>VTPC01090131.1:0-104475 GCA_011009095.1 Ignelater luminosus
AGTGTAAACTTGTCAAGCTCAGCCAGCTTTCCAGACGAGAGAAAACTATAAAAGAACTACAAATACACACTGAAAGTACGATTGAGCAACCACGTGGAACGCTAGCGAAAAGTGGCCGTTACAAAGCGTGGTCGGAGACATCCACAATAATCAACCGTAATGTAGGTTTTGACGGAGAGCAGCAATACCCTTCTAACGCGTCAAGCCAAAAGGTATTATTATCCTGCAAGCGTTCAGGTTCGCGTGAGCTCACGTAGAGAATTAAAGTCGCTGAGCCAAGCATCATAAATGAGTAAAATAAAAAGTAATTTACCCTAAAAATGGTCGCCTTGCAGTAGTAGAAAATTCTAAGTTTGTCGGTATAAAAACTGCTTCGCTGTACTTAATGTAAATATTCTTCAAACAAAGAATCACAAAGGTGATTATTGTAATTGTAAATTTTGAAAATGGTGGGTAAACAAAAGTTTACTTAATCTAATTTACATTAAACTCCTGGCTGACAGTCAAGTATTCAAGCGCCTGGGGGAAGTGATGGGGCTTCTGAGATGCCTTTGATCTCTTGGGCGCCCAGAGCCAACCCCATATAAGAAATCTGGAATGTAGGTAAGGATTAAAAAGCTTATTTGAACAGCAAGGGGACGACGGTTAGACTTGTCCAAACTCCACTTGATTTTTTTATATAAAATCAGAAACAGAAGACAAAAGTGAAATAATGGAATAAAACGAAAGTTTCTTAAGAACGAAAATAAAGTCAAGAAACGTGACGATTTGTGGGGGGTAGGTACGGTCGGCGAAGACATACAACACATTATGTACATTTTGTTTTGAAAACGAAATCCTGATAAATTAATGGAAACGAAAAAAATTTTAACAAAGTGCTTTTGTTCAAACAAAGCCGAACGATATATTTTTTGTTTGTAGTCCGTGAATATGACCCATATAGAACTATTTGTAATTAAATTAAACACAGACCTTGCAAAGCAAGATAATTCAGTGTGTTTTCATAAGTTTTCATAAGTTCGCTAGATATTGGCTACCGCAAAGTTGATGAAAAGGATATGTAATCCTACACAATCGCTCCAATTTGCTTGAAATACTGAGATAATTTAAAATGATTCTTAAAGACCTTGATGTCGTTTACCTACCTTGCTGTATCTTTTATATAAGATTCTGAAATCAAATATTGGCAATTTACTTTTCGTGTAGAAGAAGCTTTACGAGCCTTCATACACGTATTTTGATTTCTTGAGTACTGAAGGGTATATAAAACCTTCGTAAAACTGTAACTGTAACTGTCAATTCTTTACTACAAATAGCCCTCGAATGCTGTTATGTTTAAAATACGATTAAACTGTGTTACAAAAATAGAAGAAAACTACCCTAAAATTAGAAACAAGTCAATAGAGATAATCGTCCTTGTAGCCTTAACTATAACTTTTTTTATAAAAAAACTAAAAATGTGATAACACAGAAATAATATATTTATATGCGGTTCTACAAGAAAAATAACCCTTTCGAAAGCAACAGTTAGAACTACTTTTCCATAAATAGCTGTTGTAATTTCATGTAAATTTATTTAGGGAAAGAAATAGTTTACTACCACCTTGAAGTCAGTTAGTCTGTGAATGATGCAAACCGTAGTATACAAGAACCTCGTTTAATGCAAACTACATGGAAATCTATGCAAAGCAAATTCATGAATGAAATATGCTCACTTCTTGTTAAATATAAAACAGAAGGTATCTGCATTTCGTAATACCACATTTATTTATACGCACGACTTTCACTAGAAACAACTAAATTTCGCTATGTGTGTGTCTGATAACATTTTGAAACCGTTTTCTTGTTGGGTTAAAAGCCAATTAATTTCGCTGTTGTATTTTTTGTAAAAATTTATTTCTGTGGGCATTTTATTGGGGGAGGTAAAGAATCTAAAAACGAACCAGGAACATGAGTGTAATTTTTCTGTAGTCAATACTAACTGAAATTGAATGGACAATAAAGTTAGTACGTCATTAATGCAGGCCTTTCTTGGTAGTATGTACTTTTCTGTAAATAATAAAAGAGATTGTCTAGAATCCATCTGGTTTCAACCGGAACTGGCTTCCTGAAAATCAAACTTGTCGTTGGCAAATCACGTACGCAACAGACACGCACTTGTTTGCGTAAAGATTCCTTGACCGATTAGCGATTGTAACTGACGTTTTCGATTATCTACGAATTTAATAGGTCACTTTGATAGTAAAAAAGAATTTGGGGGGGTTTTTATCTTTCATAAAGACACTAAGATCTAGATTCAAGATTTTCAGAGCATTGTTTGAATTATTAATGGGGAACTGCAACTGTCCCAACAGAAATATGTACAAGGTGTTCCAAACTGGATTTAATTAAATTAAAGTTTAGGCTTATTTTAACTAAACAAATTTTATTTTTTTTTAGCGGAAACATCTTTTATTTTGATACTACTAGAAAGCTTATTTTTTTAAGCTTTTCAAATTTATAAGTTCGGTGGTATCGTCACGATTAATTACCGAGTCTTTTCTATACTCGTCAATAGACCATAAAGAATTTATCGTCATTTAAAGGAAACAAAAGTTAAACAGAAACAAAACTAAGATGGTTTACTTTGAAACATTTATTATAAAAGAAAGAACAAAAACCAAAATTCTCTAAGGAGAGGAGGGGAAGTAAATTATTTCTTAGCTGTTTTTTCTCTTTCCCTCTATTATATTCACTTGTGTGATCAATATATTCTGAAACTGAGATTAATTGTCTTTTGGCGAATGAATTGAATTACTAGTTAACGATAAGAGGTTGTGAACTTGGGAAAAACGTCCAAGAGAAATGAGTTTTATTTGCGACGAAGAATTACTATTTTAAACCTACAGTTAGATTCACTGAGCGAATTGAGCGTTTGCTCTATAAAATTAGATGAATTAGCTGAATACGTTGAAGAGTTTGACAACGCATATGCTGACAATGAATATAAGAAAATCAAAGTAAGACTTCTTCATGTAAATAATTGCTTAGAGAAAGTTGCTGCTGGCCCAATTACAGAACGCAAGCAACATTTGCAATTTTACTGCAGCAGCTTATTTAAAGCTTTGGAGGATGCTTTTAAAATTGACCGACAACGTCTCACCAGCATTCAATCCTGGATGTTCCAAATCCTGTTCTGGCGCAATTTGTTTCTTTTGAGAATCAGTCAAATTCTAGGCCAAGTATGGTACATCGAACCGTAGACGATCTTACTAATTTTAGGAAACTCGAAGAAACTAATTCTTAAGTAGTATTCTCATCTGTTTTATCATTGCAAGAGTTTAAGCCTAGGCTTGCACCAGCTTCTTCACATAAAAGTTATGTTCGCCGATACTGAAGATTCTTTGAAAGAAATTGCTTCTACTTTTTAAACTAAAACTTTTCTTCATGAGGATTTAGCCGCTAGAGTTAGACAAGATGATAAACTTGTAAATAGATTGGATAAAGTTTCATTACATCAGCCTATTCTTTGGTTCTCACATAGATCGTCAACACAGGAATATGTTTTTTCAAAATCAATAAAATCAACCATCTATGCAAGGAGATGAAGGAACTTTAGCCAATCTGATCACTACAACTCATATGAAACAAATTTAGTCTGAAGATCTTGCATCTTGGTTAAGTATGGATGTTGTACCCAATCTCAAGAATAATGTTTGGCATCTTGGTGTACTAAGAAACGTGTCGCTGAGTGGTATACAAGCGGAAGATACCTTGACGTCAGAAGCGAAAGTCTTGGGTTTACTAATCTGACTGATCACGAAATAACGACAGAGCCTGTAAGTAGATCAATAACGCAGAGATACTATCCAGTACCCCCTTCAAACAAAAGGAATGAGTAAAGAGGCCTGCCCATCTCCAATTTTATTAGTACCCAAAAAAAGACAAAATTTATAGGTTTTGCGTAGGCTATAGAGCGCTCAATGTTGTCACTCAAAAAGACTCATACCGTTTACCCTACGTTTCAGCCATTTTTAAGTTCCATCGACATTAAATTAGCTTACCATCAGGTGAGAGTTAAACCATCGAGTCATGCCTCGACTGCCTTTATTATTCCAGTAAGAGGACTGTATCAGTGCAAAAGGATGCCGTTTAGTTTAATCAACGCGCCCGCCACGTGGCAATAGATGGATAAGGTTGTTGGTGCTGATTTAGAGCCTTTCGTTTTTGTATATCTGTACGGTGTAATTATAATTACGCCCATTACACCTTGAAATTTTTATCAAAGTACTCGAACGATTGATATCTACCAAATTGACTATTAGCAAGAAGAAATATAACTTTTGCAGGTCATCACTTCATTATTTTTATGTTGTGGACTGATGATACAAACGCTTTATTTCCAATTTCTCAAGAATAATAGCACTCTTGTCCAAGTTAACCCAGAAAAACATTTTTTTTGTCTAGACTGACAAATGTGAATAAGTTCTTCAGTTTATCAAAACTTGCCTTATCTAAATCAAAGCTTGTCCTGATTTTGATCGGTCTTTTAATTTACAAACAAATGAGTCGTCTCAGGAATTGGCGCCATACTCAATAGTTTGTCGATGGAGAAAAAATAATTTGCTTTGTGACCAAATCACTGACTAAGTTGTACTACAGAAAGAGAGTGCTTAGCTTATTTCGTCTATAGAAAAGCTCTGATACTATTTATGGTTACAGACCATGCCCCACTTCTGTGGCTGCACAGTTTGACGAATTCCATACGTCATTTAACGATGGCGGCTGTCCATTTACAACCCTCCATTTTTACCGTCGTTTATTGCAAGGGAAAGGAAAATGTGATTCTTGACCTTTGATATTCCGTGGATTCTCAAACGTCTGATCCTGTTACGTTTGCAAACACAACACACCTTTAGTACGTATGAAGGAACGAATTCTTAATCGACCTAACAAGTTTTCGCAATGGCGTATTGAAAATGATCTCCTGTATAAGTACGCTTACTGTGATATTCCAGAACTATCCCAGGAAAAGGATTACTGGAAGTTGATAGTCCCTAAGGATAAAAGAAAGTTCTTAGAAAGAATTATCATAACCATCGTTGGTGTGGATATCTATAAAACCTATTGGAGAATTCATCAGATGCATACATGGCTCAAGATGCGGTATGATGTGACACCATATGTTTCATCGTGTACGTGTAATGCTTAGTACAGATTTAATGGGGTCGTATTCCAGAAGCAAACACGGTTTTTCTTACCTTATAGCTGTTTGTGACTATTTCAGCAAATATGTTATGTTGTGTTCTGTTGGTTCGGCCAAAGACAATTCCTTAGTTCGATTTGCCGAAGATCAACCATTTCTAGTTTATAATGTTCCAGAATGTCTAAGTGCAAAGTCGAGAGTTCCAGAAATTGTGCAAATCGTGTCACACTCGTTTGTGTCACACCGCCCACTACAATCCACGTGCAAATCACGTAAAATACCACAATAAGGTTATCAAAACCATGATCAACAGTTAGATAGGCAGTAATTACAGAAAATGGGACAAAATATAACTTCTGTAGGTTGTGCCCAAAGAACTGCAAGAAGTGAAGTCACCGGATTCACTCCATTTTATATCAACCTTGGACGTGACTATGTTGGTGAAGGTCGCAAATGCAAACATTTCCTTAGAAACTTAGACTCAGATGTTTGCCCATTAAATTACACAGAGGTCTGCATTCTTACCTGCATTTATGTAGCTGGATTACTATACCTTGTTCCTCTTTATCTTTATTCCATCTTTTTCAACTCTTTTTCTCTCTTCTTTCCCTTCGGCTCATTCTTTTCTGCTGTTCCCCTCGCCCTCACTTATTCTCACTCTTCCTGTCGCTTTGTTTCATTCCTGTTCTTTCTTTTTTCTTTTCGCTACATTCCTTTTTTCCATTTAAATAGTGCAACGCCGCGAATGAGCTTTACGGGTAACGTATTAATCCAAAATTGTGGCGTTACAGTTCTACTCGAAACAATAAAGCAAAGGCAACTTGATAACTATCATTTTTGAAGTGTAACGTTTTATAAAATTAGTCGGGTAATATTTTCACTTTTAATTTAACTATTACCAGCTTGCCCATTTAATTCTTTTATTGCAGCTTTATTTGTATTGATTTTATTTTTGTTTCTTATATTCAAATTACTAGCGACTTATATGTGTATCATTATTTCAGGATAATTTATTAACTAATAAAAGCAATTTTGAAATTACTGAATTACGTTATGATATTTTGTAGCAAACTACAATAAATTGAATGTGTAGATCAATTACTTAATATCGTTCCGGTAATTTTCAGAAAATATATTCTAACGACGCGACGGAAAATATTAAAGTTCGAGCAAATAACAATCAAACGACACACAATAACTTATAAAACAAAAACCTTAATAATATTAGGTGAATTACTTAACACACTTAACTTTTTTGTCAGATTCATATTATAAATTTGATAATTCAATTTGATAGCATACAATTTCAGGTGGTTGAAGAAGGAGGTTACACTATACCACTTTTAAAAATTGTAGGCATGTACAAATGGATTATTATTCAGTTGCAAGGAAATGTTTGTAAAGAGAGGTAGATAATAGGTGTAACCTTGTTTTTTGTTACTACCAATATAAATATATGTTGAGTTTCAATATTTCATTGATTTTCTGTTTTGTATTCAATCACAGTTTTTTAGATCTGCTTGTAACGTTGAAGCATGAAGACCTTAAAGAGTCTCCAACGTAAAATTAACTGATAGTGTTGTTATCAATGTGATAAAAATAAAATTGTATTTTGTTTGTTTCAGAACAAAGCAATGCCTCACAGAATCTTGAAGACGGACAAGATAGCTGGTTCGAAAACAGTCCAAGGGATGCACGGAACATCAATACTCCTCCTGCTGGGCAAATGCCCATGCATAATGGCACTGCTGTACAATTTGAAACGCCGAAAGTACCTGTTATATTTGTACTGGGTAAGTTTCTGTTTTATCACTGCTGTCTCGAATCTTTTATGCTTTTTTTAAGCAAAGTTATACATACTTAGCTCCCAGGGCTAAATTTTCTTGGTTAATATTAACTTTTAACAGTTAATTTTCTATCTCAGTTTTTTCCCTGCCATCTAGTGATGGCAACCTTGTAACCGCGCATTTGAATCTTGCACAACTTTGTCTTCCGAAACAATCTTTGTTTTCATATCAAGTTCGATGGTGATCGACCTGAATATACAAACCTTCTTTGCTGCCACACCATGCATACCTTCTGACGCTAGGTGAAAGAAATGATCCAAATTTCGCAATCCCGACATTTTACATTTTCCTAGTCTCTTCTGTATTTTATCTCCGCTAAGCAGTTACACGTAAGAGTTAGTGTTTGCTGCTTTTTAACAAAAACTCTATGATTTTAATTTTGGTCTTCAAGTATCTCATTTTGTATCAATTTTTCCAAGCATTTTAAGTGTCTTTAGTTTGTAATACGACCCAAAACGCCAAAACCAAACTAGCCAATATTCAAAGATTGGCTTGTTTAGGAATAACAGAGGCCATAAAAACGACTCTTACAGTAACAATGAGGATCTCGCTGAATCTTCGTACACTGGAACTTGTGATACAAGAAAACAACAAGAAGAACTTTGCATAAGATTTAAACAACTCGAGAACAACAGACACTGGCTATTGCTCAATCTGTAAGAGAATAAGCGACCCTGCCTTTGGCATTACCTCCTCACTAAACGAAAACTTCTATTCAAGAAATGTCTCAATGCTGAGAAAATAACTAACTCGACGAAGTCTTGCTTCGTCGCCCTATTTTGTGGGAATGCTTATGGAAAGCTTTTACCATTCTATGTTATAATGATTTTCTACCCAAAGCCAATAAAAACAAAGAAAAAAAATACTAATAAAAAATAACATGTCAGCACATATATCAATCAAATCGTTAGAAGTTGCGAGAAAGAATAATGTTCTCTGAAATATTTATTCTTTCAAATTCAATCCAACCCCTAGATCTGGGAGATTTTTCTAGCCTTAAAACCTACTGACGCCAAATTATAATTGAGTCGAAAAGGAACAAAAGAAGCCAAGAAAAACAGTGGTCGTACAAAAATCACCCCGGAAAGGATACTGCATCAGATAATCTAAAAAAGGGATTCGAGACTTGCAAAAACTTCCTTAATATGGTCGTCTAACAAGTGAAATTAATAAAGATTTGGAAACCAGTTTAAATTAAATCTTGAAGAGATGCGTCATAATGATTTGAAAGAAACTCAAAGGGCAGAGAAATTCTGTCTGCCAGTAGCAAGCCAACATGGACCTGATAAATGGAGCTAGAAAGGCTACACCAGCCGATTGGAAGCTCAGAGCAGGAACTCTAGAGACCTTAGTTCTGAGATACCTACAGAACACGTGGACCCACGTGTATACTAGCGGGTCAGCAGAGATTAGCGCGGGAGAGTTAGAAGCTGGAATTTTCTGCCGTCACTTTCAGAGCTTCCTACCAGTAGGGCGAGGTTGCTCTACTTTTGATGGAGAACTAGCGGCCATAAGCACAGAGAATGACTGCTAAGACTGTCTTTCTAGTGGATGTTACCAGTCTGGGTACGAGTCTATCCAAAACCATGGGATTGTGTTTCAGTAGATCCCCAGCCATTGTGGTATCTCTGGAAACGAGGAGGCAGAAAACCTGGCAAAGCAAGGTTTCTTGCTTCCACAGCCTGAACCGCCCCTCACCTACAAAGCCGTTGGTGGGCTCGTAAAAACCATAATCAGCAACAAATGCAAGAAGAGCAACATACTGCAGTACAATGTCAAAAGTACAACAGTCTAGCATCTTCTGATGACCGAATACTTCACAACCTCTATCGGGGTGTTGGAGTCGCCACCTTTAAGATGACAACCTGCCATGATTGTCTTCAAAAGCATCTCTGTAGAATAGGAGTGGTGGAGACTCCGTGCTGCTCCCTCTGCTATGGAGAGGACATGACGAGTGAACACCTCTCTTCAGGATGTTCGCGACCAACTCAACTTGACCAACAACCACAAGAGGCCTCTTGACGCAAAAAATGTTTTTTCTTAATTGGACTGCACGTCACAGAATGGTCCAGTGCCAACACACAACGGGCATTATAAAAAAAGTAACAGCTGGAAACAGTATCTTTGTTGAAAAGGTGAGTAAATATTACCAGAACAGGGCTTTATTTATTAATAATATAAACACTGAAAAAATTAATAGAGGAGGGACAAAAACAAGATGGGAACGCAGATCTCGAGGATTTATTACAACTACTAAAGCTGTTAGAAGAGAGCAAGATAATACTGCAGTTAGGAATAACACGCAAGAAGTTCTGTAACATTGTAAAACATACCCCAGAAGAGGAATATTTGGGCAATATACTAAAGGTACTTTGACGGATCTCAAGAAGAACAACAAAGAGAAACACACAATTTCTGCACTCATTATAGAAGATTTATGTTGCCAAACCACTTCATAAATTGACCAAAAACGACAGGTAGATTTGTGTGAACTAAGAAGTTTTTTGGGAATTCGAAAGAAACGTGTGTGTTCATAATGTTAGGGTTGGTAGTGTCCTTTCGCAGATACAAGGTGGCCAAGAGAAATTTATTAGTTATTTTAGCAAGAAATTGCGTGACCCGAAGAGAATAGTGATTGAAACATTGAAACACTTTCATAAGTATTTGCTGATTGCAAATTCCTACTTAAGAATCGATCATGAAACCTTTAAATGGTTACTATAGTTTAAAAGTTTCGAAGGGCAAGCGGGATTGAAAAATTGCTAAAGTACAATTTGTACAGCGAGCATCGATGTGACGTAATACACCAAAACGGAAACGCTTTGTTCTTGTTCAGAAAAATGGAAAGTAAGCAATTTTGTTTGCTAGTTTGGAGTGCCATTGGAAATTTTACTATGGCCAAGACAAAAATTTCAAATCAAGCATTTTTCAAGCATGTAAAATCAAAAACAGATAATTTAGTGAGGGCGATCTAGTATGGTCTTAATCTTTGAAGACATAAGAGGCTTTCTTCGAAACCGCAATGCAAATGGGGAGGTCTATACAAGGTTGTTAAGCGAATAAACAAAGTAGTGTATTGTATAGAGAACATTAATGGAGTACAACCCAAAGTTGTCTACATCAATTGATCGGCGCCTTACAGAGGCAATCATAATGAAGTCAAAAAACGGGCCTCAAAGATTACAGATGTAAGACCGGCGGCCAAACAACGGTTTCAGAAATTTATATAAATGTAAACAAACTTTGTTACGGGGCAATTAGAATAGCTGCTTCTGTGATAGATCGACATTTGTAAAGATTAATAGGCAACACTTCTGCAACTGAGAAGAGACGCTCAAGAAATTAGCAATGTCAAAGATTGTGGACTGGATCGTCTAAATTGGAAAATTGTGCGAAATCCTATTTCAACCTTCAGTTGTAGATCCATTCAGGGTTCGCAAGGATGTAGACTGTTACTTCTACATTTACTAAAGGAGAAGATAGTAACTACTGGCATTAACTGTTAGTCCTTGGTTGCGAGGAAACAAGTCACCAATTGAAGAAGGTTTTTTGTAATGGAAACTATCAGTTATCGCGAAAGAATTATTGGGAATCTGCCAAATGACTGCTAAAGGAAATACTGTACCTTTAATCATGTTGCCAGAAACAATAACATTTTATTTAAAGCTACTAACAAGTGTTGAAATGAAAAAGCTGCAATAACACAGTCATTTTTTAGAGATCACATCTAGGCATGTTCATGCTGGTGGATTCCTTCACGTGAAATTGCAAAAAGGACTGTGTTTGTCACAAGACTAGAGATCGTTCAACAACTAAAGAACAGTATTACCAAACAAATTGCGGCAATATAACTTTGAAAAGTAGAGTTGAGGATTTAATTTACTATTCTTTGGGCAGAGAAAAAAAAGTCCATAGTCAACATTTGCAATAATCCATTTTCTAAACTAAAATTTGATTACGAAAGTTATCCACCTATTAAGACCAGTTTAAACTTTTGCTGAAACTTATTGACAAAGACATATGTCACAGTCTTACAGGCAAAACCAAGTGGCACTCAAAGTATTCCATGGGGGCAAAGTAACAACGAGACTTGTATTGGAATGCCTTAGTGCAAACCGTAATGCGCTTAAGCTGATCTGAACTCCAGGATAGCAAACCAGACGATCGACTAGCTAAACTGAATTTGAAATTCATTAGAATTTTTATTGAATCAAAATGGACTTGGGAATTTTTGTTAAGAAAAGCTTTAGGTACACAGATCAGTAAATTGAAGTGTTAGATCTGAACTGATTATTCGAGGAATATTTATAGATGGATCGTCAATGAAGAGACTTGAAGGGCAAAATAAACATAAATTCACGGCGAAACGACATTCAAGGCTCTTCAGGGGACCAAAGTGACGTCGAAACTTGTATTGAAATGGTTTTGCGCCTAGACTGATTTAAATGAAAAAGCCAATCGATTAGATAACTGAATTCAGGAAAATATCTTATTAGATCAGTCAACTTTAAAGAAGGTTTTAAACACACGGACCAAAAAACAAAATTTTCAGATTTGAACTGATCATTGCAGAATTTATAGATACCATTCAAGAAGGTGAGCTAATGGGGTTTTTGTAATAAGCAGAAGTTGGCTTTTACATACACTCAAGGCTGTTCAGAGAGCCAAAATAAGCTTGAAATTTGAATTGCAAATGCACTGATTTAAATACCGATCGATTAGCTAAACTGGGTTCGAAGAATTTTTTCTTTAGTCCAGCACTCACTTTGCATATACTTCAATGCCTCAAGTAAAGAAATACACAGACCAAAGAACGAAAGGATCAGATCTAAAATGATTTATTCCAAAAATTTATAGATAGACTGTCTAAGAAGAAAACTAAGAAGTTTTCTGGAATGAATAGAACTCAGCTAGAGACCACGGGTAATCTTGCTGTAAAAAGTTACTTGTACGATATGAAACTGTTTATCCACGACCCGGACTGCAGACCATGTCAGAACGGCACTCTGAAACAGTGGAACGTATGTGTATACTGCCATTACAAAACAGCACTGAGTCGAGGAAGATTCAAGGTTTTGGATTTGATGTAATGGAACCGAACCAAACTTAAAGCCACACGGTTTCTAGAGCAAACTGGAGAAACCACAGTAAGCCATTCGGCTGCAGTGCATTTGGTTGTAGTGGACAGTTTTTTGGGTCAGCTCCTTTTTTCTAGTCGATTTACAGTTCAATTAGAACCTACGAATCTCTTCTTGCAAAACCACCGTGCGTAGGACGCAAGGTCACTTTTTGTAATTCTGAAAAAGATTTCTTACTGTCTGGTTTTGTTGATTTAGACTTCTTATGTGGAGGCAAAGTGCAGAAAGAAGAAATAATTAAAAATTCTTGCTAGCTAACTCAAAAACGAAGATTACCGGTTTGATCTACCGTTGATAGCCTATGGATCGTGGTCAGCCAAATTAAGATTTGACTCAAACGCTGAATTGAATTAAATCTAGATAAAATCTAAAATTTTAGTCGCCCGCTTTACATTACTAGAAATTTGATTTGTCAAGTGCCCTAATTTTTTTTTGTTAAGTCGAAATCATTTTATATTCAATTAAAACTACTTTTTCTTGGATCCCGGCGGTATTTCGCTACAGGTGCGTCCCTTTCTAGTCCCCAGCAATAATCTGCAAGCACATCTGGACTCAATTTGCCTTTGTAACGGCCTTCACGCTACGGTATTTTGGCAAAACCGCTCTCCATGGTTATCACTAACGGCTTCGAGGTTCTCTAAATGGGAGTCCATAAAATGTTTCTTGAATGACTTATTACATCTCAATTCCTTATAATCTTCTAACAACTCAGTCACAAGCTCTCGGCAGTTTTATGATTTATGATTTCTAAGAAAGTTTACTACAATGTTTTTGAATGAAAATTGGGGTCTTCATCAGCTCTCTTATCTGAAGCCCTACGAAAATTAATTCCTTAATTTTTGCCCTACTTATTCTTGAAAACTTGCCTTTTAGATACATAAAGCCTTGGCCATCACGGTTCCTAGTCTTAACAAAATCACGTCAAGTTTTATATGGAGTAACGGAAGGAAGACTTTTGCTGTGCCAAACAAGGGCTGGCGCAGGACATTTTTTATTCCAGGTGTGAGATCGTATCTTAGAGGACACTGTTTTTTCGTGAAGTGATTTTTGCGATCTCTGCTATTCAAATCACAGAAAAAGCAACAAAACTTAGTATATCCTAGTTGCAAAACAAACTCTAAGGCTATTATCTTTAGATCACCACAAATATGCTATTTGTAGTAGTCGTAACTTATTTTTACCAAAAGAGAAGCATATTTTCATATATTATGCAGAAGGACTACTTTTAAATTGGTTTTGAAGAGTCTACAGAAAGCATCCACACTTGAAGATTGTGTTCTTGTTCCATTGCATCAACAGAGTGTTCTCATCGTTGCAATAAACTAAGTCAGTCTCCATTGAAAGTTCAAATTCTTGCTGTCTGTAATGGAAAGTGTATATTTTGATCCTTTGAACCAGCAAACTCCAGCTTATGCGTCTCGAAGTCAATAGCTCCGCTTGGCAAATTGTTTAAGTGGTTTAGATCAACCTGGCTAAATTATGGACTCTTCAAACTTTAGAAAATCAGGGTCTTCTCCGACAGTTTCTTCTTCAGCTAAATCAACGTTTTCATTTTCCTCGAGATTTGCAGTACAAGTTGTAGGTGAAGTGCGCACTGAAAGTTCTGAGCTATGTGAGACATTCCAGTAATTTTTTCATACAAAAATAACAGTTTGGGCTCTCTCCACACCATTGAGACTGCAAATGGCATGTGAGTTGTAAGTTGCGTAAAATGCAGGTAATGACTTTTCTTGATTAACGCAGGGCTTTGAAGGTCACCTCGCCACAAATATAATAAAAGTTGCCGGGATGGTTTACACAAGTGAGTGGCATGTTAAACAGAATATCCTAGCGTAACAGATATGATTAACAAACTAATATTATAGTAATGAAAAAATTAATGTAAATAAAAATAGAGAGCAAGAAATATATCTGATGTACATGAAAGACAGCGATCGAATTAAGCCTTTAGTATGCAGCTCTTGTGAGTTAGAAGTGCCTAAATCCCTTGGAAAACCCGCGGTAATCTGCGTCCCTCTTCAATAGCTCACAGAGCGATCCCAGCAGACGAATGAATGAAGACGTATCTGTTTTATATAAAAAAACAGATTTTTAATTATTCCAGTTCATGAAATGCAAGGAAATATCATTATAAGGGACAAGATAGGCAAAAATATCGCAAATTCAATATTACAAAAAAAATGGTGCCCATTAGATAATTTCTTATCATAAAGTACTTACAAGCAAAAACCTTAAACTCTTTACAATTACTTTAAACTTCCTTCAGAACCTACCACAACAAGGAAGAAAAATCTTTACACATTTTAAACACTAGATTGCAGTAAAAGAGTACACTAAAGTTATTTGAGTGTAATTATAAAATATTTTCGTTTACATAAAGGTATCAATCATGATATAAAAAAAAAGGTCTTACGATTTGAAAACCCAACAGGCCCGGCGGTGATATAAAGTGTTTGGCACCTATAGCGGAAATGTCACTAATGAAATCAGATTTTTACTTGACTGGTCTCAAAAGCTAGTCTTTGGGAGTTGTTGCCTTTTTTGTTATTTCCTATACATAAATAAAGCAATTAAAGTTATGGCGTAGTTGATCGTCATCAATTACTGATTCTCTGTTGTATTTCAAAACTCGCAAATTCAAAATTTTGATCTCTTTTGCAAAAATCAAGATAAAAGTTTTTGACACGAAGAACAAAGTGACTTAAAATAAGCAACAGACTACTGAAGTCTTGGGGATATTCTGTGCTTGAAGAATTTTTATTTTGAGGATCGAATGCTAAAGGTCCACACTTTTCTAAAATTGTAAAATGGCAGCCACTAAGAAATTTTTAAGTAAAAGTGAAAACCTAAACGCTTCTTACATTTCTCATTATGATATTACCATGCAGAGTCTCCAATCAAGAATATGGAGCACTGCGTTTATGAGATAAGCAAATTTAATCTCCCACGATTATCAAGAATTCTCTGAATTGTGTGTTCTTACTAACTCGTGCCTTTTATCAGCAAAATTTCGCTTTTTGATGGTCAAGATCTTGAATCAATCTCTTAAATTCCTATCATACCTTTCGTTTTTGCTTTATTTGCAACCAAACAAGTAAATTCTGAGCGAGAGTTTCTTTTAGCTTCCCAACTCATAAAAAGTTAAGTTCATTATCATGAATAGTTAGTATAGAAAATTATCATAAAAAAACTTATTTTACATTTTACTTTCAGGGGGGCCCGGTAGTGGGAAGGTGACTCACTGTGATAACCTGATGCAAGAGAAGAAAGGGATAGTTCATATAAACATGACGGATCTCTTGCAGCAGTATGCATTAGGAAACGGTAAGTGCAATAGATTTTTGAAAATTTGTAAATAACAAATAATGACACGTAGTGTTACTAGAAAATAACAAGCTTTGCCTAGTAGTAAATAGGTCAATATATCCATTCTCAAAACAACATTTTTCTTTGTTTTTCTTTTCGCTAAATGAGGGTTAAATTTAGTAACAAAAAATTCTCTTTATTAGATGGACGAACCAGTTTAATCAATTTCAATAGTACTGATCACGAAGGTAAAAATTCAAATATAAGAAAATGATTTTGTTTGTGTGCCTATATTAGATCAATTGGCTATGTAAATTGCTTACAGTTTGGATTGTTGTTTTGGTTGTTCGAAAATTTTAGCTTATTTTTGGCTAAAGCAAAATGGATTTGCCTGCAGCCGCTTAATATAGTTTTATTACAAGGCAGTAATCGTGCGATACTGTGACAAATGGTACTATAAACAAACGTCACATAAAACTGACATTCTTTATCTTGTAGTACCTCGCATTTTTTATAATATCTAGACGTTTGCAGTGTTGCCGATCTAATAATAAAAAAAAACTAATAATAATAACTACTTTTTTACATGTTATTCATGCGTAATAAAAGTACGTATAAAATATTTACCAATAACGTGCATGGAGTTCGCGAGCTTGAAGACTCCATGAAAATAAACACAAGTTGCGTGCTATAGGGATGAAATTGCACTTAAGCATGCATTTTATATTTGTAGGTGGCAAATAAACTAAAGTTTTGTTTACAGACATGCAAGACTTTGGATTGTTATCCAGTAAGACAGTAACTGAAGTGCTTATGTTAGAAATGAAAATGTCGCCAAATGCGAAGACTTATCTTGTTTCCGGATATCCGAGAAATATGAGAGACGTTGTGGAGTATTCAGAAAAGGTAAGTGTTCTAATAGGAAAATAATTAACGAAAATCTGTAATGATTGCGTTTAATTTAAAAGCGTCCGATCAATTTGATAGCTGAAACTTCAATTTGTGGTATGGTGTCCTTTTTACTTTTATTAAATAGACCTTGAACGGCCACGGCCAAGAGCGACTAACACATGTCATGTGTGTTAATCGATTTATGGGCTCCAACAATGTTTACTGGCATTAACTGTCGTGCAACAAATGTTTGTAATTAATTTGGACGAATTTCAATGCGTATTTTTATAAAGGTTTTTGCTTCACACTTTTAAAAATGTTTTTAACACATTATTTGAAAGAATTATTTTTGCTGGAAAGTGTTTTGTATTGTTATGTGCTAGAACAGTTATTTGTAACATTTATTAAAAAAGTAAAAGCTCAAAATTCGGACTATTTTCACATCATAAATGATATGCATGCATGCAGACTTAATGATTTTTGTACGTTCTAATTTTTAAAATTTTTAAAATTCTCAAGTTAAGCTTGCCCTTGTAATGTTTTTGGATGAAATTTGTTCTCAGTCTTCTAGTTATATTCTCATTGTCCAACATACGTGAAACATCAGTGTAACGTACTAAATAATCTTGCAGAAAACTTTCCGGGCCGGACTCGTTCTTTCGTTTTTAAATAAGGCAAACTTAGTTTTAGGCCAGCAAGTTAAAATTTGAAGAAAAGACCAAGCTAATATGCTCTACCCAAAATGGGTACACCCTGCTCTCACAATACTTAATCTTCTATCTTCTCAGCGTGTCTCGCTGCTAATTCTCCTGTTGAATTACATATTTCAGGTGGGGTTTACAAGTCTTACCTTAATCACCATATAATAAACCTATCTAGGTAATAAATCAACTTAAAACTACCTACAGGAAAACTCTCTATTGCTGCCCGTTGTAAACGTACTAGAAAACGCCAAAAAAAAAGATAATTAATCAAAATCAACGCAACAAACAAAATTTGAGTAACGAACAGGTAAAAGTCTTAGCTATAAAGTCAGCACATTTATATCTGATAACTACATAATCTTCCAGTCAAACAAGTTTGTATTCCAATAAAATTCCAGTAATCATAACAATAAAAATAAACATTCAGTCTCTTACATCTTAAATTAAAATGGAGAATCAAAATAAACTTGAGCGTGTGTATTCCAATTAAAGAAAAACAAACTCAGTATCAAATAAAATAGGTACGTGAGTTACAAGATTTTATGGCCGACCAGCAATTTCATTTTAACATAATTAGCAAATGAGCTTAATTCCTACTCAAAAATACTTAATTTAATTTAGTCTGTAAATAAAAATCTCGAGGAGTTTTAGTTTTTAAATCTACAGGCGCATCGGAACACTGAGGATCTTATAACCCAAGTGCAATCGATGATATTTCTCTACAAAAGTGTAGCTTGAGTTGCATATTCTTCTTCAATGCCGCTTTTAGAGGACCTCAGATTGATAAAGAAGACTTCATCAAAATAATTTCTACTGTTGAGGTAGAGGTCTTATTTTTTATTTTAGTTGTTGCCTCTTAACTATAACCCCTATTTGAATTATACTTATTTTAATACTTTCAGGCTCTTTTTTCTGTTTATTTGATTTGCTTTTGGTCAGTTTGATTGTCTCGTACCCATCTCATGGTCTTTTGTTCAGTTTTACCAGCACTGAGATCTTCTTCTCTAGAAGAATTTGATGGATTCTTATTGAAAGAAATTAATAAATTTAATGCTTACCTGTTACACCACATGGTATCAAGATAGCATATGGTTTTCAAAAATCATTCAGATTTGATTGATCTGGGGTCAAGATATCTTTATAGTTATAATTGGGGCAGCTAAATCCTTTAGTGATAGTAAAATTTAGGCAGTGGCTGTACGTTTTAGATAAGCATGCTGTGCGCAAGAGATCAAAAACTTCTCGGAGGTCCCATCACTTTTCCCAATGGCTTAGATATTTGACCATCAAGCCAGAAAACGTCAGTTTGATACCGACATGGTGTAATTAGCGTAGATTTGTATTCTATTACTTCCTTTTAGGATTCTTAACACCTAAATCTCGCTACCGCATTAAACCAACATATGATGAAGACGTTCGCAGTTATTATATAACAGTTTCTCTTCTTATTTTCAGTCATAAACTAATAAAAGTAATCTGCCAAGCAAGGAAGTTTCGTAGCATTTAATGTACATAGTCTTCAGAACCCACGACTCAGAAAACGAGTTAGCCTTGAGCTACTCAAACTGTTTTCTAGCAGTGAGCTTCCACCAACTTCGCTGGCGTTGGTACAACAATCAGGCAAATATTTCATTAGTGCTGTAGTCAGAAGCAAAGAAACAGTAAGCACAAGTTATGCCAGTAAAGTTACATAGATTTCCTTGCCTGGGTATCACTCTAAGTGCACCTACCCAACTGCTCTACTAAATATGCTCTCTCGCTATACCTGTACCTGTAAGAGGGAAACATTTCAGTAGTTTCAAACTAGAGTTAGATAAAATTTCTTAACTAAATCTAATTGGCTATTTGCAAATCTCAAAAAAGATACTAAAGCATCAAGGGCCAGACTTTTGAACAGAATATCAATCAGATTTGACCTCGACTCTTTAAAGTATTTTTTCTGGGTCACAAACTATGAGAATTTAAACAAGAAACAAATCGAAAACGGAAGAAATGAAGTTGGTATGGGTATATCTATAAAGATATCCATAGAGTCAGGGAAAACTCTGCTACAGTTCTTCAGGCTGAAACAACAATATGCCTGAGAGTGCTTGCACTTAGATAGTCAGGCAGATTTATAAGGGTTAATTCTGAATTTTCCAGGCGTAACTATTAGCTATGAACAAAGCAAAAAACGTAAAGTTGACGTCATTCTTAATGATCGAGCAATAGTCTGGGTAACCGAAAAGCTTCTTAATGATGAAGAGGCCCAAAAACGCAAATTACATCAAAATCCCATAAACCGGATCATAATAGACAGCAGGATAACTCCTGACGTATCACAGAAAAAAGACAGTGAAAGGAGCACCTCCCTATCTCACCATGCACCACTGCACAGGACTGTTAATTCCAAAATTTAGACAACTTAGAAGCAAAGTCGTAGGTTCAGAAATCGGAGGCCGTCTTAAGAATTCGGCCCTAATGTGAAAGGAGATTTGTGGGAACTGCGATGTAGAAGTCTGTTCGTCCTGTGTTTTGTTTTGAAGTGATTCAAGTGTGGTGTGCTATGTATGTAGCAGTAGTAGTGGTATTGTGTTGGTGGGGTGGCAGTTCCTTGTTGTTAGATGCAGGAATGGTTTGTGTTGTAATGGTGGTGTAAGTGGTGCGGTGTGTAGTTTTGCGTCGTGTTTCTATGTGATGGTGGATTCGTGGAAGCTACTGTTCCGGTCTTCGCCTTGGCCACTAGGGGAAATCACGGAAAACCCTAGGTTGCTCGGTTATTTTACGGAAGGCGATGGATGGGATTTTATCTGTCTATAGGTAGAATATCGAGAAGTATGTCCATAAACTCGGGTGTGAGGTTTTTGGTACGTCTCATTATGACAAAGGACGGATGTTTGTTTTTCTGGGTTTTCTATGCGGGAGCGGAGCTGGGATTTTGAGGATGTCAAGAACGTACTCTTTGTTTTGTTTAACCGCCTTGCTCACGTAGCGACAACTTAGAGTGCGCGTGTACCCTCACACTAGATTCAACGGCAACTTCTCGAGTTCCGCGTGCAAATCAAAGGCCCCGGACTGTAAAAATGAGTAGGAAACCAATCAAAAATATATTTACAGAACAGGCAGAGGTTAACGTTTATAAGAATCTTTATAAATGTCAAAAGATCAGTCCACGACCATTGAAAGTAATAAGGAGTGCATTTTAAAATGTAAATAACGAAGTAAATGGAAATCTAATAAAATCCATATCTCCCAACGCACACTAACTATTCTTAGAAACAAAAGAGGCAAACCTAGCAATTATAAATACCAAAAATAAAATTTTATGAAGAATAGATTAATGAAAATCTTAAGACTAGGTCTGATTAAGCATAGACAAAAATGGAAGAATGAAATAGAAAACAGGCATAGACTCGCTAAACCCTATATATGAGGAAAATAATGAGCCAGTTGCAAAGATAAGACACTTATAGTTTTCTTTTCTCAACAATAAAGTTAAATGAAGTGAAAATATTTAGACCTTGCGTCCTGCCTAACCCAAGAAAATCATTAAAAACTTGTCAAACCCGATAACTAATACGATTGATTAATTTAATGTTAATAATCTCTAGCCATGCGGCCGCAAATAGAAGCCACAAAACACCTCCTACAGAAGAAACACTAAAAACCCTGGCCATACAAACAAGACGACGATTATGGTACAAAAGCTCAAAGTTCATTTACCTGGGGGTCGAAGATAATCCGGAAATGTCTGCAAGCTATTTCAAAATGGCCGGGTGCTAAGATCTAAAGGTATTAAACGCAACGAGTAGAAGCTGGCAGGAACAAATTATGCAAGCCCCAATTAAGCGTAAAAGAGTCCGGCCGTTTTAGAAAATAAAAAATAAAAACAAAAAGAGGAATTTCAGAAAAGAAAGAAAGATTTTGCCCCTGGGATCAGTTTAGCCCTGCGCAAGACTAAAAGCTATCTGAAAGCTTAAGTGCAATAGTGAGAAGGGAAACAATAGACTATTACTCTAAAACAAAGACAAGCAAAACAGTTTATAGCTTATTAAAAGTTAACTACGAAACGTTATCTTTATCTCACAATTAGTAACTGCTAACTGAACAGTGCCCTTGAGGATGCTATCTTTACAAAATGGGCAAAGGTAAGAATAAGTCTGAGCTTAAAGTAAGCATAATAGTACAGTAGAGAAGCTCGGTTCGAGAAGCGAGCGAATACACATGTAATTAAAAGCGTGATAACTAACTCAAAAATTTGAGCCTTGTCACATGGAAAAGAACAAGAATAGAAGTAATCGCAAAAAGAAATCACAGATGTTTACAATTAGTCAAAGATAAAACAGTCCGACCAAAAAGTCGGAAAAATAAAAATTAATCGAATTTTAAAATCAAATGTCACGATAAGCGATGTGTATGTAATTAAAAGTGCATTAACCGAGGAACAGAGAACGTGCAGTATCTGCATATATCTGCATAAGAACGTAATGCACGCGAGTGGGTCATCGGGACATTTCAACGGCGGTGACGATTATTCAGCTGACGTCACAAAACGTAAGAGGGACAATAGCTCTGACATTTTCATATTCAGCAAAAAGACAATTAGGGCACCCGCATAAACAGGTATGTATGAATTGAAATTAATGATTCAGGAACTAACTGTACATATTAAGGAAAAGAGAAATGCACAAAAAGGTTTTAGAAATGAAATTAAAAAACTTGAAGATAAAAATAAGAAGTTTAATGAAAGAGTTGAAATATTGAAAATAAAATTTTAAGAATCGAAAAGAAAAAAAACAACGCTCGATAAAAAGGTCTAACATTCAAGCGGAAAATAAACAAGTAAATAACAACAAGGTGGAACTATTTTGTAACAAGCACCTAGAAATTAAAATAAGTAAAGTGAACTAAATTAAAACAAAATCAGACAAGACATTCCTTTTATAAGAGTGCAAATCCTTTGAACAAGATTTACTCATAATGAAGGCAGAAAAATTGAAAGGTACGCAATTTATAATTGAAGATAACTTAACATTAATTAGAGCAAAACATAATAAAAAGGGAACTTAGAAAACTAAAGACAATAGAAAGAGAAATAGTAAAAGTTGGATACCAAAAACTTTATATAAACGGAGCTAGCAACTAGCAACAAAAAAAAACAAAACTACACAAAGAGATGACAAAAGATGTGACAACGAACGGAAATTAAAAAAAAACACTCATTGGAAAATAGGCTGAGCAGAGGCAGTGATGGAATTTCACTAGGAAAATGGAACGTAAGGGGAATATATAAGGAAGAAGCTAAGTAACACAAGAACTTATAGAGGGATGGATGCCGATTCTGATCGTTTCATGGTAGGAATCAAATTGAGACACCTAATACCCATGCAGGGAGGACACACAAAAGAAGTAAAGGCAGGAAAATAATAAATAGCATAAAAAAGTGGGAAGAAAAGAAAAATTCACAGGAAGAGCTCAGCGGCAATAATGAATTAAAATTCAGGAAGGCAGATGGTTCGATAAGAAATGTGAAGAAGAGTTCAGAAAGAGAAACAAATTAAGACAGAAAATGTTGAATAAGAAAACAGAGGGAGCGAGAAACAGTTATAGCAACTAAAGCAAGAAGACCAAAACACTAATAAGAAAGAAAATAAAAAGATACAACCTGGAAGAGCTTAATATTTAAGATAGAAGAAAATAACAAAAAAAACACGAAAGATCAAATTATTCTTTTCCATTTCTTTCTATCTTTTGCTTTTCGTTTTGCTTGTGCCCAGTCCATCCCTTTTCTCTTCAGTATGTCAGCTATCTCATCATTCCACCTTCTTCTCGTTCTGCCCCTTCTTCTTTTTTTCTCCTGTCTCCTTTCCCATATCCTTTTTACCGTCTTCTCCTCGTCCATTCTTACCATGTGCTCAACCAGTACCTTAATTGTTGCCTTCTATCTTTTGTATTACACTTTTCACACTTAAGTCTTTTTATTTTTTCACTTTTAATTTTGTCTATTTTCGTCATTTCCGCGATTTTTCTTAGAATTTTCATTTCACATGCCGTGATTTTATTTTTTAATTGTTTATTTAGGACCCAAGATTCACTTCCCTAGATGAGAGTAGGTACCAGCACAGACCCATAGATTCTAATATTTGTCTTTTGGGATATCTCTCTCTTGTTAAAGAATTGGTTGTATAGTATTCGGTACATTGCTGTTGTCCTGTTTATTCTGTTCTTTATGTTTTCTCTAAACCCTCCTTGCGTTTCTGTTACCAAACTTAGATATCTAGTCTTTTCCACCTCTTTTATTCTCTCTGCTTGCAAATCTGTTTCTAATTTCTCCTTCTCATTTGCTATCGTCATCGTTTCGGATTTTTATATGTTTATTTTTAGGTTATATTTTTTAACTCTTTAGCCCATCTTTCGATACGACTTTGTAGCTCTTTTCTGTTATTTACGAAAATTATTAGATCGCCTGCTTATCTCTATCGATCTTAATTTTCTGTAGCCTAGGTGGATTCCCCTTTTTCCTTTATTTATTTCCTTTGTTACTTCATCCATTATTATTATAAAAGGCAGGGGCTCAGTATACTTTCTTGTTTGTTGTGAACTTTTCTGTTGCTTTCTCTCGTATCCGTACCAAATCTTCTGTCTTTTGATACAGGCTTTTGATTATTTTAATAAATTTTACACTTAAGCCCCTTTTTCTCAGAACTTCCCATATTTTATATCTTAGTACTATGTCGGAAGCTCTCTCTAGATCTATTGCACCTTTTTATTTGAGACCGTTATTTTTTCCACTATTTGTCTTGTTACAAAAATCCAATCGTTTGTGGATCTGTCTGCCCTGAACGCTGCTTGTGTATCTTCTAGTTCTGCTCTTACCTTTGCTTTTAATCGTTCTTCAATATTATTCGTTCGTATTTTCAGGGTCGTGTACAGGAGCGAAATTCCTCTGTAGTAATTACAATTGTTAAAATCTTCTTCTTTATGTATAGGTTTCACCACTGCCGTGGTGTTTTTTCCGGTAACTTTTAAAATATTATGTAATAACGTAACACCTTCTTCTCCCATGAACTTCTCATTAAAGGTCTTGAGTTGTCGATTCCTGGGTCCTTTCCTACTTTCATTTTTCTAGCGCTGTTACTACTTCAGTTCTTTTGATCTTCCTTTCTTCTTTTGCACTGTCCTCTTCCTATTCTTCCTCCTTCTGTTCTTCACCTATTCTTAGCAGATCTGAAAAGTATTTTCTCCATCGTTCCATAATTTTACTTTTTTCCGTGATTGTTTTCCCTTCTTTTCTTAGGTTCTTTAATGTTTGATAGAGTATCCTAGCATTGCCTGCTGCATCTTTTTCCATCTTTATTCCAAGTTCCTTCCATGCCTTCGCTTTTGCTGTCTTCGCCCTATTTTTAACTTTTTCTCTTTGTTTTGATAATCTTTATGGTCATCTTTGTTTCTGTTATTTCTGAGATATTTCTTCCATCTTTTTTTCTTTTCTTTAATTTGTACCTTTATTTCATTGTTCCACCAAGGCGTTTGTTTTCTTTTATTTGTATTTATGTTAGTACCGCATGTTTCAGTTGCCGCTTTCGTTATTATCTTCTTAAAAGCTTCCAACAGTCCGTCTAGGTCAATTTCCTTTAATTGGTCTTCTTTTTGTTTTATTTTCTCTTCTATTTTTCTTTGCTACTTCTCCTACACTTTTTGGTTCTGTAATCTGTCTGTCCTTATATTTGCATATTTTACTATTTTTAACTCTTTTTTGACTTTCTTCTCTTGTTAGTTTCGTTTTGATGATTACCATAAATAGATAGTGATCACTTCCGATTTCACAGCCTCTTTTCACTTTTATCTTCAATTTTTCTCAAATTATTTTCTTCTATTATTAGTAGGTCTGTTATTATTCCTAACTTCGCATTTCTCTTGTATATTTGTGCATGTTTTTATGATCGAAGAATTAAACATAACACATGTAACGGAAACAAAACGTAACCGTTACAATGCTTATAGAAAAAATATGGACAGATGAGAAAATTTCTGAAGATTAGGTTGAAGCTGTCATATGTACACTACACAAAAAGGGTCTGAAAACAAAATGTGAAAACTATCATGATAGTGTTCTTGCAAACATAGCATAATTATAAAATTTTAGCAACTTACATAAAGAACAGACTGGCTTATGCAATGGAAAATGCAGTAACTAGGAAAGGAAGAAGATGGAGATCAGTGCTTGACCAGATATTTGTACTAAAAGAAGTACAAGCAGCAAATTATAAATTAAGTCGTAGAAAACAGTGTTGACAAAAAATTATTCAGATTAATAAAGATGAAGCTAACAAAAGCAGAGAACGTAGTAAGAGTAGCAGGAGCAATGTCAGAAAAATTTGAAGTTAGACAAGAGAACCTTTTGTCATTGGTACTATTCAATCTTGTACTAGAAGAGGTTATCAAGGAGGCCAACAAAGCGCTTGAAAGGAAATGCAAAGATGGGATTCCAAACTAATGAAGATAAAGCGAAATATATGGCTTTGACAGATGAAAAAATAAGAGAGGTGTACAACTTTAAAGAAATAGAAAGTTTCAACTACCTGGGAGTGCTGTTCGGACAAAAACCGAAAGTGAATGTAGAAATAAAGACAACACTAATGTCAGAGAAACGTGTATGTGGTCGCGCTTAGCAAAGTCTTAAAGTGTAGACAATTTCGAGGGCTGACTTTAGGAAAGGTAGAAGAATAATTGTTTGAAGCATAGGAAAGAAAGATCTTTGATGGTAAAAAGTGAACAATAGGTCTGAAAGAAGAACAAACCGGGAGTTAAAAGATAGGTAGAAAGAACCGAACACTGTATGTATAGTTAAAGGACAGAAAATAAAATGGATGGACCACGTAATGAGAATGTCAGCAAAAAGACTTTCCTACAGAATGTTAGAAAGCAGCATTGGAAATAAAAGAAAAAAGGGCGAAACAAGAGCAAAATAGAAGAAGATTTGACTAGACTCTGATTTTATTACTGCTTTAATTCTTACCCAGATTTTGTGTAAAAATTTATTGTTGATTGATTAGATTTTTTATATTTTCAACCCAGTAATTACTGAAAACCAATAGTTAAATAATTCTCTAACCGCTTAGTATTTTATATAATTTTTTCTTTTTAAAAAGGTTCTAAATTATCCCCCTAATGTTTAAAAAAATGTTAACTTTATTTTAATGTCACTAATACCTACTCGCTATACCTTATGAATTTTTTAATGTTGTTTGTACTGCTCTAATCTACCGAACTCTATCTAACGCACATTTTCCATTGATAGATGTGTATCAATCAAATAGAAGCAAATAATTGCTACACATAATGGTAGACTAAAGCGATGCAAATGCAGTTGTAATTTGTTTCTGTGAATACCATTAGCTGCTCTAGAGGTTTTTGTTTCTTTGCTGAACATTATATTCAATTTTCAAAAAATTATTTTTCTATCATAGGTATTTAGATTCAACAGTGGCATATTATTCTAATCAACTTACTACAAGAACTTTTTTATTTGGTGATAACGTTAATTAACAATCTTCCCACCAGGCACAAAGGATCTCGAAATAGGCTATGTCCAGCTGTGGCTTTCTTTATCCACATTTATTCTCTTCAAACGCTCTACAACCCCCGACAATTTACATTATTTGTTTAGGTGACAGCAATTGAACGTTCTTTTTCCTTTGATTAATCTTCTATTAGTTAGGGAACCCTGAAAGAAGCGTGTCAAGCGGATCAAAAATTGGAATGACCAATGTATTATTTAAATCCTAACTATTGTTAATCAATTCGTATCTTTTTGGTATAAAATTTTGTTTTTGTTGTAGGTTTCTTTTTAGAAATTTAGAGATATTAGAGACTGAGATTAGGGATTTGCCCTGGTCAACTCATTCTTTTAATTTTATTGGTGGTCATCCTGGATTGAATTAATTTTTCTCAATGGCATGGTGCATTATCGTCCTGAAAAATAAGATTTTTTCCAAACAAAGTTTTTCCACGAAGCAACATCTTATTCTGTAAGGTACCTTGTGGTCTTCATAATCCTAGATACGATATGTAGTCGACCAACGTCTTGGACAGACATGCAACCCCCTATCATGACGAAACGATTGGATGCTCAATTGTGGTGAGTACAAACTTTATTCTTCTCCAGAAGATTTTCTACACGTGTATTTCCGAAAAGTAAACTTTTCACTGAATAGCATGTTCTGCCACTCTCTGTGGTTCAGTTTCTATGTTCCTCACAATACTGTCTTTGTTTTTCGGAAACAAGTGACTTCTTGTGCGGTCTACATCTAATAATTACTGTCTTAATAGCATTTTGTTTCTTGATAACTCGAATAACTGAAGACTGATTACATTTAACTTTTGTGATTAATTTAAGACTAGAAGCATCTTCCTTATGATGAATCGGTTTTGATCTGATAATTTTGTTTTTTGTTCTAGGACTAAAGAATATTAAACAGAAACGGAACTCTCAAATACAGTACAATTAGATGTAAAATTGATTCCGTATTTCAACTGCTTTTTTGTTATTTTTGTCCTTAATAGCATCTAAATGGTTAAAGTTTTTTCATTACACTGAAAACCTTATTTTATTTACATAAAAAGTATTGAACTGTAATTAGCTCATTAGTCGTTACAAATATCTGCAATTAAAACAATAAAAGTAACTTTTTACTATTTTTACAAAAGTAAAATTAACTTAATTGTAAGATTTTTGCCAACTGCCTATAAAAATACATTTTAATGTGTGGTAGTAGACCAGCAAATCGTTTCATTCAGGTTGTAATTTCCTTAACCTCCCGACCTTGCCCTTGTGACGCAAAGGCTTGAAAACAAACTGTAGATTAGGTGAGCGTAAGCTTTCGCCTGTTTTTCGTTGGTCGCTAGGAAACGCGCCATATGAAATTGAAGGTATTACAGGTTTTCCCCTGATATCAGAGTGGAAATCTACTGCGACGCGCACATGCAACGAAATACTTGCGCGATTAGAGTTTTGTTCGATTATTATTTACTAGAACTTAACACTGTTCTGTATTTTTCATTTATTATATCCGACTGACAGGTATGAAAATATCGTTTACGCATCGATGTGGAACCGTAAAGTAGCATCAATATCAATAAAAAGAATATCGAACAATTTTTTAAGCTGTTTTCAAACGGGAAAGAATTATATGGTTCTAGATTTAACTATAATTTTGTTTCGAAGAAATTGTGTTTGTTTTTTACTCTGTTGGTTTTTTTAGAAACACCAAAAATATTCTTTTAATGAATATTGAATTATGATAGAATCTAAATACTGCGTGTTACCGTAAAACCAAATGTGCATTAGAATTTTCCTGAAACTCGCCGTGTAAATTACGACGGACGGTTGAAGACATCTTGCTAAATTTCAATCTGATAGAAATATTCGAAAACAACTGTAATGCTTAATGAGTCTTGTATCTCAAGATTTAGGCTTCACATGAGGTACTTAGTGACAAATCAATGGTGCCTTCTACCACTTCAGTAACTTTTCTTATCATATTTCTGAGTTCTTCATTGGAAATATCTGATATTAAGGAAGGTTCGGTCAGACAGTCAGATTGCCAATCGATTAGATCAAAATCATTTCCTGCTTCGAGTCTGAGAGTAGAAACTTCAAATTCCCTTATTCCTTCTCCTCCAGAATTACTTGACCTACACCTTAGAATTGCTGTTTGTTAGCATTGCTAGCAGAATGTTTTCTAAGTGAGCAAAGTATCTCTGGATAAATAAAGTCTGAGAATCCTTTTGGCCGTTGTTAACCATAGAGAATGCGCCATCTTTCTAGGATGACGTCGAGCTAATGGAATTGACTTTCAACACCTTCACATATTTCATACAGGTATTTTTGATCTGTACTCAATTTTCTTACATCAAGTTTAGGAAGCATCACCGATATAAGTTCAAAAGGAACCATAGCTAGTTTTTCACAGGTTTCTAACAATTTTCCTATATTTCCTATAAAATGTTTTTCCATTTAAATTTTGCGTCAGATGACGAAGCCGCAATTCGTTAATATGTTACAGGCATATGAACTACTGTAATGGTTTGCCGATACTTCTACTTGCCTCACGATGCCATTTTTAGATTCAGTATTTACTATTGTTCCGTTAATAGCCAAGATTTTAGTTGCGTCATCGCCAAGTAGGCCAGTCAATACCGTCATCGCAGAAATTAGGGTAGTTCTGATTTTTTAATATGTTGTTAGGACCCCTACGGGTAGTATAAATCCAGATTTGCAACCCAGAGAAACCTGTGCTACCTGCGTAGTGGCCAAAAAACAGCGAGATTTTCTCGCTTGTTTTGGTCTTTTGATCATATCTCCTAAATTGTGCGTTCTACCCAAACTGTTATTCGTATCTTCTTTAAAGTAAATTAAATGTGTCACAATGTGAGACTAGGATGGGCTCTGTACGTCCATTAATTACCGAGATACGGCTTTTTAAAGATTGGCAATTTTTTCCAAAAAGTAACATTCTCTCGTTACGGTCATGTTTGGAGCTAGATATTGGCAAAAAGACTTGTCCTACAATAACAACTATCGACAAGAATTTTTACAAAATTTAATTAGCTTTAATCTAAGCACAAGACGGTACCCGTGGGCCAAATAGTTTTCTCAAAAATCGCCAAATATCAAAACCCTTTTGCTACATGCATTTTTATTACCTAGACTATATCGCTCGACAAGCTCTGATTTGTTGCTAAAATTGTCTGGAGGCGATAGAAAAATACGAAATTATAGAGACTTAATTCCAATAAAAAGATATTGTCCTCTTTCTTCCAAAGACGTGGTTCAGTACCCATCCCCCATTCCCAGTAACTAACCACCTACTTTCCATCGCTAATGGAATTATTGGAGGTGCTGAGATCAACTGCGACTTGGCCCAAGAACTGGGAGCAACTTGTTGGTACCACGTTTGGGACGGTAAAATTTAAACGCAAGGAAAAAGTGACCACCTTGGCAACCATCACCAGCTCAGTGAAAGTGGTCAATAAGAAAGTTGATGTAGACGCTCTTACGATTTTCCAGAGGATCTGCATCACCAAACAATCAAATGAGCAGTTAAAGAAACACTTTGAGTATGAGCTGGCGCCACACCCATTGTCGCTTCTTACTGAAGAGAGGAAACGGAAAGGAACAAAGTCATCCTTCTACTCTTCGTTCACTGCACTTCCTGACAACATCATCGCAGGAAACACAACATTCGTCGTGGTGGATGGTGGTTATCTGATTCACAAGGTTGTCTCGCATCGCAATGACTCAGTCAGAGCAATTGTGGCAGGATACGTCAGCTACATGTTCAACCATTTTGGGAAAAATGTTGCAGTGGTTTTCCACGGGTACCCAGAGAATGCAGCCTTCAGGAGCACAAAAACAGCTAAACGTTTGCGTCGCTGTGCTGCTCTCTCTACCAGTGTAATGCAGTTTGAGAAATCAACACTAATTAAAGTACCACAAAAAAAGTACTTGCCAGTGACTAAAACAAACGCCGTCTGATTGAAATGCTCTGCACTGAGTTCAATAAACAGGGGATTGAGACCAAATAGTCTGCAGGAGACGCTGACGCAGATATCGTAAGGACTGATATCTCTAAGAATTCATCCTATGAAAATGTCATAGTGATTAGGGAGGATGTGAATTTATTGGTCCTGCTCAATAGCTTGGGTTCCACCTTTAAGAACGTGCACTTTCAGAAAAGCGACAGAGGTGGGTCTAGGTGCATCCATTTTTCCACCACCTCATTCGCCTGTGGAGACCTTGAATAACCACAAGAATTCGCACTATTTCTCCACGCCTTCAGTGGTTGTGATACCACCTCTGCCCTACTCTATCAGGGGAAGACAAAATAGTGCGGCGTTTTCCAGAAAAACCTCCGCTTGATAGAGCTGTTGAAAATATTTTTGCAACCAGATTCCAGCCAGGAGACGATAACCATAGCTGGTGAGAAGCTCCTCGTGGTTATCTATGATGGCGCTGAGTCTCTAAACAGCCTCCGTTACACATGCTTCGTCAAGTCAGCAACCACAGCCAAAGCAAACCTTGCTCGCCTTTCCCCCACCAAAGACGCTGCAAAGTACCACGCGTTTCGCACTTACTATCAAGTTCAGAAATTGTTGGGAGTGGAAAAAACCCAAACGACTGGGGTTGGTCCACCAGCAATCTAGGACAACTCACCATCACTGCGACAATGGCCCCAGCCTTTTAATCGCTCCTGAAAATGCTGTTGTGCAAGTGCAAAAAGGGTGCTCTGGGGCCTGCACTTACCGAAAAACGAGCCTAACATGTTCGGAACTCTGCAGAACTCTCAGAAAAACGAAAACAAAAAACATTGCCAATCTTTGAAAAGCCGTAACGCTGTAACTAATGGACGTGCAGAGCCCATCCTGCTCTCAAATTCTGGTACATTTAATCTACTTTAAAAAAGATATGAATAACAGTTTTGGTAGAACGCATAGTTTAGGAGATATGATCACAAAACCAAAACAAGTGCGAAAATTAGAACTACCCTAATTTTTGCGATGACTTGTATCGATACTGACTGACCTAAAGTAACTCTTTCAAATAATTAAAAATACCTCTTTGAATTATTATCGCACTTCCTCCTGCTGGGGTAACATGCGGCAAATAAGTAGAGCCAGGTTCACTCAAGATGACAGTATGATCATCTGTAATAACTTTTTTATAGAATTTAAAATCTTTTTTGTTTTGTCTTGTCTTTACGTTCATTAAAATAAATACCTTTCACTACGATTGGTTTTTTAGAACAGAATTTTAATATGCTGCGACAGTTTTTCCTTTTTCTTCTAATTTTGTTTCAGTCAATGACTTTCGATGTATCAGCTGTAGTTATCATTCTTAAGTCGTTAAGGGTCGCGGACACTAAAATGGGTGCAGCTCGGTCAGATACTTCTTCCTGTCACATGCTTCTGCAACTACGAGTATGTAAGTTTGCTATACTTGATGGAACCATCTCAGAGAGATTGACAACTAATATCGCTATCATCACTAGAGATATTCTCCGTTTTCTTCTGCATTTCATCTTGACGTTGCGCCATACCATAATCTTCCACCGAATCTCTTTCCCGATATCTTTGCAATCTCTCCGCCTCTCTTTTCTTTTTCAGGTCTGTTTGCAATTTTAGGGTAGTCTTTTCTTTTAAACAACGCCAGTTGTGTATTAGTGTGTTGGCACTAGCCCATTCTGTGGTACGCAGTCCAATAAAAAGAAGATATATGTCTTATGTCAGGAGGCCTCCGTGGTTGTTGGTCAGATTGAGTTGGTCACGAACATTCTAAAAAGAGAAGCAATCCAACAGGTGTTCACTCATCACGTCCATGGCATTGGGAGCAGCTCGGAGTCTCGACCACTCCTATTCTATAGAGGTGCTTTTGATGATAGTCGTGGCCGGTTGTCATTCTGAATATCTCGAGGGGGATTCTGGGGTATTTGGCCACCAGGAGATGCTAAACCTTCATACGTTTTATCTTGTACGGCAGTATGTTGCTCCTCTTCCATCTGGTGCTTGATTATGTGTTTCACTAGACCATCAGCAGATTTACTGGTGAGGGGCGGTTCAGGCTGTGGGAGCAGGAGACTTTGCTTGGCCAGGTTGTCTGTGTTCTCGTTTCCAGAGATACAACGGTGGCTGGAAATCCACTGAAACACAAATCCATTCAAATGGAAAAATGACTAGCGCTATGTGCTATGTGCTTCCACAATAGTAAAGACATTGCAGTCACTATTTGAAATAAAGTTTTTAATGCCTGTGTACTTGTCACTTATTAATTCTAAAAAAATACTTTTAGAACGACTTTTAAACATTTGAAAACAAAGAAGCATTGTCAGATCAGACTAAGATGCTTAAAAAGCTTATTAGAAAAATTATAAAAGAAGAAAACAGGGAGTTAAAAGTGAGCATGACTAATTTAAAAAAAACCGCTTGAATTTTGTAGTAACAAATTTGATGATTTATTCAAATCAGTGCAAATGATTACAGAAGAAACTGCAAGGATAAATAGGAAGTTCATGAGCTAGAAGTTAAATGCCAAAAATTGGAGAAGGGGTTAAACGAAATTAAAATAAATTCATCAGATGATAAGCAATATTCTAGGAACCATTATTTAATTATTGAAGGCATCCTTGATACGAAAAATGAAATTGTATCCAAAATTGTATTAGAAATATCAAAGAAAGTCGATTATCAGTTAATCGAATGTTACCTCGAGGCCGCATATCGTTTACCTGCAAACAAATATGAAAACAAACCAATAATAATTTCATTTGCCAATAGAATTAAACGGAATATTTTGCTGCAAAAATTTATAGGTTAATTTAAGTTCAAGTATATTTGAACAGCAATCGACACACAAGCCTTGCTTAGGTGGAGTGTTATTTCTTAGTCAAATAATCAATCTTTTTATAATACCGTGAGCATATGTTATTTTTTAATTTTAGTTAACTAATTAGAATGTTACTGTTTTTCTTTCTTTTTGTCTTCAATAAACAATAAACAATGTGTGATTAGATAGTTGTGTTTATGCATGAAACCAATTAGACAAACTTTTATAGTAAGATTCATTTATTTATTATTTTTATATTTATCAACGCGTTACCACCGCATAAAATTGGCACCCAGCGTGGGACTTTAAAGAAATTAGGCCCCGCATATTATTAACAATTAGACCTCATATATATTTAGCCCACGAATATTTATCACCCAAGAGGTATAGCTTTATTAAATAAAACAAAATTGTATTTAACGTAGATTAAAATAGAATAAATCAATAAACATACCTAAATCTACTACAAACAAGAAACAATAACAAAATTAAACACAAACAATTAACAAGTAAACAAACAGAAACACGTAAAATAAAATTTATAGTACTAACTTATGTTAAGAGATTTTAAGTATATGAGAATACTAATAACAATAAAAGGAAGTTAAACATTAAGATTAAAACATTCTTTATACAGGTAAAATCCTTCTTATTTAATAAAATTGAAGAATGTCTACTATTAGGTTCGGTAAGAATATTAGAAAGGAAGAGACAGAGTAGACTCAGAAGGAAGAAGAAAGTTGACAGGTTACAATATAGATGGAACGTAGAATAAGTGAGGATAATGAAAAAGTAGAAGTTGAAGTTAATGAGCGTTACATCCGAAGAGATCAATGTTATAATATCTATGGGTATCTCAGGAAAGAGAAGAAACGATGAAGCAACAACAGCCGAAAGTAGAATGTAGGTGTTCGTGTTTAATAATAAAAACCTTAAGGAAATTTAGAAGTAAATGACAACTCTTGTGTTGTTACTGGTAACCAGTATTATTTTTTACAATGTGGGATAATAAAACTACCGTTTTCCTCAAACGCTTTATTGTAATAATCTGAACTTGAAAATCTTACAAAAAATCATTTTGCCGTCCTGGTTGAGTAAAGTAACATATGAAGGATAGCAATTAAATTAACTAATAACACACTCAAAATTTAAAAAAGCAATGCTTAATTGCGACAGAGTTCACAAACAAATATCTTCACTCTTTTTGACAGACCCGCACATTTTGAATGTGACCACTTTTGATACTGTTGGCATCACAACCATCCTTCCTTAGATTTTGAATGACTAAATAAATCGTTACAGTAGAGACGAGGACTTCTTCATTACTTGATTTGTCTTCCACAAGCTTCTTTCTAACCACATTTCTCTTGCTTTTTCTTTGCAGTTTTAATTTCTTTTTATTTTCTTTTTCCTCCTACGCAATAAGGAACCAACCAACACTTAGGAGGTTTAGAGAAACTGTTTAAAGTTTATTTTATTGAATTAAATTGTATGACTTCTGGATTCAGCTTTTTAAAAATTTTTTGTAAGGGGTATGCCTAAATAGTCAGTATGAGGATATTCAATGTGTATTTGCCAAAATACAAAGTTGAGAGCTTAGATATAACTTGATTATAAACTGTTGGTTCTTTTATGCTTAACATCAATTTTATTGTTATGTATCTATGTCAGTGCCAAAGTAAAATAAATTTTTTGTTTCTTTCAAAATTGCTTTACCTAAAAAATTAAAAACGGTAATAGTAAACACAAATAAGTAATATAATTCTTTTCTGATTTATTTACTAGCATTCTGATAAGATTATTATGCATACACCATAAACGAAAAACAAGAGAAACAATCTTCAAAGTAACCACAAAAACGAAAACTAAAACACAAATACTTAATATATAAACCTAGTTAACCTTACTAATGATTATTTATTATCATCCTCTTCTAAATGGGTTTCTATCTGAAAATCCAACTCGCCGTTATAACTATCAATATCCTCTTCGATGTTAGCATCACCTACATTGTTTGTATAAAGTAAGTGATCTGCAACTGAAATTAAGTCTAAAATTGACTTAAATCATCAGCCTTGGCCTGAGCTATCGGCTTTCCTTCAGGCCAAAGAATTTTCAAATGTTGAACAAAAATATTACTACTTGATGATGGTGGTCTTCCCTTGCCTTTTTTTTATATTTATTTCTTGGTAGGATTGTGTGTCATCGTATGTAGTTTTATAAAAAAATACTGTAGGGTTTGTCTTTGATAACCTTTAGTTCCTTTATAGTGAACCAATTTACCTTGGAATCATTCGTTGCTTCTTTCTGTTGGTAATGTCCTTTTCTATGCTACTGCTACTAACAAGATCTTCCTTCTGCATAACTTCGACCTTGATAGAATTTGTTTTTACGGTTTTCAATAATCTTGATGTAAACTTGCGGGGAAAATAATTTTTGTTGAATTTTCAGGGCACTTTCATCATCTCCGAAATCACTATCATTCGGTAAAAAGCTGCCCAGATACCAGGAACCTTAATCAAATTTTTTCTAGGGTAGGTTTTTTTTCTAAAATGGATTTTAACAACAACACTACTCGATGTTGCGATTTTGACCTCCACAGGAGTCACTCCATAAAATTAATTCTTGAATTTTGTCACTAATATGGTTAACAACATACTTTCGTATGGATGAGCCTACTTCTTGTGCCCCCTGCCTGCATGTCCTTCAAGCTAAATATTAAAAATCGATTTATTGTCTTTTGCGGTGTGTAGACCACATTTATATAGTCATAGCTGTCTTTTTTAAAAGATAATATTAATGGTAAGACGTGGCAAAGATAGTGTTTTTTGCATGTCAAAGGTAAGTGTTTCGACATTTTCTGTTACAGCAGCGATTTTCAAGTCCGAATTCATCTGTTTCCTAGCAAGCTCTGCTTCTTCTAAATGACGATTATGCTCAGATGTCACATTTTGCTTTTCTTCGTTGTTAGAAGAAATGTTTTGTATCTTCGCTTGGTAACTGTCGCATTTATTGCATGTATCATTTTTAGGGATGTTCGTTTTTAGATTAGATTATTTATAAAATATTTTTCTATAAGCTGATTAACTAACATGGGTTGGATTTTCCTCTGTATATAATTTGTGTATGAGTGTAACTGTCATTCCTATAGGCAAAAATTCTTGATTGTTTCTCGTTGCCCTACAATAATGGGATATATATCTGGGAGATTTGTTGATATGATTAATCACCAAGGAGCGGTATCAAATAGTTGATGGTCCAGTAAAGTTGTCCGTATACCTGGCCGCGATGCATTTAAACACGTTGGGTTTATCGATATTACTTAGGCGGACGACTAAACATGTGCAATTCGCGTAAGATAGTGATGTACTTTCTGCAAGATAAGCGCAGACCAGTGGTGCAACACATTTTCGTTTTATTGTATGCATGTATACGTATATTGATATAATACTTGGTAAACGCTCCACCGCTGGCACGACACGTCACCGATTCTTTTTATGACGCATCAACTAACTGATACCGCTCCTTGTTAATCACAGTAGCCCTTTGTTCCATGGACATTTTGTTGTGTCCTCCAGCTACACCGCGTTTGTCAGGAACTGAAAGATTTCTCATTTTGCACAGTGCAGTATTCACTCGTTTTGTTGATATACCTAGGTCATTTTAATGAACATTGGTCTACATACTATATTTTTGGTAATGGAATATACTCGTGAGAATTCCCGTTTTCGTGGATTTTTTACGTTTACCAACCTTCTTGCTGCATTCATTTCTCTGACGCAGTTTGATATAAATATGGTTTGAACATTTTAGTCTGCTACGCCCCAATAATGTTCGAGAAATTTTTTTCTGTCATCTGCAGTTACTTTCATATAGCACTTATTTATACAAGAACACTGAAAATCTAAAAATTGTTTGGAGTTCATAACCTTTCCTTTATATGAACAATGTGGCTTATTGCTATTCTTTTTTCTTTTCCTTATGTACCTATCTTGGTCTTTGTACTTTCTCTTTCTTCTTTTCTTGGGTCTTCCTTTGCTTAGCTCAGCACCCGGGTTTGTATTTATTTCATCATCTTCCTCTTTGCCTTCATTTTCTTCTAGTTCTGATAAGACATCACCATCGCTATCGGAAGTTTCACCAGGTTCATAATGGTAATCTTTGTCTTTAATTAAATCCTCGTTATCATTAATTATTTCTCAATTATTATTAGCAACTCCAATACTGAGATTTTCTAAAAATTCATCCAACGCAATCTCCCTCACCTCTGGATTTTCTGGTCAACCTGAAAAGAAAATATTCATAAGCCTGTTACGCAATAAGGAACCAAACAACTTTTATTATCAAGATATTGTACATACCAATAATAAATCTGAATCTGGAATAATTGGGAATGCATCGGGACAAGGACTGATATTTTATATGCCACCAGTATCGCTTAAACTTGGCATAGCCTAAAATATTTATTATTATTACACAAGACATTTTATTGAACACAATTTTGAGGTCAGGGCAATGTTTTTAAGCATTTACATTCAAAAACACCACAAAACTGCATGTTTGATACTTACTGATACTTCAACATTATCATCTTCTCCATTATTAGCTTTTAAATATAAGCTAATAATAATCTTCCCCTATTCATTGCTTTACAAAAACACAATATACTAGTTACGCAAAAAAAAAACAACACGTTCCGCTATCACAAACTGACGTTGGCAATTTGCAATATGGGACCAGGAATCGTTGATACCTTATTGCAGAAAGCACTCTATGATTTTTACAATTTTCAAGATAGTATCTGCAGCAATGGATAGCTCTATGTAACCAATTTCACCGGCTCCATTTTGCTAAACTAAAGAGTAGAAATTTTAGACCCACACAGTGCCAGTAACTTCATTTTGGCAAAATTGTCGGTTGGTTCCTTATTGCGTAAGGGGGTCCAAATGTGGTTGGCAATGGCAGCCTCGACATTTTTATTGAGCAGTGTTTTTATGGATCTAAGTTGTTTTTTAATATAAGTCGCAATTTTATTTTTGTTAAGAGCTTGCCGACGTAGAGTGACTGTTGGTATATTATACTTTCTACTAGCTTTAAGCTAGCCCATTTCCCTATTCCGGATAGCTTCTAAGGCTTTCTGTATGTCAGTCTTATTTGAATTTTCCCTATTGGTCTTCCTTTTATAAGAATAAACCATCTGAAACAAAATTTCCACTTTATTATTACTGAAAAATACGGGCGGGTAAGATAACACGGAGATTTATTTTACCCGCCACCACAATATGAAGTCTTGCCTGCCTTGTGGTGTTTTAATATTTATGCACAGAAAGATTGAAAACGAATAAAAGATTAAAAATTGTTGTAACTAAAATACAGCTTCCACTAAGACTATCATGCAAGGGTTTTCAGAGGAGAACTTGAGTAATATTAAATAGATAAATACTCCTCTGAACCCAAACCTAGAGATTCCCCTGTACCTCCTGTGCGGGGTTGCCGATGTTTTACAAATGGCAAGTATTGTTAGGGACTCTTCAAGATATTACATTTAACAAATCAGCGAAAAGTCATTTTACCCGCCTGTTTCATCTTACCCGGCTTTCCACTATATACTTAGGCGGACGTACGAGATTAGTCTAGAAGCTTCTCGCTTTTTGTTTGCGATTCTACTTGCATCTAGCGAAGACTAGTACATTAGAATTGTTAAAACCTACTAAAACACTAAATTATTGAATTATTTTTACATTCCAAATATATTTAAATATTTCTTTAATATTATTAGTTTTAATTATTAGTTACCTGGTACCTACATAGAACAATCTGCACGGTTAAGGATGTTAATGGAGAAAATGATTGACATCGTGAGTGGTAGATATCAAAATGGTTCAAATTATAAAATTTTATATTTTACTCCCTATCCAGCGGTATCAAGAGGTTTCTTGTTTACGTTTACTCCCAACTTCTAATCCTCCGAAACTCACCTCATGTTTCACGCTTGCTGATCTTTTTTGCGCTTTTTTTATTTACCATAAAATTTTAAAAGTTAGGTGTATTTTGTTTTTTTTTAACTCTTGACCTATGTGATTCTGTATTTACCCAAAGATAAAATTTTCACCGAATTGTGCAACATAAGAAAAAACAATTTTTACCAAGGGTTTCCATTTTCCAAAGTCGAGTGAAATTCTATAATTTAAGCAGCTGACTGGAGAATCACTGAGTGATATTTATGTTCGCATACATTTACAATGTAAATTTCTCACGGGTCTAATGGCAGGAGCTGTGCAAAACTGACTGTGTGAAGAGGACGAAGCATAGAGGTAAAAATAGAAAATGTTCCTGTCAGCATCGAAGTAGACCCATTTTTATAAAGCAAAATTTAGTAAAATTGATTTGAAACCAACAACATTCAAGTTAAAAACATATGATGGTAGAAATATACAGCCAGAAGGTGAAATTTTGGTAAATGTATCTTAAAAATTTAGTAAATGAAGAGTAGTAGTTGTTAAAAGCCAAATTAATGCATTAATGGTCAGAGATCTTATAAAATCATTAAAGGCTCTATAAACATTTGAAGTAATAATAATAATAATAATAGTAATAATCTTTATTAGCTCTTTAGTTACAAATGATCTAAAGTAAACCTAAATGTATTATTAATGGCTAGAAGGTTCTCAATCAGTAGGTTTATAGCCTTCTGTTCTTCCTTGCAAACCTGTAATCAAAATTAACTACTCACAAACAAAATCACTAATAGTATATACAAAAAATAATAATAACAGTAGTAATTATATATTAAACAAGTGTCTGAGCAAAAAGAGAACATTTTATCAGACATACAAATCTTAAGAGTGTTGTTTGAGTTGTAACCGACGACGAAGCTTTGATTTAAAAACATTAAAAAGAATTGTCCATAATATCATGCATGAAGTTATTATAAACTTTAACAACATTATGCGAGAATGACCTTTTAAACAAAGATGTCCTGTGTAATGGTGGCGTAAGTAACCCTTTATTTCTTAAGTTTAGGTCGGTGCGGGATTTTAATCGCTGAAATAAATATCTATTGGAGTTTGTTTAAAGTTTATGTTATAGTATAAACAAACCGCATGCAGTATACTCTACTAACCTTTGTTATATCTAAACATGCTCCATATGCCTGAAAATAAAAGTTAAACTGTCAAAGGATCGTTGAGTAACACAGCGTTATTTTTAAAATTGAATTGTAAATTTTGCTAACATGAACTTTAAAACATAAGCTATCATCTAAGTACAGACCCAAATTTCCAGCAGCGTCAACACACTGTATATTATTTACACCAACTGATGCATTTATTTGCGAGGCAATGTCGGAGCGTAAGTTCCGATTGCCCAAAAACCATTATATGCGATTTGGAGAAATTTCTTTTCAAACAGTGATTTTGAGATATAGAAAATAATTTGTCTAAGTTTTATTAAAACAGATGCCAGTTGTGCGTTTTCTGCTGCAAATGAGAAATACAGTTGAGTATCATCAGCCTTTAAAGTGTTGAATATAGTCACTAAGACAAGATGTATATATACAGCGTAGAGTGTGGGTCCTAAAATAGATTCTTGTGGAACACCGCTTTGAACTAGACGACTCGGCGGTTTTAATTTTTTGATACCTACTACTGAGGTAGCTGAAAAAAAATTTTCATACATTCGCATCAGCTCTAATATAGTGATAAACAGCAACAAGAACTTCCTGATTAATTGTATCGAAAACCTTTGAGAAGTCGAGCAAAATTTTATTATTGTCAACAGAGATATCTATGTCGTCTAATATATTAAGTAAGGCCGCAGTACAGCTATGGTCTGTATGAAATCCAGACTGTTCTACAAGTAAAATATTCTACGCATTTAAGTGCTTAATTGATTGGCCATTTACAAACTTCTCAAGCACTTTCGATATGGTGGGCAGTATACTTATAGGTCGAAGATCACTGAAGGTAGTAGGACTTTTTAGGAATAGGCTTTTTTCCAAGCTTTCAAAAAAACACAAACAGCAAGGCAACAGTTGGCAATTTGAGTTATTGGAGATAGAGTAACTGGTAGTGTAAGTGTTAAAAGTTTAATGCCGATATCATTATTGATACAGTAGCTACATACAAAATTGTAGCTGATTAAATTTCCTACAAAATTCATTCTATAATATTTTTTTATCTGTGATAGTTTTCGAGATATCCAAATTTGAAAATCGCGCTTTTTTCAAAATTAAAATTTTACATCACGATTTTTCACGAATTTTGTTTTATAACTTGGAAAGCGTTGTATTAGAGTAAAGTGCTTTGAAATAAAGTTGTAGAACCTGAGAGGCCTGAGAAAGGTACGGGTTCGTGTTCAACACGAGACAATATTAAATCTTTGTTACTTTCTTCAGTTTCTTGGTATGAAGATATCAGTAGATCCTGTACATCTCCCTCTTCATCGTTCATCAGTGGGACAGAATTTGAACACTGGGCATTGCAGTTGTAGCAAGTGATGCTTTTCTGCAACTGCATTTGCCACTCCCCAGTCCCTGATGCACTTGCAGAAAATCATGTTTAGGGCCTCATCGGGGGCTTTTAGGTACGTTGTCTGTTCTGGTTTTAGGTGCCACGTTTTTGCTTCCACCCTCAGAGCTCTGACAACAGCAAGTTTCTGCATCTGATGGTAAACTCTGTAACTGTGCTGCTTAGCTGCCCCCTTCGTGGGTGGAAGAGCAGAGATGTCCGGCTTCACATTCGACACTGACTTGATGAACCACAAGTATCGATGAGCACTGAGTGATGTTTCCTTTGTTTAAGCACTATATCATTTTAGGAAGCATTTTTTTCTAGCTTCTTCAACATCAGATTTAGAAGATGAAATTTTACAAAACACAGCAGCTGCTTTTTGAATTTCTATATTCTTCTTGTATAGCCTACAAAAGTGGCTTTGCCATTTTGGAATGCGGCTGATGTCGTTTACATCCCGTAAAGGCATGTAAGAATAAAATGTGCTGGAGGTCGAGTTCTTACAGATCCCTTGTTGAGAACGAGGTTCCTTTGTTTTCCCACGACCAGGCTTGAAGAAGACAGTTTTCTTATCCCTAAGTGTCAATGCCATTAAGAGCACTGCGAAGTCAACATCTTCACCCATCAATGGCTGTGGAAACTATTATTGTGTCTACATCGTCTGGAGCCTGTCGAGTTGAAATTCCACTATCCTGCAGTTTTAATGACAGTAACTCAATGAGTTTGAACTTGTTCAGCTCATTGCAGAGGAATTGGTTCTGCTTAACCATGATAACAGTGCCAGTGTCTTGATTAATGAAGATATCAACTGACTTTTTGACCCAGTACCGCGACTCTCTTCGGCGGATTTAGTGCCTGTAGTGAGGTAGCCATCAAACACAACTATATAACTCTTTCTCCGATAGTCTTTTATTGTGTAGATGACATATACGTCACAGATTGTCAAAACAGTGGATGCTTTTGGCCAAACCACTCTATGTAGTAGGAAACCTCCGTCAATAACAATATCAACTCCTTCAGTGCTCTGAAACATTCTGTACCTTATGTACCTACTATACTATACAGGTGCATTTATGTATGCATTTTAACGAGTATGTATTGTTCTACAACTTCATCTCGGAGCACTTTATTCTAATACAACGCTTTTCAGGTTATAAAAGAAGTTTATGAAAAAGTCGTGATGTATAATTTTATTTTTGAAAAAAGTACGATTTTCAAATTTGAATATTTCGGAAACTATCACAGATAGAAAAAACATTGTGAGTAGATCTTGAAGGAAATGTAGTCAGCTACAATTTCGCATAGGATTACTTTTTTGCTAGGACCAACCGTTTGCGAGATATGATCAAAAACTGAACAAAAGAGACACATTTTGCTCGCTTTCTCGACCTCGTAGGACTGAGGACTTTTGACGCAATCATCCCCTAGCACCCCCCCAACACATCCAAAAAGTCAGAAATTCTGTGTCTCGGATGTCGTCTAGAAGTCTCTTTTGAGCGTTCGTTGACTAACTATTTTGATTTGCAAGAATTGTTAGAGGAATTTAAAGATTCATTTGATGTAAGCAAATTAGGAACGTATAAGTATTAAGAAATAGATCCTAAAATAATTCTAGTTTTTCCATTTTTTCATAACATTACTAATGACTAGTTGTGTCTATGTTGTGTAATTCTCCAACTAAACTTCCGCACGAGCTTTTTAAAGCAGCACAGCAGGCGCTGCTATTAGAATCGAGTGTCGCTGGAAAGGGACTAGAACTTACTGAATGAAGACCAATCTAAACACAATTTTACTAGCAACTGAAAAATTCTTAAAGCTGATAGCTTGTTAACTATACATAAATCCAAATATAATATGGTTTGCGTGTGAAAACTCTGCTTTAGTAAGCACGCCTCTGTGTGCAAACTGCCAACATCTATCCCGTGGTAATAATCAGATATTACGACATCATTGAAATGTGAAGATTAACCTAATTTAGCACTGAAAGTTTTTTTAGTTGTATCAATAAATTATGAGAGTTTCAAATAATTTAACTTCAACCCTCTCTTCTCAAGTTCCTAGCCTGTTTAAATCTGTTTACGAAAAACCCCAAAACTTGCTGGGCCAAACAAGAAACACTTTCTTCATGGTAATAAACAATTTTTCATCGCTTTTGATTTGAAAATTTTGTTTGTTTCTTTTGGGACACCATTCTGCAACTTTTAGCAAAATCAAGAGGGCGAACAAATTCTAAGTCATTACAGGGCTTATATACTACTTACAGTATCATTGAAATTTGTGATACACCATTACTTTTTCATTATCTAACCTGTTATGGGAAAGCCCTATTTCAATCGTTTTCTATAGAATCTTAAGAACATAATGATAAATGCCAGATAATAATGAAAAACATTAAAAACAGTTTACTAAAACTTCTTAATATTTTTTGTTCCAGATTCAAGTAATCAATGGAGCAGTTTTGATATCCTGGAGACAAAAGGTCTTAGAGAGACAAATAGACTATGGTGCCAAATTAGGTCAGGTTGTTCTCTCCCTGGCCCGCATGGAACTTAACAATTTTTATAAAAATGTTATGCCTGTTGCGGATTATTTCGATCAAAGCAACATGCTCATAGCGGTAAGTACCCGAATAAAATTCCTAAATCAAAACAGTATATTGCTATAAACAATTTATTATCAAATTAAAATTATCGTAAATCAAAATGCTTAAGATTCTGAGTTAATAAAAATTTGCACGTGGCGATAGTTACTATAAACGTATCGTGACTTGCGTGATATCTATCAAAAGAAAGTTCTAAATTTACTAACAACGGAAATCCATTGGTATGAATACTTATGTTATAGTTTTTGTGGCCGAACCAGCTTACCTTTCATTAGGTAATTAATTAGAGTGTAAATAAATGGTTTTGTAGTCTTAACATTTGTTTTGTTCTTCTGTACGTCTCAATTAAAATAATTTTGTTATCGTTGTTATAAACGGATATATTTGTCAAACATAAACTAATCTGCATTGGCATTGGATTGTGTTTTTTTACCAACAATATCATCCTATCAGCCTGGCGAGGGTTAAATATTACCGTTTGTGTTGTGTTACATTAATATTTTTTTTCCAATCCTGAAACCTTGAAAATAGATAGACATTTAGAGGACACTGTTACTGTTAAGAGTGCGTGATTATAGGCTAATTATGGTGTGTTCTTACCATATACAAATTATCCAATTTTATACTAAATACATAAAGAAAACAATTCTAGTTGTATACGATGCTTATTGGAAAAATTTCTGCGAATGGTTAAGACAAGCTCAGATACAATTTAGTAAATAGCTTTATTGCTTTTAAAAATATTCGTCCTTACCATCAATACACTTTTGCATACGCTCAAGCCAGTTCTCGAAGCATTGTTTCTAATTTAAAGCTGGTAGCTATCTTAGAAACCAAATGCCTAAATGCCTCAACGGCTGCTTCAGGCGAAGAGTAACGCTTATCACGCACTTTGTTTTTGATTGTCAGGAACAGAAGGAAGTCATTTAACATAGTGCTAGATCAGGCAAATACAGACAATGTGACATCAATTTCCCTTTTTCACTGCCTAAAAAGTCAACAGTTTGTAAAGCTGTGTGGGTACTTGCATTGTCATGGTGAAGAAGGATGCGCCAATTTGGATTGTGTTTTCCGATTTCACCGATGACTTCCGGCAAATAAATTGTTGTGTACCAATCAGTGTCGAACTGTCGACTGAATTATAGATTAGAAGTGACAGATTTCTCGAATTTGACAATGGCACAACGTTGACACTACCGGATGTACTCGATTGCAGAAATTTTTCCAGCTAGCCTCGTGCTATAACCGTAATATAGTCGGAAATCCTGACACTCATAGCTCACACTCTAAAAGATTTATTCAAACATTCTTATGGTAAATTTTATGACAAATCAGATTCTGGAGGTCACGATGCTAAAATTAATTTGTTAAGATAATGACTTAGAATAACTTCAGTAACTTTGTATGAATTTAATAGTTTGACAATAAGTCGGAATTATACATGCTTGCAAGCGTTACTGATGCAGAATTACATTTTTTTAAATTACCATTTAAAATCAGAATAAAATAGACAACATGAGAGAGCCTACAAAAACATAATTCCCCAAAATGTAATATCTTTTATCAAGCTGTCTACTTAATAACTAATCAGAATAAACCATGACCTACCTTACGGTTTTATAATTTGAAAGAGATATGTATAATAAATAATTCAAGGTTAAAACGTCACCCTTAACTCTTTGGATACCACGAAATGCGACTTTTAGGTAGAAAAAGTGCTTTACGGTAATTTCCGTTATTACCAATCAATGCGTTAGCATTAGAACTACATATAAGCAAACATAAAAACGACAAAATGTCAAGAAAATAGAGATTATTTCTTTTAATTCTGACTCATTCAATTATGTTTTTTTAAAGTAGCAGAGCCATTCGAAAGCAAAAAGAACTAAATTTTGAATAGGAACTATTGTAACGTTCTGTTCTTTTTTTCTATGCTGTAGTAGCCCACAATTAGCATAAAGAATCTTTGAAATTGCATTTTAAATGTCTTTCTATAATTATTGATTTAAAATACTGTAATGTTTTTTTTATATAAAACATTCATTTATATTTAATAATATTTATTTTTACTTAATTTATTACAATTTATTTACACTAACTTATTTATTTATTTACGCACAGAAGAATTTATTTATCACTATTTAACATTTATTTCGTTCGTAACTACTAGCTGATTGACTGTAGAACTGCCTTGGCTCGATCGACGCAACCTTATATTCGTTTCCGCGTTAGTTCTCGATGGGGCTAGAAGATTCCCGCCATTTTCCTGCACATTCGACAGTGAGAGCGCTGGATAGTTCGAGACTTCTTCGGCACGTTCGACCAGCTTATTCGCGACTGTTCGGGGCATTTTCTAGTATATTCGAGGGGTGGCGCGTTACAATACCTTTATTTAGTAATAGAAAATATTTAACAAATTGTTAGGTTATACTTGAATACGGGAATTCTCGTCACAATGTAATAAAATTGATGTTGGTAATGGAAAACATACTATACCCTCTAAATGCTAATTATTTCACTTTTGGTTGTTAAATCACTTCAAGTTATCATCTAAATTAGTTTTCAAGCTTGTCCTGAGTTAAGCATTGCATTCTACGACTGCCAAACCCATGTTTAATAGATTCCAGTTTATTTCTACAGAATTTTGGTCATGTAACGCTTCGCTTTTTTATAATGCAACTGTTCAAAATTAGTGAAAAAAATTCTTAAAACTGGGTCTTAATAGCCCTTTCAATAATCAGAAGACTACATATTCTACATCCTTTATTTTTAGCTTTGTTAGAGTCACACATTTTAAGTGGTCTTTGATATTGAATGGATTGAGCATCATAATCCATATCCTTTTTAGTGCCCAGGTATAATGTACTATAAACGAATATATTTAGTATAATACAAATGCCGACACTGTAGCCACTTGTAACTAAGTACAATTTTATAGAATAAAGCTACAAACTTATCTTCAAGATTTTTGCTAAGTGCCATTACGCCGCGCCATGCCACGGGCCGGGTTTTCTAGTCGAGTCTTTATGCAGCCCGAATCGAAGCTCGGGTCGGGTAGGATCTCAGTTTAAAAATTTATCGGTCTTTTCGGGCCTACGTCCAGTCAATGCGGTCTTGTCGGACCTCTTGGGCCAGTCAGGTCATACCAGTCTGTCGGACCGTTCGGACTTTTCGGGCGTTTTGGAATTTTAGGGTCTGTCAGATCCTTTGGGACGTCGTCGGGCCTTTTGGACTTCTCGGCCCTTCGAGTATCTGGGGCTTTTTGTACTTCTCGGTCCTGTCAGATCTTTCGGGTCATCGCACAAAGGTCCCAAAACCAAATCTAGCTGAAAAGAAGTATTTGGGTTCATATAATATAGCCTCAATTAGCACTAATAATGATACTTCAGGCGGATTTAACAATAACATTTAACAAACATCTAAGTAGGATAAATCATACATTTTTAGGAGTTCTAGGATAGGAAAATATGTGCTTCTATTAATGACAAATTTATTAATTTTTAATTTTGTCTGTATTTCTTAGTTATCGTCACTATCAATATTACTGGCCTCATTTTCATCAGAGCTACTATCAGCAGTACTTATAAGCAAGCTGGAACATTCCCATAGACTTACAACTTCTTTGGAAATTGTACCTTCTTTTCTTGCCAGTAATTGCCCACGTGAACTTACAAAACTGGATTGAAACATTTCTGGAATGAAAGTGAGAACAAATGAAATTCAACATAAGGTATATTTTATTTTTCTACTTGATCAGCCTGTAGTTCAACGCATTTGGACCAAGGCATCTGCAATTTCTCAATCCCTTCACGGAAACGGTTTTCTTCGAGGTCTGCAAAATATGCATCTCAAGTGTCGTCGGTGACTTCTTCATTAGTTCTGAATTTCTTTCCAGATAGAAATTTTTTAGTTTGGGAAACAGATGAAAATCCGACAGAGCCAAATCGGGTCAGTAAGGAGGTCTGTGAACGATTTTGGATTTCAACTCAATTTTGTTTGTTGAGCATTTGCACTTGCATGGATTGGTGCATTGTCTTTGTGAAACAAAATTTTTTCTGACATTCCGGGGCGTTTTTCATAAATTGCTGCATTTAGTTGTTCTGAAAGTGTTGAGTAATATTTGCCTGTTATGGTTTTTCTTTTCTCCAGATTGTCAGTAAGTAAAACGCCCCCAGCATTTCAAAAAAACAGAGGCCATTACTTTTTCAGTGACTGAACTAGTTTGACCTTCTTAAGGACGGATTCGCCCTGACCAACCCCCTGTTTTGACTGTTGTTTGGTTTCTGGAATATAATGGTGAATCCAGGTCTTGTCTATAATCACAAATCTCCTAATGAAATTAACTGGATTTTTTTTCAACAACTGCAAACATTCAGCTGAAGTTTGAGCGAAAATACTGAATGTTTCTTTAATCCCAACTGTTGATGCAATATTTCATACAAGATGCCTACAGCTTCAACTATTTCACGACGATTGTCTAACACCATATCGTGGATCCTGTCAATGATTTCTGAAGTAGTCTAATATTTCGGGCGCCCTAAACGAGGTTTTCAATTGTGTGGGTACGTCCGGGTTTGAATTCAGACATCCAAAAACTTACGATGAAAAACGATCGTGAAAAGTCGCCAAAAACAGAATCCGGTAACAGTTCGATACAGCTACCCCTAGGATTAAAGTTGTACAGAACGAATTTAACCTTACCAATACATGTATATCCATTCCGAGAATCAAAAGACACCTGCGATAGGTCTCTCCGACGCCAGACACTTAGAAAATTAAAAAATCCATAAATCACCTGGAGAACATTGACCCCGCACAAGCATAGGTGAATTTATTAAAAAATAAACTTTTAACTACTATTAATCCAGTAACACCCTTCCTATGCCCCCGCACAAGATTGGAGTGAAATTGATTAAGAAAATTAACGTTTAACTCCTTCTAACCTAACCACACCCTGGGTTTGGGGTGGCATTTATTAAAAAAATTAATGTTTATCTCCTTTTAACCTAACCACGCCCTCGCTGTGTCCTCGCGCAAGATTGTGATAGAATTCATTAAAAAATTAACGTTTAACTTCTTCTAACCTAGGAACACCCTCGCTTGAAGTGAAATTCATTAAATAAAGGGTTTTCCAATAAGAGGTGTTATTTTGATATTCAAAGAAAAGTGCCATTTTTTAATATAAATGATCAGATGTTTATTTCATTATAAAGAGGAAGGTATGCCGTTAATAGTGGAAAATAACATCAGGCAAATGACCACCACGACCACGCTTACAGGACAATATCCTTTTCATGAAATTTTCCATAACCAAATCGCAAAGTGGCTGCCCTATGTCCTCGATAGCCTCACGAATTCCATCTTTGAGGTCTTGAATCGACGCTGGGCTGTTGGCGTAGACCTTCTCTTTCACGTGGCCCCAAAGAAAGAAGTCGCAAGGTGTTAAATCACAAGATCTCGGTGGCCAATTGTGATCACCTCTTCGAGAGATAACACGGTCCGGAAACTTTTTCCGTAAAAGATCAATGGTTTCGTTGCTTGTGTGGCACGTAGCGCCGTCTTGTTGAAAGTAAACGTTGTCCAGATCAATACCATCCAATTCCGGCCATAAAAAATCGTTAATCATCTCTCGATAGCGCAATCCAGTCACCGTAACTGTTGCTCCAGCCTCATTTTCGAAAAAGTAAGGTCCAATGACTCCGCCGGACCATAAACCGCACCAAACAGTCACACGTTGAGGATAGAGAGACTTTTCAACAATAACTCTTGGATTTTCTGAGTCCCAGATCGGACAATTTTGCTTGTTGACGAAGCCACCGAGGTGGAAATGGGCCTCATCACTCAAGATGATTTTTCGATGGAATTCTGGATCATTTTCATGCATTTCAACGACCCAATCAGCAAAGACACGACGTTGTTGATGATCGGCCGGCTTGAGTTCTTGTGTTAACTGGACTTTATAAGCCTTAAGACCCAAATCTTTATGCAAAATACGGTGTAATGACGTTTGTGGAATGGCTAATTCCAAAGAACGACGAGGAATGGACAAACCTGGGTTTTCTTTAACACTTTCGGCTACAACAGCAATATTCTCGGCTGTTCTTGAGCGACGTGCACGGGTTTTATTCTTCACATCACTAACTTGTCCCAAGAGCTCGAATTTTTTCACCAATTTCTGTATTGCGGTCCGACAAGGTGCTTCACGGTGACCCAAAAATGTTCGAGTTTTACGAACCGTCTCTGCCAAATTTTCACCATTTTTATAGTGAATTTTAATAATTTCAATGCGTTGTTGAAGCGTGTATCGTTCCATATTTATTAATGGCGTAGTTTCTACTTGTCAAATGTCAAAAAATGATAGCTTCAAAAGTGACATCTACCGAAATAGCGGGCTATTCAAAATAACACCTCTTATTGGAAAACCCTTTATATTAACGCTTAACTCCCTTCTAACCTAATCACACCTCGCTACGCTCCCTCTCAAAGTTGGGGGACATCCATACGCAGTTCATGTTGCAGTAGGGGGTTGATAGAGTGCGCAGCAGCTGAATTAGCTGCCAACTTCATTGTTTATATCGTGCAACATAACCTAAGATGTACTTAAAAATCGTGTTTGTTTTTTATCGGTTTCACCATGATTGGATTAATTTTCTTTACCTCCGGCCACCTAATTGTGTTCTGTGAGTAATTCTCTACCTGCTGATACCAAAAACTTGCTCTCAGAACTTCGCTTTCCTAGGGGTAGCTATAGCGAACAATTACCCAGAATCCAATCCGGTTTTAACATCTGTGGCTGTTTTGCCCTCCAAATAAACAAATGTAATAACAGCTCTAATTTTATTTTTCTCCATAATTGGAAAATCACGAAATACAAGTGCATCAACGGTTACCAAAAGTAAACTAAATGACAGATGAATTTGATTTTTTTTCTACGAACAATTGAAATACTTGATGATGTAAAATAAATTGAATTACGGCCGCTATCTATCGGCGATTCCAGATATTTTTCAATCCAGTCTCGTGCTACGAGATCTCACAAAATAAGAAGCAAGTGTGTTACATCTTCCAAAGTTTGCTTCCGTGAAAATTTCCTGGCATTATGTTCTCTATAATCGCCTTCTTTGCCTTTTCCGAGAACATTCCTATAAGCAATATTGCACATTTTGTAATGTTCGATCCATGAATTTGTGAACAGTAACCCGCATATAGTGTAATACCAATTGTAATGACTTACATACAGTTCTGTAATTCGAGTAGTATGTCTTAAATGCTTCTATATTAATAGCAAAACCATCAGTAACTGTTTTTAAAATAACTGCAAAACGTTCTATGATATTTTGTTTTATACCCGTAATTGTAGCAATTGCTTGTGGATTTTTAAAAAATGCACCAGCCGAATTCCCGTCATTGGCAGTTCCATTCTGGGTTTAAGAATGTCAACCTGTAATCTAAGATACTGTTTAAGTTTCTTCTGGATATATCCATTTGGTATGCAATATTCAGAAGACATTCCAGAGATCATATCCATGCATGTAGTGGCGAAGTTCCAAAAGATGAAAATTTTTTATTGATGTTCTTCTTTGTTACCAGCTCTGCTTATTCATTTGTGTTGGCTTTGCGCCACATATGTAACAAACCGATGCTGAAGAAGTCTCGCTTAACGCGTTGCAGATCTTGCCGTCCACCATCGTTAACATTAGTTAGACATGTTAATACTGTGTCCTTCTATGATTACATTTGTTGATACAAGCAAAGATATTTGTAAATTAATTTGCTCTTCTTCTTTCCTTGTCGTGTTAGAATATTCTTTTGCAGACATGATCTTTATTGGTCTGCAATACCATGTGGATGACGTTCTTTGATTTTGCTAGAAAATGATATGGTCGCCATCGGGTTTAGTGACAAACGTATAACCACGATGGATACTGCAAACATGTAAGAATCGTTAGGTATACCCTTTGGTCCATCGTTTTTTGTATCTACTATGTCCAGAAGACCCATCACAACCCAATTTCAAAATGACTCTAAGCATTGCTTAATTACATCATACTGGACAGAAACTAGCCTGCTAATAGTGTTGTGTATTAATGACTGCAACTTCATCTCGGCGTATTTCCCGGGCAGAATTATTTCTGATGGGTAACATTGCTCTTTGGTTTGCAAAATATCTTTTTAAATAGAGTAGATGCTAGTGTTGTGTGCTTTACTCAAAAGACGAACTGACATATATTGTTTTCTTGTCATTTGTTGTCGACAAATAATGCTAATGCTCGCTCGTTGTTAATATTTTGAGGAAGTTCGTCTTGCTTTCGTTTGTAAACATTTTTTACTTTTATTGCTCTTGTGGGCGAAGATACTATTTCCGCCATTATTGTTGCTGCATCTCGTTTTCCTTGAAATCGTTAAGATGTTTCAGTTGCGAAAAATAACTCTTCTGGACCATTTTGTGCAATAATAAATAGGTGCCTTTTGGACTTCTTGACCCTTCAGGTTTATCGGGCCGTTTAAATCTTTCTGTTCTGTAGGACCTCTCGAGCCTGTCAGACCATACGGATCTGTCAGGATGTTAGTGTCTATCGGGCCGTTTGGACCGTTTGGGCCTGTCGGACCTTTGGACTTCTAGGCCCTTTGGGTTTATCTGTTCGACTCTGTAGGGCCAATCAAGAAGTTTCCGGGTTTTTTTGGGCCGCGTTAAGTTTGTCCTCAAACGGGTCGGCCCTGTCTGAGCCTGCAAATTTCGACCCGTACAAGATTCGTAAGACAGTTCTAATTCGAATTCCATTCTAAAATTTGGGTAGCACATAGAAAATGCATTTGAGAATATAATATAATTTTTTCAGATTTTTAGACAATTGTTTTTTATTTTCTGATACTATTTATTGGTTAACTTTCTGTTTTTAAAAAAAAATTTTATGTCCTATTGTTTCTGAACTGACGATTATGAAGCTATGACTCGATAATTAATTAAAAAGTAAAAAAATAAACTTTCTAGTAGTTCCAAAATAAAAGACAGTTTTTATTTTAAAAAAATAAAAATTTGCTTTGTACCTTAAATAGCGTATTCTTTGGTAAACGGACTTAAAGCTTTAGCTATTGAATTCTTGTTTTTCCCAGTGAATTTATCTTGAAAAGTTCAAAACACTGTATACATGAATTCAGGCTACGTGTTGGCTTGGTAATATTTTAGTTTAATATTTCCAAATCAATTGTTTTAATTAATTTTGACAATTATTTTATTTACTTGTATTTTTTACAATGTCCTGTTATTTAGAAGCTAGCGAAGTTTTAAAAATAAACCCCAATCTACTGGAAATCGGCGATTTTGGTACCAGCATTTTAAAATGTTCATCGTGCAAAACATATTTAAAACCGCCAGTATACAAATGTGCATCAAATCACGGAATATGTGAACACTGCACTTCATTCGAAGAGAAATGTTCAATTTGCAACGAGGAAATTTTACCTGATCGTTCTGTGTCGTTGGAATCATTAGTCAATCGTGCGAAATATCCTTGTTGGTTTCGACATGGAGGTTGCACTCACGTGGATACCTTAAGTGGTTTAGAACAACACGATAGTCAGTGTATAAGCAATTTAATTAAGCATTGTGTTTTTCATTTGAGTGAATTAGAATGTAAATGGACTGGAAAAGCTTCCGATGAACTGAGACATTGTATGGTATATCACAATCCAAACGTGTTCCTGTCAGAAAAAACAAACTTTACTTTTAAGAACCAAAAATTTACCTTTTTGATTTTCGTGAAAGACATTCTGCTGTTTGGGCAGATAATTAATAGTAATGATGCGCAGTCTATATTGTGTCAAATTTGCTACAAAACCCCATTGGAAGGTAACGCGATTCAAGCGGAATTGGAATTCGTTAAACCATTTTCAGAAGATAGTAGGCGTTTTCAATTTAATTGCAATTTAGTTCAAGAATTTAAAGAGTTTGACTATGATGATCAACACTTACGCGTTTCTGAAAGTAAAGTAAGACATTTAAAAGATGGAGATAATTATGAAATGGTTTTAAGAATTACATAAATGCCGATTATATAATTTATAATATTTTTATTTATATACAATTTTAAGCTTTTGGTAATTGTTATTGTATTTTGAAATTTTTAAATAAAAGTGATGTTTTGAAAACATTTTGTATAAAACGAATATATTTCAGTAAAACCGTCATAACCGTGTATACGACACATGAAAATATAATAATAATGTAGACCAAAATCAATCGATACGTACTTTATGATAGGTATATTCCTGCCTTCTAGAGCCTATGAATAATATATTGGATATCCGTTTCATAAACGACAGCTTGGATGTTTTAGAATCCTATCCTTAGAAATAAAACTTCTAATATTTGACCATTACGAAGAAAAAATAAAATCACTTTTTATGAGATTTAAATTATGTTTATGTTCTATTTCTTTTATTAAAGAATAACCTAATCAAAATAGAATATATCTTGAATAACAAAAAATACTCACCTTTAGCAAGGTTATTAAAAATAGAAAAACTCTACTGGAACTTTACATTAATGTGATATTTACTGTTTTACTGTTGTAATAATCATTTGTAATGTTTATTTAGGTTAATGGTGAACGACATCCTGGGGATGTATATAAAGACTTCAAAGCAGCAGTTATGAGGATATTAGGGACTCAAGATAATCCTCCAATTTTTAGTACCGGTCAACCGCCTGATGTCCCTGCTGATGTTACGACGGAGCTTCCGACCATGGTAAGTATGGCTTTCTATTTATTAGAATTCTAACGAATTCTCTATACATATATAGTGTGAATCTTAAATATGTGCTCAAGCTTTACAAGCGTATTGTATCTTATCTATCTTATCAAAGCAGGTGTGCTAACTTTACCTTAGAATACGAAAATAAACACAACACTGACACCTTAACACTTTTCCTTATACTTAGATGAAGATAAAGACAGTCAGTTCTATTTCACTGCGTGAGGCCGATATCCTTAGCCCATGGAGAGGTTTAGTCATGAATTGATTATATTTACCATCTGCTGAGACGTTCTCCCTTCAAAACCTTTTCTCTGATGAAGAAATACTTAATCTTTGTGTGTTTAATCCGTTGGTGAGACTTTGGTTTTTGAGTGAGCCTTACTGTCACCACGTTGTCCACTTGTGACCTTCCCATACTCTTAGATAGTCTAATCAATCAGATTATTTCTTTTACCGTTTCGTTGGCTGCAGCAAGCTTTGCTTATACGGGGTGTGTAAACAAAGTAATGAGACTGATTTCTTTATTCAATTAAAATTACAATTCCACATTGTTTCCCTCAAAGTAATTGCCTTGGGAAGTCACACAGCGGTGGAGACGATTTTTTCATTTTTCATAGCAGTACTGGAACTCGGATACTGAAATTGCCTTCAGCTGATCGGTTACGGTAGAGTTAATGTCTTCTAGTGTCTCAAAATGCGGCGTGACAAGGTGCGTTGTCGTGATACAGCATCCTTTTTCAAAATCTATCAGGAACTTCTTGATAAAATTGTTGGTTTACCGTCTGGCCTTGAAGCACAAACTCTTTGTGGGCGATTCCCTGGCTATCGAAAAAGCAAATCAGCATGGTTTTGATCTTTGACTTGCTCATTCTTGCTCTTTTTGGCCTTGGTGAGCTTGACGCGTGCCATTCCTGGCTCTGACACGTCCCAAGAAATAAAATTTTCAGTCTACTCTAAAAAGTTAAGGCACATATACCTCCTGTTGCTTTATTGTTCCTGCAAAAGGTTTTTCGGAACCATTTCCGCGCAGATTTTCCTCATTCCTAGTTCATTGGTGAAAACCTTATGAACGGTGAGTCAAATTCAACTGTTTTCCGATCATTCTGACTGTCAAGCGACGATTAAAACGCACCAAATCGCGAATTCTGGCAACATGTTCGTCAGTTCTTGCAGTTGCAAGCCTTCCGCTGCAAGGCTCATCTTCAGTCTGTTCTCTTCCTTCTGAAAATGCCTTGGACCACCAGAAATCCTGGGCTCTTGACAAAGCATTGTCTCCATAGGCCTGCTGAAGCTTTTCAAAAGCTTCTATCCCACTGTAACTAAATCTGAAGCAAATCCTGATAGCAAAACGCTGCTTGAAAGTGATTCTACGGAGTTCAAACTCGTACTGGCGGAGCATCACATGTTGACCCACCTCTCCTAAGAAAACCTACAATCCCCAGTGTTGCCACATCGAACGCTTCGTTGCCAGTCCCACTAGTTTATTTACACACTTCGTATGGTAGACGCGGCAGTCATTGCTTGTCAAGAAATACCTCCACCTGCGTGGGTCACAGCAACTCTTGATGTAGATCTGCCAGTCTTATTACAACCTCCTAAGTCCGCACTCCAAATTGTTCCATACCTTATCTTATTTCTATAATTCCAATCCATTTCAAATGTTTATAGTTTTAGTTGCATGCACTGTTATACCTTAAACTTATTTATGTTGGTGTCACTATTTCTAGTTACACATTTCTCACTAGAAAATCTTCTGTCAAACGAATGTCGTATGTCAAAATAGGATTAAAATGCAGTAAATTTGTTTTTATGTGCAAATCAGTTTCATTACAATTAATATTTAAGTAATAAACACAAAAAATAAATTTTTGTTCCAAATAATAAACAAATAACAAAAAGTAACTCTACGAAATGCAAACATTCACCTCTTCTGAATGGCAGTCTAACTTCTGATTTTAAATAAAAACAAATAACAATATTGTCAACATTTCACAATGAAAAATTCTAGTGCTTAGAATGTTTTGTTATCAACACAACAAAAATTTCACAGGAATTATAGAAATGAGATAAACTATATGTGGTTTGTATAATATGAACCCTAGGTCAGTGGTATCAGGAATGTATCTCAGTACTCTTTTCAATTTAACGACGTCCACTACGTCACACTAAAGGACAAATCAGGTGTTGTTTCGACCATAATGTAATCAGCGCACTAACTGCTTGCCTATACGGAAAGTCAGCTCTTCTTTCACTTCATCTTGATTTATTTTGTGTTCTCCAGCTTTTTTATCATTGAAGTTGATACAGGCTTACAGTCATAAAAATCAAACTGTTGTATCTTGATAGATTCATCTTCTAAACGTTTAATCTCAAGACCAAGGAAATGCAATGCTTGTTTTCACGGTAATCTCTTTTATAAAGTTGTCTACTTCTTGCTCATGAAAAGTAATTACCAACTCATTGTTTACGTACAAGGCTACTGTTAGTTTTGTGTTTCCCTTGTCTAATATAATAAGCAGGGATCAGTTTCACTCATCTTAAAGCCTGTTTTCTGAATGAATGTGCTAAAGCGCTGTGACTACCATCCTGGTGCCTGCTTTAGTCCGTGGAGAGTGTGCTTTAACCTTACAGAATTGTTTTTGTATCCCCCAGGTTGCTGCATGTATACAGTCTCTTCTAATTTACCAAATAAAAATGCAGTTGAGACATCGAACTGACAAAAGGTAGGGGAAATGTGCACAAAATGATCCCCTTAAGCAAAAACTACTACTATTATTATTATTATTATTATTATTATTTCTAACATAAATGAATCAACCTTTTACATTTTGTAGCTTTTTATTGGTATTCCTATATAACATACATAAGAAAGAAAACTGCAACGACAAAATTAGACCTTATACCTACAGAAAACTAAAATTCCAGTAAAAGATTAATTTGCATAAATGGGCAAATGATCCCTTTAAAAAAATACATTTTACAATAGGTATAATGAACCTTACATACATATTCATGGTAAACTATTGTCACAAATATTTTCTGTACACGTTCTGCATATACCAGCGCAAAGTTCGTGAGCCCAACAAATGGAGCAGCGTCTCTAACATTCTTTGAGTCTAGATTTAGAATATCGTTCATTGCAAAATAGGTATTCTGGAGCTTCAAAAGACTGCTTAGAATTCGAAGTTTGGGGCAGATTGTGACATTGTTGCAGCTGTGAAACTTCATAAAGCTATCTTTCAAAATTGCTGCATACCTTTTTTTTCTGGAAGAATTCATCAAAAAGATCATAAACTTCAGCTGATAGCAGTACCCAAAAGGTAGTCTATATGATTTTCCATAAATGCATGGCTCATCTTTTTTCTTTATAAAGGTACATTTTGGGCAGCAAGCACTGAAATAAGTTATCAAATTAGGAACATACCAAACCTTTGAAAGAATTATGTTTTGGCCATCTGCTTCCAACTTTGCTAAGAATGTTTCTGTTTTTTCTCATTTAATACTACAAGAGCCATCAAACTTCTGAAACTTTGTAAAATAATCTGCATAATTACTTACGTGTGTAGTTGAACCACCACGTAGCTAAGTCTAATCTCAGTTGCGAAAACTTCTACCTTTACTAACATGAGTATGATGCTAGCAGCTTTTTTGTTTTCCACCAGCAACCCACTTAGGGCACTCATACATTCAATGACCCAACTGTTTGCAATAGTTATAAGCGTACTTTTTCTTAACTTTAGACTTCTTTGTTTTACCTGTAACTTTCTTGGTGGTTGTTGTCTAAAATGCCCCCTGTACAGCTGAACTATCAATACAAACCTTTAAAACTTTTTTTCAAACGCACACAGTTCAACTATTAACTTGTCAAAAGTCTTCTTACTATTGTCTGTACCTAAAATTACCAAGGCTACTTGGTAAGATGCGTAAAAGCTTAGAAGCTATCATGAGTTTAGGTTGTTTTAATTAAGGTCCATTATTCAACCCTTTAGCTGCTCTCCTGATGTTAATCAGAAAAACCTTTGAACAAATTTTGATTGACTGATCTTTTTAGGTTGTTTTAAATTGTTTTCGCAAAGTTAATGTAATACCTATAACAAAGAGATCTGTACATGACATGTAAGAGTGTTAGAATTTTTTGCAAGCAATGAAGGTTTACTTATTTATCTTGTTGTTGTTGTTTTCAATCGGGCTACAACTGCTAACTCATAATCCTCAGATCCGAAAAATTTCTTCCCGATTCCAGGCTTCAGTGTCATCGCTGCTACATCACCAGAAACAATCATTTATGTTGTTTCTAAATTATAAAATAAAACATAGTAGTATAGGTTGGAAATATGCAATCTTGACAATAACGATTCTTATGCCAAGATCTTTAAAGAGTTCTGGAAATACTAATAGACTACGACTGTCTTGCTCTTCACTTAGTTTTTTTTTTGGAGATTAAGACAGAACCATGACTAGGGTTTGTCTTAGTTATCAAGCATTCTTTTCTCTCTACTATAGTTCAAGCAAATTAAAATTTTTAGAAGAAATGAATTGTAAAGCTCTCACAATTGTAATGAAGGTTCTCAATAAGACCAAGAATAAAGATCCGAAAAGTTGTGAGCTAGAGAGTTCTATAGAAATTTTATTAATATTTAAAATTTAAAATCAACAAGTTTTCCTGTAATTTCGAATATAATGTGATGTATATGTAATATCTTTTAGAAGATTATACGAGTTAAGTACTTATTTAGATTCAAACAGATAAGGTATACCACTTTAATTAATATTAAAGACGATTAAATACCTTAATGGATATGATGACAAGAAAAATATTAATGCAACACGTGTATGACACAATTTCTAAATGTGCTATGTATCTTGTCTTATATCGATTTTCATGGTTGTTTAATAAATTTGTCGCCTGTCGTGTATTACATGACTAGAACGTTACTTAAGTTTGTTATATCAAAGTAATTTGTTAAACAAATTGGTATTGATTTTATGGATTTTTATTATTATGTATTATAGGTGTTTTAGAATTACTTGGTTTACAAAATTAACAACAAATGGTTTCAAAACGGGAACAATACAAAAAATTATCTTAAATTCATACCTAAATTAAATTTTTTACGACGTGTAAAAATTTCAAAAATATAAAGTATTCATAACTATATCATTCCAAATTGTTTACTTTTTAGCTATTAAAAGAAAATTTCACATGTTCACCCGTCCTTACCTAAAGTAAAGAAGAATTAACAAGCCGTAAAAAACTAAAGGCAAGCTTATCTAAAATTTCCGAAAACAATTCTGATTTTTCCAGATAGATAAAAATGGATATACTCGGTTTTTCATCTTAGAAGGGTAAAGGTAGTAAAGGTTGTAATTTGTTCTTGCTAGAGGTCTTAACCTTATTGCTAAATCTCACAATATTTCTAATTTCAATATTTTGCAAATGTTTGAAGCCAATTGTATTGATAAAGGGTTCACATAAAAGCAAATTTCAAGAATTTTCTGTGAGATTCACTAATCAGTATTAACAAGTAGGCGTCTTTAAGATCTAGAAATTCCAAAAAACAATCTCTTTTTATCAATCTAGACTGTTTTATAATTTTTAGTTTTAAAATGTTGGAAATTCACAAAATTGTTAAGAAATCTCAAGTTTGAAATCATTCTGTGAGAACCATCCCGTTTGGCCAGTACCAGAGCTCACCTTACTAATACCACACTGTTAGACGTAAAATCACACCAAACATAGGACAAGTGTTTTAAACTACCACCAGGTAGAATTACCGTATTATTTAAAATTTCTACATCTTCATCTGTTGATTCCCCTCTTGAGAGGTACCACAGATCTCTCACCTGCCCCTGATTCTGGCTATGGAGAAAATAATGGGGAGATCGAGACTGCTCTGGTCTGCGTCCATTTTGAGGAGTTCCTTGATGACTCATGTTAGTTTAACGATTTGACCCTCAAGGACTTTCTGATCACTTTGCTTCTAGCTGAAGAAGCCTTCAGCGCTTGTGCAGATCTCTCCAGAATCTTACTCATCTTAACTCGTTAGTTGAGGTCGCCACTAAGAATCCACTCCCCAATTAGAAAACTGTTTATAGTTTTTTTGATATCTTTATTGAAATTCAGACAGACCTGAGCATGAAGTAAATTAGATAATGGTCTACCTGCGTCAATCAACAGCTGCAAGTGTCCCCTCCTCTATCAACATTGAGGAAATAGCATTGTCAATGGCAGAGAAGGTAGCGCCAACTAATTTCTGAAGTTGGGCCAAGCCGTCGTCCTGTTTTCCGACTGACTCAGAAATGGTAGTTGCACTCTCCAAATTTTGGAAAATCCCAAACGAGGACAATTCTGTGGTGGTGGATATTTCTTAAGCAACTTAATACGATCTTCCTTAGAGAGACCCAGTTTAATAACGGTAACATAAGATGAAGCCTCGTAGTAGCTTCTGGGATGGGACCAATGGCCAATAAATCTAAGACGTTTGCGTCAAGCCGAGGCTCTGAAGACATAGTTTCGTTTTCTTTATGCTCTTCGATGACCGAAACAGCTAAAAACAAAAGGAAGGAAAGCAATTACAGTACATACTTGCAGAAGTATTAAAACTGCGTATAGAAAGCAACTGTGTCAGTAACGCTTCTAATATACGCATGTCTGTCTCGAATCAATATTGATTCCGCGTTATCACAAGCAGGTCCAAAAGATATTAAAGAAAAACCCCAAAAATTAATTAACTTGTTGTTGTTATATATTATCCACAAATGTGAAAATCTGGGTACCCCCGGAAACATCAGGAATTGACTCCGATCCACTATTAATGTCATTGGCATTGCAATTATTTTAAATACGCTTCTCTTTGTTGTTCGTCTTTAATTTACTTCCTTCAATTCAAAGGTTCAAAAAACGGTGGCGGCATTAGGATGTTTGGACCTGTGGTAGAATATCATGAGTGCCTACAAGAATTTTTTGATTTATTTTAAGCCGAAGAAGACGCGATTGAAGTTTGATGGTCGAATTTGCAGGCATTCTGTGGAAGTACAGGGACAAATATATTAGTAGTAGCAAAAATAGAACAACAAATTTCCAGAAAAAGAAACAAAAAAAAAGTTAACAACGAAAGAGTTAACAAAAAAAGTCGAAGAATCTAATTCGGAACTGGAAGGTGTACAGGAAAAATGTCGAGATTTTCTGCAAAGTAACGAAGAAATGGTATGAGAGACTTGAAAGTAAAAAAGGAACAACAGACTGGTTTGGTGACGAATATAAAAATTTATTAAAGGAAATGATTAAGAGATATAAATATGCCCAAACGCGAGAGAAATAAATAATTCATAAATAATAAATAATAAAAAATTGCTAACTTAACATATCAAGATGCAAAGGAAAGTAAAAACTGTACATACAGATTATTGAAAATAAATAAAACTGTTAGCAAGAAATAAAATTAGAAAACTAAGCAGATGGGCGTAGTATTTCAAGAAATTATTAAATAGAAAGCTAAGAAGTGAGAAAGAAAAAGAAGAAACAGCAATAGAATATTATTATGAAGACAAAGCAGCACAAAGGGAAAATCCAAGCAAGCCTTCGAATAGTTCAGGCTATGATGGGTCTTAAACACAATAAAAGTGCAGGTGAAAACGAAATCGCAGCTGAGATGACTAACATACGTGAAAGAAGAAATCCAAACAAAATTAGTTCGTTTAATAACAGTTATTTATATTACAAGAGTGTAAAGAGAAGCTTTTTGAACGAGTAGGAAATGTATGGTACGAGCGACAGCGAGTACCTTAAACCATACGAGTTCAGAAAAGACACTTGACACTCTCACGACAGATTAAAAAATGAAGTTGGTCAAGATTATAGAAACGTATAATGATTTCATTACGACATCGATACGGTTTTATAACATCGATACGTCAAATTAATTGCAGATGTTTATAATTGTCAACTTCTGACATTGACAACGAGTAGTAAAGCGCCAACTTTACAGGCGGTCGTGCAAAATATTGTTTTAGAAAATAAAGAAATGTTTAATAACAAAGGAGATAAAACTGAATGTGATAACTACAGGGGCATAGCACTGCTAAACACAGTTTGTAAGGTACTAGCTTGATTGATAACAAACAGGTTAAATCAACGTCAGAAACAAGATGTCTGGAAATACCAAAGAACATTTAAAAAAACTGACGCAAAATAATATCCTGTCAACAATTCTATTCAACTGTACTTTTAAAATAATAGTGAAACAGAGTAACATTCAAAGAGACTGTCTTATTTATCATCACAGACATTCCGACACTTAGCATATGCTGACAATATAATTCTGATAACTAGAACGCAAAAAGATCTAAAAGAATCTTTCAAAAAAATATTCAAAACAGCTAAAGAGTAGAAGTTAATAATAAACAAAAGCAAAATGTATAGAAATGATATCAGGAACGACATAGGAGCAAGTCGAGTAAAATTTAGAATAGACGATAACAAGGAATATGGTATCTTAGCCAATACTCGCAAAAAAGGCAGAAATATAGTACAAAGGCCAAAGGTAGCAGCTTTGTTAGACCCTTCTCTAGAGTTTTAGATTCAAAAACACTTATCCAGAGCTACCAAACTGAGCCGACGGTGTTGTATGAATGAAAAGCCTGAGTGCTTAATAGGGAGATAAATAAAAAACTGGAAATTTAAAAAAAGAAAGTATAACAGAAAATATTTGACATGGTTAAGCCAAATAAGGCGAATGGAGAAGACAAACCTTTTAAGAACTTACGGAGCTGTAAAGAAGGTCAAATATTATTCACGTACAGGCAGTTAGATCTTACACATTAAAATGGTTGGAGCATATTGCATAAATGCAGGTTGCAGGAACATTGGCTTGTGAAGAAAGTACTTCCACTAGTAGAAGATGGGGAAAAACAAGAAGTAAACCGAAAAGTAATGGATGACAGCGGTAAAAGAAGGTCTAGCGAGATTGGGAGTTTAGGGTTGGCAAGAGCAAGCAAGGATCAGTGATCAGTGATAAAGAATGAAGAGACATTTTCAAGCCATGGGCCTCTAAAATCTGTGTGCTGGGTATATAAACAAGTAGGACCAAATTAAAACTGGATGCGCACCTGGCTTTTTATCTATCACTAATGTTTTATATTACGTATAATAAAGACAAAATTTTATTGTTTATGCAAAATATAACTTGTCCCAGACGTTTTTGCTTTTGTAAATATTTTTAAATCTGATAGCAATCATTGAAACTTCTGGAAACTTGATGCGTTTGAACTAGACCACTTGGTAAACTACAGTGACTTCTCCAGATTGGTTTAGCCAGGTACAAATCAAAGCAGCTCAACTGCAGAATCTTTTAGCTGCTTAAGTGTTTTTGACTTGAAATAGTGAGATGTAAGCGCTTTGCTGTCTAGTAGAATTTAGATCTTACTGTCACACAATTGATTTTTCCTGTTTTTTTAATAACAAAGATCTATTGCCTGAAAAATAAATTTTTGGTGACTAGCGATTTTTTTAGTTTGAGATTGAGGTTATACATTTACGCACCAACTCTGTCATCTATTTCGGGTTCATCTGTATGGGTTGTTTTAATATGAAATTAGTTGGTTTTGTTAAGAGTTGAAGTTAAATCGGTAACAACATTCTTAACTGACCACTAAAGTCTCCTTCTTTCATTCCTGTTGTCTGTTGAAATCTGCAGTGGAATTTGAATATGTTGCCCACATGACTTAAATTTCTTCTGGGGAATGCAACACCTTCTGGGTCTACTTTTGAAGGACAAGATTGCAATCTCGATTGCAGATCCCCTAGAACACTAAAAAAGCTCTTGGCCAGACGGGAGTTTGTGACAGCCACAGCTCTCGCGACTTTAAACGGATAAACATACATTATTAAGAAAACAAAGGAAACTTCTAAATAAAAATTTCGTTCTTACTAAAAATCAGAAACGAATAAAATAAGCTTTTATAGTTATATCTTATTGTCAGTACAGTTTTATACAGCACCTGCAAACAATTTTCTTTAAATTTTCATCACGTTTTAATATTCATTTATAACGACCTTGCAACGTATGTAACAATGTATTGTCAAGGACTAAATCATATACTGAAAATTGTATTTTTCTTCCTCAGAAATTCCATAAAAGTTGAATGATGGTATCATAGTTGTTTTCGAATTTCCTCTAGCTCTAATACAATTTTCCGGTCATGCAATCCCCTGTCTATAATTTTCTCTCTATTATGTCTAAATAATTTTTAAAATTTCTTCAAGGAAAAACAATAAAAAATGTGTACCTACTTTTCTAAAACATACAAAAGCAATTCCTTTTTTTACGATTTTTTGTTATTTATTTTCGTTTCATCTTACATGTAATATATGTCAAGACATGGTTTATGTTTTCCTCGATGCATTATTTTAGGTTCTGTTATTATCGGATACCTTTTTATGGCGATACATTTATTGATAAGCGTAAGTGGCATATAAACCATGAATGAACTTGTTCGATTTCCAGAAATATTGATTCCAAACAGGCCAATAACAAACGGTTTGGAGTAATTTATAAGCTAGGGGAGTTATATAATTATATCCACCTTCGAGTATATTATAGATACATCATTTTAACATTAATTGAAAATGTTAACTAATAAGCGTTTTTGCTTTTTTCTAATTAAAGGCCCAGCCTGTATCGGAACGTCTTCAAGAACCCCCACGGCCTCGTACACAAGTAATATCAGTAACATCACAACCGCAAAACATGTACCAATCTCCTGTTAAACAAGGATGGCCACCTGTTTTATGGGTAATAGGAGGACCTGGTAGCAACAAAGCGGTGCTTTGCGACGAAGCATGTCGGGATACAGGGTGGGCACATGTTAGTTTAGGAAGGCTTTTACGAAATGCGGCCGAACCGTCGGAACAAAGAAATGCAACAGATGCCAAAACGATAAGGGAAAGCATAAGTGCGGGGGAATTGGTACCTTTTGATATTGTTATGAAGATCGTTGAATCGCAAATGGGAGTGAACAATAATGCACCTGGAATTATTATGGATGGATATCCTAGGGATATGACGCAAGTTACAGAATTTGAAGCCAAGGTAAGATTTATCGATATAAAAATTTAAAGTTTGAAAGTCTTCCTTTCATAAGCTAGCAATTTAGAACTTTTCATAAAATATGTACGCTTACTGAAATCGACAAGAGAAAAAATTGATTTCTGATAATAATTATCCGTGAAGAGTCACGATAATAAATTAATTAACAAAAAATTAGAATTACTAAAATAAACTAAAGACTTAAGGAAATTCAACAGCTGCTAAATGTACACGTACTTTGTCTTCCTTAATAATTAAAACGAAGCGTTTATAGTTTATTCCGGTTTTAACTTCATTAAATATTAAAACGCTTCCATATTCCGGGAAATTGTAAAGTACATTTATTACAGTCAATATTGCGTTTATTATCGGAAAAGACCACAGTAAAGAATTTAATGTAAATTTATCATTTTCTCTTCTAGTTCAAACAACGTCCTACCGTCATCCTTCTCGACTGTTCGAAATTACAGTTGGGTCGAGGAAGATTAGATGATAGTGTTACAGCGTTTCGTAGACGATTAGAAATCTTCAGGCAGTCATCCCTACCCATGTTAAAAGCCATGGACAATATTGGGCGATTGACTATAGTAAGTAGCCATTTCTGAAAAATACTTACTAAATTTACTTAAACCAAAATGAATCAATAAAACAATATTTCTTCGACTTTTAAGGATTATAAGCTTCTGAACAAATTTATTTTTCCAAAAAAAAATATTTTACGAAACCGGAACTGTCTAATAAAGTTTTTATTCAATTTATTCTAAATTATTCAAGAATGTAACACATTGGAAGGTGTGGGATTAGGTAGCAGGTGGAGGTTTGTTAGTCTTGTGTCACATTAATTTTGTACAACTCAGTTAAAACATTTTAGAATTATTGCCTATTATTGGCTTTTCAAGTAATCAAACCTTCTTTTCAACAGAATATATGTAAATAAATTAAATTTATTTTGGGATGCACAATAATTTAAAGGCATAATAACTTTGAAGATGAACTAACACACCAAATCAATAAATTCCCTACTATTTCAAAATGCTCCTGAAAAAAGTCACTAAATTTTCACAATAGAAGAAATCCAGAACAAATCAGAAATGTACCTTGTAATTTAAATTTAGCCCAGAACTAATAACAATCGTCTTGATGCCCTTCCTTGTGAGACTACGTATGAATTTGTATCCAACAAGTTTGTATTCAGGGTTTTCTTTCCCTACAAGCCCCCATAATAATAAGGGTCTGCTTAGATAAAGTCTATACACAGAAGAATTCGTTCATTCATAATTGTTCACAACTTCGAAATGCGTACCCACACAACGCTAAGAGGTCTAGTTGATATTTGTCACTTATTTATCAAAAATCAAAACAGATCTTTACAAAACAGTAAAAAAAAAAGTTACCTAAGTGTAAATCACTTTGACTGTAATAGGCATTATTCAGAAGTTTAAGGAAACTTTGAACGCTCAACTCGTAATCCGGCTCATCGGATAACTGAAAAGATTTGGGCGCGGTTTACCCTAAATCCCAACATCTCTGTCCAAAACGTGTTTACGAAACTGAACTGCTTTCATTTACTAGTCCAGAAAATTAAGAAGCAGTTAGGATTTCAAACTTCTAAAATAAAGGTGGCGGGATTCCGGACAAAAACAGCGGACACTGACTCGATGATCGATAGACAACAACACCTACGACTTTTTGTAGTCATTGACACCTGGTCTAGAATTTTCCACAAAGTGTCCGACGGCGATTTCAATGGAAGAAAGGTAGAAACAAGTGACCAAAATGCATCTAGATGAGTCGACTCTTTTATTACACTGAATTAAAATATTCACAAAGAGGAATAAAATCCTACCAAGAATCTGTTGTTTTTTGGTGGGATATGGTGTCAGTGACGGTCATCTTGAGTGTTCTAGATATGAATGTCTAATTTGACAACTGTCGATTCCTTTATCTGAGATGCTGTAACTTGAATCACACAACACATTAGATGAGTGGAAAGTCAATAAAGTTTTTACACTCGAGACTTCAAAAAACTAGAGTCCCTAAATGTAACTTGCATAGAAAACGTTTCAGAGTGAAAAAAAATCTTTGATAATGTTTTCTGATAGTTGGTAACATTTTGAAACTGCAATTTACTCTGCGGCACATTTTTTGCAGAAGTCGTTCCACTCCTCAAACTTAAATTTTCCGGTTTGAAACACTAACGAACATAAAGAATTTTTTCCCGAAGAAGTTCAATCCTTCCAGCTGCCTCGAAGTAAAACCAATAGTAAGGTGCTGCGCGATCTTGAAAACACGTCACACAGTTTAGAGAAAAGTGAGAGAAGCTACTGAGAACACTGTACGGTGACTGATAGAGGTGGCAAATTACCTTAGTAGCAGACGTAGAGAGAACTGTTTAGAAATGTATACGATAATTGTGTAAGGGTCTATGACCCGTCCTAATCAAAAATAGTTACTGTTTGTATTAAAGTATATGCAAAACGATTGCTATAGTCACACTTCAAAAAGCAATTAGAAACAGATAATTATAGTTAATGAGCCACGGGAACAATCTTGGCATTCTTTATCTACAAGTTTTACGACACCTTTCTCCCACTAGGGCAGATATGGTGGATATACCAGAAGTAAATCTTGAATGACAGACCATGCCAATCTACTGTTAATCATAGATGCTCTTGCTCAGTGAGTACGTACAATAGAAACATTAGAACCGTGGTAAACTAAAGAGCAGCAGATTTTTGAGAAAGTTGGGAAAATCATTATAAAACTTTACGATAAAAATTTGACCTTTGGCATACTTATTCCCAAGGTGCTAAAAAATGGCCAAGAGCCTTGATACACAAAAGAGACAGGAACAGCATATGATCTATTTTGTTATTACCTATGCACTGGAAGAAATGTTGGGCAAATTACCAGCGAAGGGATTAGCATACGATCTAGAGATAAAGTGCAAGTTGAACTAAAACCATTATGATTTTAGAAAGTCTTGGTTTACAAGGCTATTGATTACGCGCCAAACACCCTTTTAATTCTGCATGATATCCAAGCGTAATTTGTAATATAAAAAGAGTAAGGTATGGAAAAAATAGGGAAAAATGGGAAATAGTGAAAAGTTTCTTAGAAGACGGAACAGTATACAAGATCAAATAAATGGGGTGTTTTGAAAATGAGTGCAAATATTTGGCAAGTACGTCCGTCTACAAAGATTGTGTGTCAAAGTTTTGTTTAGAGTTCCTTGTTTCCTAAATATTTTAAAAACGAAATAAAATATTGGAATAGAATTCTTTACATGCTTATTACTATGAGGTGTCTTCTACTCTACACAGTTTTGCGTTTGATATCCTAAAGTTGTTACGCCAGTGAAAAATTTTTCGAATCAGCAATTGATTTTAAAAAAAAGGTACTCTTGAATTTGTTTCGTAGAATGCATTATTTCCGCGTAAAATTGAACATTTACAAAACCTTTCAAGTTCGATGGCTTGTGGCAATTATTTACATTGCATTCTTTGACAAACTTTAAAACTTTCCTGTCGTATAACCTTCCTTGCAAAAGTGCACCGTCTTGGAGATGCAGGGTGTCAAAGTCTCTTGTCTTTAATTAACCTTTGACATCCTGTACCTCAAAAATGCTACAATTTAACAAAAAATGTTTTATAACTAAAAAGGTTTAGTCTTTGTCAAGGAATGTGATGTAAATAATTAGATCCTGTTTTTGGGATGACTTACGACTTCGCCACAACCCGTTGAATTTGAAATATTTTGAAAGAACTCAATTTTACTAGAAAACGGCGCAAGAATAACTTTTTGTTTCAAATCGATTGCTGCTCTTGGAAATCAAAATTTTTTTTAATTTTTGATATGGTGTAACAATTTTTTTAACGTAAAAGCCTAACCCACCTCTCAATTCTATGCCTTTGGTAAGGATATCAAACCCAAAACTACGTAAAATAGTAGACACTTAAAAGTAACAAACATTAATTTAGAAAATTTCATTTTGATATCACATTTTGTTCTTGAAATATTGAGAAAACAAACAAATTTAAACAAAAGTTTGACACACAGTATCTCGGAAACTCCGTACTTTAGGAGAAAAAGTTATATGACAGAAAAGATTTAATTTCTGTCGATGAATGCGTCCGCCAAGCATTTAAACTCAATTTCAAAACACCCTGTACGAAAGCTGACCACAGGGTTTTTTGTTGGGGCCAGTTTGGCTACTTTGTCTTTTGACAGCCTCCAAATCGCGGGAAGCATTTGTTCATTTGTCGAATACATTGCATCTAGTACTATACAGGAAATAGATAGTCCAATCCAGAAACGAAGTATTTAAGAATCGGTGATAAATGAAATTCTTTCAGACGTCTTGATGGGGAGAAAAAATACAAATAAAAAGCCCATGTCAAGTGATGAGAAAAGCTTATTTACTTTTCTTATTCCGCTAACGCTCACTCACTTTTTTCTGCCAGTCTATTCCCCTTTATGGCATCTTTGATCATTTCCCTTCTTATTTTAGGTGGCCCTTCATTTTTCTTGAACTCTCAGTACCTTCTACATGTCTCTCTCGCTGCCATTTTTTTATGTAGTTGACAGTCCAGTATAATATGCCGCGTAGTCTTTCCTCAAACACGCATTTACATTATGGTCGATTATAGCCAATTCCAACCTCTACACAAGACACTCTATGTCTTTACCCTGTAACGACCCTGTCCATTGGGATTGGGCATGTCATTATCTGTCGTGACATTTCATTTCATTTTTCTGCACATAAGCTGTAATCCATTCCATCACTATTATATTACCTCTCTCTTATAAACTTTGTTGATGAATCTAGAATGGAACTTCATTTTCGTGCAGCTTAAAATCAACCCTTATACCACAGAAGTTATCTCGGTGTTGTCTTAATTGCTAGATTTGCTTCAACTGCTTTCAAAGCTTGTAACTCTGCTTGATATACCCACTGACACCGACCTCTCCCAGTTTAAACAATTGCTGCTATGTTCTTCGCAATTCTATCGGCAGACTTAAGCTCTACTTAAATTGATGCAATTTTATTAATTTACATCTTTCAAGTAAATTTACAACATGACGAAGGAATTTTTTTAACAATTTTCCTTAAGAAGACTTTTTGATATTTAGACAAACAACGACGATGCAGCCGAAAAACTCAACAACTAAAACGAATTGAACATTAATATAGGTTTCATTTTAAAAAACCCCTGTCTAGTTACCAGGAATTTACTCATTAATCATCTTTTTGGGCCCTGGTATTTTATAGCTTGTTGTACTTATCCCTTTCTGTTCCAATAACAGGTTCTCGTTGTACCACTATTTCTTTAAAATAAGTGCACATTTTCTACACTTCTGCCAATACATTTTCCATTTGTTTTCTATTTTCTTGGCTTTCTTTCTTCCTAGAGATCAATAATAATTTGATCGATGCCAAAAGCTGTCGCCAGGTCTTCCTCTCCATATTCTTACATTTCTGTGATCTTCTCAAATCTTCCATTATAAGTAACCAGAAGACTGGCCCAAGAAAGGATTTTTGAAGATATTCTGGCAATTTTCTGTATTATACCTTCACTCTCTATCTGTCTATCACTAGGCCAAATAGAATGCGTTTTGTATATCTAGGACAGTGACCAATCTGTGCTCTTCGTTACTTATGGTATACAGCTTTCCTTGACTTTGATTTTAAACTTAAATTTAACATTAAGAGATAAAAGTAGTAGTTTGAACTCTATTTCAGAAGTTACGATTACGCTTAAATTTTGTTTCTCAGTTTAAAATTAAAGTTAAAGAAAGCTGTATAAACCCACCATTAGGTTATATTTCACCCAGGTAACTATGCTGTCAGTTGCCTGGTATGTCGTCCTTCCCCTAAATCCATAATGTAGATCGTTCAGTTTTCCTTATTTCTACTCCATCTGCAACTTTTCTGCAAATTACTTTATTTAAACTTTTCCAAGTACAGGCTTCTGCCTTTTATCTTCTCTTTTCGATATCCACTTTCCAACAGGTTGGAAACACTCCTTTCCTCTCACGAACTTTATATAAAGTGTTTATAAATGTTTCTGGGTTCAGTGGGTTGTAAAATCATGGTTGCGGCTGCATTTGCCGCCTTTTGAAAACAGGATATGTATTAGAATGTTTGTCACGTTACACGCATTGCATCATTGTTATGATGGTTGCCTAATCTTATGTTTTTTAAGAATTAAGTTAAAGTTAGTTGTTAATAAAATAACACTTTTTTTTGATGTCAGTAGCTAAGAATAATTACAAAATAAAGAAGTTATGGTCTACAATTTACTAATAGAAATAAATAATAGATACGCTCATACCAACACCAAAAATAAAAAACATTCAGTAGCTAATAACATAAATAATAATTTAAAAATAACTTTAGGAAAACTCCAAGATTCAGTAAATCATCGTTCATATTGTTCTTAAACCATGTACAATAGTCTCTTCAACTACCATAATCCTGTGGTGTAAGTTCTTGCACAGTCGTTATTTTGTAAGGATGTAACTTCAGTTGTTTTTTTACAATTTTCTGGCAAGCACTTAAAGGGACATTCGTTTTAAGTAAAATTCTGCAAAGTGAGGTTTATGGATTTTCTTCGCTTGTTTCACTTTTTCGACAGCTTCAGCACTCACAGCACGTCTTCCTGAAGATTTACCCTTCTCAACAGATTTTGTTCTAGCAAATCGACTAACTACATCTTCAATGTGAGACACTAAAGGTTTAACCGGAACATTAACATGAAGAAATCGGATTCTAAATTCATCTTTCAAAGCTTTAATAGAATATGTCCAATTTCCCACGTGAACTACACCATTTCGATAAACGTGTCTTGTTGAACAGTATAGACTACTGCTTACAATGCTGCTGAAAATAAATTTCATTCATATTTATTAATGTTTACAGTATGTAAGAGTCTAGTTGATTACGCAGACAGAGCACAAGAACAACTTTAGTCTTGAAAAAGACTTTTTCGTACAATAAGCGCAATTAGAGAGAAAAAAATGTGGAATAATACAACAAATTTCAACACAAGATTAACTAAATCCTAAATGCAAGTCATTGACATATTTGCAATTGACAAATGACAGAAAACAAATACGTATTAAGTAGTTATTGCAATAAATCAATAAGGCGGCACATCAGAATTAGATTTCATAGCCAACTGGACCTAGAAACGTTTATAAACACTTTGTATATCTTGTTCAACTCTCGGGATATAATACGATATACATCTGCTTAACCATTGCGGCTGTGATTCCTTCTCTTCCAGAAGCCTTTCAGCAAATCTTAAGTACATTGTTTTATTATTTGCGCAGAGTGCAAATGGATTTATGTGAAAGTGCACGATTGATAGTTTTAAAAAACGACCGTTTCTTTGGAAAAAAGCGCGAAAAGAGCAACATTGCATTTCAAAATTAGAAAATTTGTATCACAAATTGAGAGACTTGTGAGAAACTATTAAACAGAACTACAACTCAAAAGAAAAATGTTGAAAAGTTTCAAGATCAATTAGACGATTTATTTGACATAGGTCATGCGAAAGCGTTAGACATAATTTCCATTGAAGAAGACCGGCATCGGCAATTCTTGCGATCACAAAGACAGAAAGAGAGACCAGGATATATGCTTGAAGTTGATCATAAATCAGCTAATCAAGAGGCAAAGCTGGAAAGAATTTTAAAGGTGCTTGAGCAGCGAAAAAAGAGAACTTATGAAGAAATGGAACAATTAGGTAAGTTTTTCATCTGGATCGAAGATCTCACAAACAAGAATCATTATTTTCAGTCGCAACGACACAGTTGGCTTCAGTTAGTTCAAGTGAAAATGAAACATTTGAAATTGCCGAACAAAACGTTCATTTACCTTGCTCGGACACATCAAGCATTAAAAAAAGAGGCTCATTAAAAGTCTTCACTCTAAAAATGCTTGCTGCATTAGAGAAATGCAAAATAGCCGATCGTAAAACAATTCACATTATAATTTCAATTACGGAGTCTCTGGACACCGATACTACAGAGTTAGTAGTAAATAGATCTTTCCTCCGACGTGCTAGAAAACGATTTTGTGAAGAGAAATCTAAAGAAATACAGCAGAATCTTAAATTTCGGGAAATGAATTGTCTTGTAGTACAATGAAATGGTAAACTACTTCTTAACTTAATTGGGAAAGAGAAAGTCGATCGCTTACCTGTAATTGTATCATATGAGGGCAGCACACAGTTACTTGGGGTTCTTAAATTAGAGCACGGACAGAAGCGGATTTAGGTTTGATTGCGCCCTAGGCCTATTTTGATATAGCGCCCTTTTTGTTTTTTTAAAGGTGTACATAAAATCTACAGGGTGTCCCGTAAATGCCAATAAAGCTTGAGGTAAACATTTTCTTCTATGAGTGTTTATTACAAATCTGCAAAAATAAAATCTCTCCACAGCTTAGTGTTCTTGTGCAAGTGGTCAGAAGTTATCATCTTTAATACTAAATAAACAGAAACCAAAAAATCGAATCTAAATGAAGCCCTTACGAATTCAACAAATAAATTTGTTGAAACAACAATTACCCTTGATAAAGCACAGAACTGTTATATTTCTCTTTTTGAAAATGCGGTTAAAAATTGAATTACATTACCAAAAAATAGAGGTGACAAACATGCAAGTCTTGAGTGTACTGATAAATCCGATGAAATTAGTTCTTAGTTGCCAGCAATTCTTTCAAGTTTTGACAATTTTATGGTCTATTATCACTGAAATCAAATTGATAAATCTTTGATTTCTTGCGATACTTTGGTTCCTGTATTCGAATAATTTTGTATTTCCCTGCAGCAGCGTTGCCAAGTTTAAATTTCTTTTTTTGGTTTTGTGACAAATCTAAGTACGCTGGAACATTCGTGTTTTCAATTTTGGCATCTTAAGAGGTTGAGGGAGACTGCTATCTGAAGCTTTATTGGCATTTATGAGACACCCTATATAATAAAAAAAATATAAAAAGCAATTGCTGTAGCAAAAGACAAAGCATTGAGAAAAATCTATTAATTTTTTTATATTTTTGTAATTCCCAGAATTTTCAATTGGTCAATTAAAATATTTTTTTATTTCAATAATTAGGTACTTAGCCATGGTAAGATATAAGTCTCCGGTGGAAAAAATAATATATTTAGACATCTCTAAAAATTTTTTATAGAGTCGCCGGGAAATTTCACGAGTTTCAAACTTTTATCGTCTCTCAAATTCTGCCGCGCTTCAAATTTTGGCGCCCCTCAAATCTTGCCACCTAGGCCCGGGCCTTGCGGGCCTAGGCCTAAATCCATCACTGAGCACGGAACTGGAAGAGGCCAAGCTAAAGCTATCTTTGAAGTATTGAATGATTGGTACATTTCAGAGAATTATATTGCGACATCACAGCTTCTAATACTGGCTACATAAATCTTGAGTCTTACTAGAACAACGTTTGGAACGAGACCTTTTCTATCTGCCCTGTCAACGCTATATTTTTGAATTAATTCTAAAGACTGCGTTTAATGTAATGTTAAGATCCACAATGTCTGGTCTACAGTTACCTATTTTTAAGAAATTTCTAAAAAAGTGGTATAAAATCGGTTTGATATATTCGTAAATTCTGCAGTAGAAAGCGTTAAAGCAGATATTATGGAATATTGCTTAAATCTACTTAAGCGGCAACATTGCAGAAAGGACTACAAAGAATTTTTGGAGCTAATAATTATTTTTCTTTTCGATATCTAGGCGCTTTTCATCACACAAAGTGGATGGCAAAAGCAATCTACAGTCTAGAAATATACTTATTTTAGAGACAATTTCAGCTGCAAGCAACAGAGGAAAAAGAACTCCGAGATATACGCATTTTCCAAGTACTACTGCAGGTAAAAGCTTGGTTTGAAGTTTCTAATGCTGTGCAAGCCCATTTTAATGATTTTAACTTTTTTAAAAGGACTAACGGAGGATCCTGATTCTGAGATTCCTTTGGCTGCAACAAAAACATTTTTGGCGCATTTGTGGTATCTTACCACAAAAGCATTTGCTCTGGCATCTTTTGATTTGCGAATGCCAAAAGTTTAAAAAGTAAAAGAAATTAATAAGATCGCGTGAACGAGAAGAAAATGTTGATGATGATTTCTCCATTGAAATTTCCAGATTTTATAAAACAACAATTTTCTCAAAATGCAATAAACTTTTTTACAAGATTTAATATTTCAACAAATTTTCTGACAGAAGATTTTGATTGCTGGGAAATTCATGAGAAGTGCAGATTTGGAAGACAAGCTGTTTAAAATCTGTTCATTTTGTTTGAAATTTCGGAGCTCTTGTGCCCTTTCAAAAATGCTAAAAAACATTCTTGGATACTTTTTCATGAAGTAGAATCGCTCTATGGAGTGAGACTCTAGAAAACAGTCGAAAAATAACGACCATCCTAGTAAATATCCACACAAGCTAGAAGAATTGGTAATCCATTTTAAAAAGACTGGGCATAAATTTTCAAATATTAGAAAGCAACAAACAATTTAAAATTAAAACTTAAAATAAAGGCTAGCAAATTTGTTACTTCCAAAGATGCTCTGAAACGGTTTATAAAAGGATTTTAGAATTACTTTTAGTAGCTTTAATATAACTGTTTTGAATTACCTGAGATTGTTTTAAACTGATCTAATAAATATCTCTAATTTGTAAGAAACACATGGAGAGTTTCCCACGGCCAGGAAAATTTTCCTACGGTCAAGCTTAGTATAACTATTATTTATGACTCATTATTGATCATCACATTCAATATTCTTAGAATCTGTTAAACATTCTTTAATAACATTCATTTGATCAGATTTTAATTTTATTTCCTTTACAGGTTGATGGTGACACTGATACAATTCCTGTACGTCAAGATTTCAAGAACGTGGTGGATCAGCACATAGACTACATAAAGCAAAATGCAGGTCAAGAAAATAGTCAGTCGTTGCCAAATGGAAATGCTGTGCAAATGAACGGTCACATACCTAATAACGTGTCAAATAATAATAATAGTAATTTACAAGATTTAGAAGCGCAGCCTATTGATACTATAAGCAAGAGAGTGCAACAAGTTGGAAACGGTGTGGCGCACACGGTAGCTAACGGTGTTAATCATATGGCAAATGGTGTTAATCAAATTACTAGCAGTATTAATAATGTAACTAATGGACATGGACCTATGAGAGTGACACCTGTAGGGAAACCAACTAATTATGCGGATTTAGATATGCAAAGAAGGGAGAATATTAGAAATATGTATAGTGAGATAAATCATATATAAAGAAGAACTTGCATTTAGTAAAAAACAAATAAAAATATTAAGTGATCGTAGAAATGTGATAATAATAAACATTAAAATGTATTATTTAATAAGTTAGTATAATAGTTATAGGTATTAATGTAAGCTCAAGAAGTATTTACGTGCCTTGGAGGAAATTGTAATAAGTTATTAATAAGGTGGTGCTAATAAGGGCGGAAGGCTACGTATTAACTAGAACGAACAGTATTTTTAGATTAAGATTTGATACATTCGTACAAGAGTTTTCTTTTTACCTTCAGTATTTCTTTTAGTTATGCAAGCACAAGAATTTCAATAGTACGTAGAAACTTCCAGTATAAATTAATAATTGATATAGAGATCAAAATTTTTGATGCCTTTATTGGTCGCTTTCTGCTGGTCGGAATTTGCACCTACATATATTATGATTGTTGTAAGATGAAATCTATTGTTTTTAAACACTTTTTAAATATTATATTGAATGGGAATAGCACTACACTGGCACTACTAAAGTTGAAAAAATAAACACAGAATATTTTTAATATTAACCGCAACATACAAATTAATATAGTAAAAGTGCCTGGATTTCATATACAAAAAAACAAACTTTTGTAATAAAATAAATTAACAAATAAAAAAATGTGTAAAATTACAAAAACTGAAACTGTTTGATTTTTTTACTGTTGTCGTGAGATAGTGTTCTATTCTTATTATTGTCGTTGCCAGTTTTACCAAATAAGTATTTTTATATATCAAAAGTACTCTTAATTCATAAGTTCATATGTTAATCTTTAGTAGTATTAGTGAATATGCACTACTGTATGATAAGTACGACTATGTATAATATTTTTTATAGGCATCTTGTTTATTATGCAAAAATATAATTATTATCATCACTAATTTTAATCAAAGAACTTTATTTTAGAATTATTTTCCTGTTACGTGTTATAATGTATAATTATTATTGTTTAGCGTAATAAAGCATTCAAATTAAAATTTCCTGTTTTATTAAACTTATAAAATTAAGTATAAGTATAAAAAAAATTACAAGCAAGCCGTTTTTCTTTTAGATTCTTTGTTATAAATCTCTGATTAATTAATCAAGCATTATTATCATTATTAGTATATCGTTTAATCTACCACAGTGTACAATATAATCAAAAAGTTCTAATTTTATTTCTATTTAAATCTGACACACTTTCGTTTATATTTATTGTGAAGCGTCTAAGGCCTCTATCGATCGTTCCCATAGAATTACCTTCTCTTCAGGACTGTAAATTCGGAGGAGTAACACAGTTTTAGTTTGATTCAAGTCATGGAAGCAGACGAGGTAAGTTATATATTTTGTTATCTCTTATTGTACTATTCATCAGCTTTTATTTCATTGAACATGCACCTTTGTTATACAATTTTCAACATGCACTAATTTTAGTTTGGCATGCAGCCGTGTTACGCCATCTCTATAGCGTCATTTTCGCTGTGTGTGTCTGCTAAGGTTATGTCGTCATCAGCTTTTCACGAATTTTAGCATCTTGAATAAAGTAGGACAAAATCGAAATTTCTAGATAATTAATAAACTCGTTTAGATTGATTTATTTTGTTTGTTAGAATTTGAAATTTCTAATAAACAGAAACTATAGATTATAGTATTCATTATTTGCGATTTCTTTTAAAATTCTGAATTTAACACGCATATATTCTTCGTGATAATTGAAAAAAAATGTTTAGAGAACATTTTCATGCTAATGATTTTAATTGTTTGCTCTGCTCAGTAATTTTAATCAAATCCATTTACTTGTGCAGCAATACAGACGACCTTTACAAATATCCAAAAGCGTTTTAGTAGCTGAATAATATTCTAAATTAATTGGTAGGTGGAGAAAGATGTTTTTGTAAAAGGAGGATTGTCCTACTGATGTCAGCAACCTCACGTTTATTACAATCCACCGACTTTCTTCAATCGCATGCTCAATATACACGGTGTTCCCCTCAAGCTCAATTCTTTCACTGTCACATTATTTATAAAATTTTGAGCAAAATAGAAAAACTGTAGCTTTTGGAACTTAAGGCTTTATTAGCTCATTTTTACCTATCTACGGAAATCCTTTATCTTTGTATAGAACATTACACAAGTCTAGAATGTAATGACCCGTCATTCAGTAGGACAGTACATAAATAATCGATTATTTGAATTATCTTATTATCCAATTATTCGATTTATCAATTAGCAGATTATTTGATTATTCAATTAACCGATTGAACGGATTATTAGAAATCGAGCCGTCTGCGTCTGTTAATCGGCTATTCTGTGCCTTAATTAAATAGTTGAGGAATTATTGAAGAAACTCATTAATTAATTGTTTAATTTTAATTTCTCTAATTATTTAACTGAGGGTTGTTTATTAGTTCCAACTAGGACGCCGTAATTTGCTGCAAGCTTTTCTTATACCTACAGTTGCAGAACCAATCAAAGTCTTGATTATTGAAATTAGTTGGCACAGAATAAAATTATTAACCAAGAGATGGTGCCAAATTTCGCCAAAAGGGGGTGAGCACCAGCTGCAACTAATTTTACCAGAGCTAGCTATAAATCTCCAAATCAAGATTTAAAACATTTATTATGGTTTCTAACAATATATTTTACTGTTGTGGCAACAGTGTGAACACACAACGATCACCCTCAAACTAGTTTTTAAGTTTCCGATAAAGATCGCGTTTTTCTTTTATATTGCGACTCTTTTTTGAGTTGGTATACCTACAAAAATTAATTAACCTTCAATAATTAAGATGACCTCTCTCAAAATCGAGTTGTAAAGCTACAAATACTGACAGAAAACAAATAAAAAATAAGCTCAAAAGTTAATTTTGCTTTTTTTGAACTACTTTCGGTGTAAATTCTCATCGCCAACTTAAATTTAATTCACTATCAACTTAAAAGCAATAATTAAATGAACACCAGGTACAAAAACTAAATAAAGCTCCGACGTTAGAGGCCTGCACGAATCGAGTTTTCTAGTCGGTCTTTTATGCGGCCCGATCCGAAGCTCGGATTCAAGTCAAGGGTCTCAGTTTAAAAATTTATCGAGCTTTTTGGGTCTGCGTCCGGTCAGTCGAGCCGTTTAACTCTATTATTTTTGTACTGCCCGAAGCAGACGATTGTTGTACTGCACCAAATCAAGCTCTTTTTCATTTACCGGATCAGAAGATTATCTTATTGACTCAGGCAGGCGTTAGTTTCATACTTGCTTACTTACTTATCTTTGACATCTTCTACCATAGGTGTAGTGGTAATTGTTCTTTTCCATTTTTTTCTGTCTTTAGCTTCTCTTTTTGCTTGAGTCCAGTCCATTCTTTTTTTTCTCAGTACGTCCGCTATTTCGTCTGTCTACCGTTCCCATATCATCTTTATCGTTCTCTCGTCGCCTATTCTCAATTTTTTCACTTATAACTTTGTCCGCTCTTGTCACTTCCTCAATTTTTCTTAAAATCTTCATTTCACATGCCGCGCCGTAATTTTGCTTTTCAGTTGTTTGATCAGTACCCATGATTTACTACCCTAGATGGGCGTAGACACCAGTACCGTCTCATGTACCCTACTTTTGTATTTTGAGATTTCTTTTTTGTTGAAAAACTGGGTATATAATATTCTATGATTGTTGTAGTTTTATTAATTTGTTCATTATTTCTTCTCTAAATCCTCCGTGTATTTCTGTTATGGACCCTAGGTATCTTATTTCTTCCATCGCTTTTATCCTCTCTCCTTGCAGATCTATTTCTATCTTCTCTGTTTCATTTGCTATCGTCATTATTTCTGATCTTTCTGTATTTGTTCTTAAGTTGTACTTTTTCAAGTTTTTCTGACCATGTTTCGATTCGTCTCTTTAATTCTTCTTTATTATTTGCAAAGGTTATAAGATCACCGGTCTTAGTTTTCTGTAGCCTAAGTGAGTTCCCATTTCTTCCTTATTTATTTTCTTTGCTATTTGGTTCATAATTGTTATAAATAAAAGTGAGCTCAGGATGCTACCTTGTCTTACTTCATTGTTTGTTATGGACTTTTCTGTTGATTTACTTTGTATTCTAACTATATTTTCTGTCGCTTCGTATAGTAATCTTATTATTTCCATAAATTTTTCCTTTTTCCCCTTTTTCTCACGACCTTCCACATTTTACTTCCGAAGATCCTGTCAAATACGAGGTCTGTTCAAAAAGCATCGCGAATTTTGAATTTCCGCGGGTTACGTATATTCGATTTTCGATTTTTTTGTGGCGTTATGTTGGTACTCATGTCCATCACTTATGCCCACAAGTTCGGCCATTTTGAATGTTTAGTTAATTTTTGACAGCTGTTTTGCTTGAACGTGTTTTGGCTCGTCTTCGATTTTTGCCTATTTCAAAAAATGGATCAAAGAATCTGTATCAAATTTTGTGTAAAAAACAAGATTAAGTGCGCGGACGCATTACGAATGTTGACTGTGGCACATGGTGAAGCTACCTTGGACCGAAGCAACGTTTATCGGTGGTACAAAATGTTCTCAGAGGGCCGAGAAGATGTGAACGACGAAGAGCGTGCCGGACGCCCGAGCACGTCAACAACAGACGAAAACATTGATGAAGTAAAGAAAATAGTATTGGTCAATCGTCGAATCACTGTTAGAGAAGTTGCTGAGGACCTAAACATATCGATTGGCTCGTGCCATTCGATTTTTACCAATGATTTGGGCATGAGACGGGTCGCCGCGAAATTCGTACCAAAATTGCTCAATTTCGACCAAAAACAGCATTGCATTAATATTGCTAAGGAGCTGTTGGACTCTGTCCGCGACGACCTAAATTTGCTCCAGAGGGTCATAACTGGTGACGAATCATGGGTTTATGGTTATGACGTGGAAACCAAAGCTCAATCATCCCAATGGAAGCTGCCGCACGAGCCAAGACCGAAAAAAGCGCGCCAAGTTCAGTCTAATGTGAAGGTTTTGCTTACAGTTTTCTTCGATTGCAGGGGCGTGGTGCATCATGAGTTCTTGCTACAGGGTAGAACGGTCAATAAGAAATATTACCTGCAAGTTATGCGTAATTTGCGCGAAGCAATCCGCCAGAAACGCCCGGATTTGTGGAAGAACAAAAATTGGCTTTTGCACCATGATAACGCCTCTGCTCATACATCGTTGCTTCTGCGCGAATTTTTGGCCAAAAACAACACACTAATGATGCCACAACCACCGTATTCCCCAGACCTGGCCCCCTGTGACTTTTTCTTGTTCCCGAAACTGAAGAGGCCCTTGAAAGGACGACGCTACGCTACAATTGAGGAGATAAAGACGGCATCGAAGGAGGAGCTGAACAAGATCACAAAAAATGATTTTTTGAAGTGCTTCGTGGATTGGAAAAAACGTTGGCACAAGTGTATAATATCTGATGGGAATTACTTTGAAGGGGACAAAATAGATATTTATGAATAAATAAATAATTTTTGAAAAAACACAAAATTCGCGATACTTTTTGAACAGACCTCGTACCTTTTCTAAGTCTATCGTACTTATATAAATATTTTTATTTGAAGCTGTGATTTTTTCTGATATCTGCTTTGTTACCAATATACAGTCAAGTGTGCATCTGTTTGCTCTGAAAGCTGCTTGTGAGTCCCCTAACGTTGTCCCTATTTTTTCTTTCAATCTTTTTTCAATAACCTTTTTGTATACTTTAAGGGTCATGCATAGACGTAATATTCCTTTGAACTTATTGTAATTATTGGTGTTATCACTGCAATCCTCCATTCTGTCGGGATTTTATTCGTTCTCCATGCTGTTTTCAGTATATTATACAACAGAGTAATACCTTTCTCTCTCATGTATTTTATCATTTCGGGTCTTATGTTATCTATTCCTGGGGCCTTTCCAACTTTAATTTTTTCTAAAGCTTTCACTACTTCGCTTCTTTCAATTTCCCTTTCCTCTTCTTCAATATTTTTTCTGGTATTTCCTCCTTTTGCACTTCTTCAATTCCTAGTAAGTCTGGACCCTTTTTTGTCTTTAATGTTTTCGATCGGATTCTTTTTTTCCACAAGTTTTCCAGTGTGCGGTACAACATCTTGACGTTGCCTGCTGCATCTTTTCCATTTTTATACCACATTCCTTCCATGCTTTTGTTTTCGCTCCAATTACCGTGTAACAGTCACAATCATCTTTGTTTTTGTTGTTGTTGAGGTATTTCTTCAATAAGATTTTCTTCTTTTTAACTTCTTCCTTTATTTCATTATTCCACCAAGGTGTTTGTATCTTGTTGTTAGCATTCCTGTTAGTTCCACATGTTTCAGTTGCCGTTTCGGTGACTATATTCCTTAAAGGTTTCCCATAATCTTTCTAGATCCATTTCATTTATTTGATCTTTTTTGTTTTACTTTCTTTCCTATTTCTTTCTGAACTTTTTTTTGACTTTTTGGTTCTGTAGTCTCTCTGTTCTGATATTTACGTATTCTATTGTTTTTACTACTTTTTTTTGTTTTCTTTTTCCTGTTGAATTTACTCTAATAATTGCGATCACTAGATAATGATCATTTTTATACTAAATCTAATAAGAGGATTTTCGTACTGCACCATAGCACGGATTTCTTGATCGGGTGTTTGCTTGGTCTTGTCCAAAGCTCAGTCAGACCGAGACTCAGTTTAAAAATTTATTGGACTTTTCGAGCCTATGTCCGGTCATCGGGCCGTTCGGCCCTGTTCGGCAGTTTGAGAGTCTCGAGCCGTTCGGACCTTTTCGAACCGTTATTTTTGTATTGAACCTAAGCAGTCGATTGTTGTACTGCACCAAACCGGGCTCTTTTTTATTTACCGCATAAGAGGATTGTCTTACTGAATCGGACAAGCATTATATTTATACTGAACGAAAGCGGAGAATCTTCATACTGTACCGGTCCGACATTTTCTTCGTGCTGACTGGGACACGCGTCATTTTCATACTGAACCGAAGAGGAGTCGGGTTCGTGTCAGGCTGGACCTGAGTCTAAAAATGTATGGGGCTTTTCGGGCCTACATCCGGATGATCTGGCCGTCGATCCTGTCAGGCTTGTTGATCCTGTCGGGCTGTTTCGAGCTCTTGGGCCTGTCGGGCAGGTTGGGCCGTTTTAAAAATTTATCGAGCTGTTCAAACCTGCGTCTGGTCAATCGAGTCGTTCTGTCGAACAGTTCAGGTCTCTCGGTCCGTTCGGGCCGTTATTTTCATACTGACCCGCAGCAGATAATTTTCGCACTGTACCAAGCCTTGACTTTTTTCGTACTGGCTCGGATGGACTGTTTTCGTACTGAACCACACAAGGGGATTGTCATACTGATTCGGACAAGCATGATTTTCGTATTGATCCGAATAAGCATTATTTTCATGCTGAACCGAAGAAGAGAATCTTTGTACATAACCTTAGAACAAGTTTCTTAATTGGGTCTCTGCGCGATCTGGCTCAAAGCTTGGGTGTACGTCAGCCGTTCGAACTTCTCAGGCTTGTCGAATTGCTACAGCCTGTCGGGTCATCAGGATCTGCCGGGTTGTTCAGGTCTGTTGGGCCTATTGGAGCTTTCTGACCGCGTATCGGCTTGAAGATTTTGGCTCGTGTAGGGCTCTAACCAATGTTAGCTTCGCACATAATAGGTTATGCAAATTGAGTTTCTTTCTGATGGCACGTTGGTGATTACTATTTGGGTTCATGAAGCACTTAATAGCTGATTATTTGATAGCTAATCGAATAATCAATTATTTCGATTATCCGATTAATCTATTAATCCTATAAGTGATTAATCGAAATAATAGTAATTTAAAAAAAGAATAAGGAAAGATTGTTAAGGTAACCGGAGGGATTTAAACGCCCAATTTTTTGCTTGTGAAGTAGGTTCTCAGTCCACGTGGTGAAAGTCTTCTTCAAACTAAACGTTTTCACTTGGTATTATTTATTCAAACAACCATTGTTTGAAACATAGTTTACCATTGTTTCTGTACTTAATGAGCCAGTAGTTATTGTTCTTGTAAATTACCAATCAAGAGCCTATATAAATGAGTCAGTGTCTTATGTAAAAACTAGAACTTTAATTCAGACCAGTTGATTCAAATATCAATGAAGAATGCCATAGGAGAATCATACGGGTCATTCACCAGAAATGGTCAATTTTCATGCCATGAAAAAACAAAGTTAAAACTTGTTAGAAAGATTATGTTTTTTATATTTGTTGAGCGCAGGGAAAGTCACAAGCAAAAAATATTATTTCCTAATACTACTAAATATTTAATTAAGGATATATCCAATTTAAGACTAACAAACTCAATAACCATTTACAGCTGCTGTTACTACTACTAAAAGTCTATTGTACCTAAGCCACAATGAAGACCTGATTCACCAGGAGAACACTGAGCGTGCCTAAAGAACTGATGGTTTCTCATTCGTCTAGGCTATTTTATAAATTTTCATTGTTTTTTTCAATGCAGGAAAGTTTTCTTGAAAGATTCTATCAATTTCGGATATTTTTGTCAAGTGGTATTTTTAGTATTCTTGCTCATTTCATCAACATAAGTTTTCCAGATTATGAATATCTTTTCTTTCTCCTGCCAGGTATTCGCAGTTCTTTTTAGACATCCCCCAATTCCATCAGGTACTTTTTTACCATGTCCGCTTTCACTAAAGTGCCATCTAAGCGAGTGGATGAACAATTGTTTTGCAATATACGTGCCCATAAGAAAAAACATCTTTTTATTTTGATATTAGGTTTATGACCCATCGCTTAGAAAACTTACAAAATGAATAGTTGGCACTAAAGTTTTTACTTCCTCCATCAGAAGTTCTAAATGTGCACAAATCGCTGCAGTATCATGTCGAAGATCATTAGCAATTGAACAGAGTGGCATAGTTTTCAAAAAGCTATTTTCAGCGTCTTTGTATATGTAGCGATATTTGAGGATTCGAACCTTCGAACTTGTACTTTCATACCATACTTACAATTACAATGTTTTTGAAATTTATTTGTAATATTCCACTTGTTCTGACCGATCAAGATTTTCATCAGTTATCTTGATCTTATTGTTTAAGCATTCAGGGCACTTTTTCTAAACAAATTTCATTTGGAAACTCGGATAGACAACAAATGCTAAATCATTTGGTGATATTTCGTTATTTCTGCACAAAGCTAGCGTAATTTATCTTAATATTTGGACAGAAGGCAAGAAACTTTTTATGTAATATCATTAATGAATCGTTTAAATATAGATTTTGTACATTGCATTTTTTAAAGTCGCTGTGTCTTTCTTGTTTGTACAAAAATACGGCTGTTTTTATCCCTTTCAAGAAATTCTTTGATATGCAGCTTAGATATTTTTGTATTAAATCTGCCTTCTTTCGGTTTACTTGTGCAGGTCTAAACATTTGTCTAGATGAAGACAACTCTAGCATAATGCACACACCTGCATTTTTAATTATTTTTCCTAGCAATAATCTCACAAAATCACGTTTTTTTGACTGTTGTATTTTTCAAAATTTTATTTCAGGGTTGCTAATGGCTTTTTTACTCCTCCTTGCTCGTTCTAACCTTTTCTTCTATTTATCTACTGACTTTTTCCGATTACGCAATTTTCCTTCTAATTGCTTTGGAAACGACGCTGAGAATCTACTCTTCAACATTTGTAGACACTAAGTAACTAAAAGAATATTAGCTCGATTGTTCGAATTACGTCATACCATTCGAAACCAAAAAAAATCTTGAAATCTGTGCAGAGAGGGTGTTTGGTGTCTACGGCAAAACTTCTTAAGGTACCTTTGTGTGGTAATTAAGGCGATGCGTGGTGCGTTTAACTTCAGTTTTAGTTATCATATTTTCCATTGTGCCGACTTGGTGTAAAAGTATTAGATTTATTTGTTACTAAACATTCTATATAATCGTTGATGCAAGTTAAGACGATATAGTCACTTGAATAGAATATGCAGAGTGGTTAATATAAACCATCGTATTATTTTTAAAGGTCACTGAAATCTGAAACCCAAGACGATGTAGAGTAGAGTACCATAACCTTATATAATAACGAAAAGTAGAAGTAGCAGAACAGACTTAGAAAGCAAGCGTTTTGTCAAAAAACAACTAACAACCTAAAATGAGAAGGAGAAGTAAGAATTCCTATCAATATAAGCCAATAAGAAACAACCAAACTAGGCTAAGATGGTTGCAATCAAAGGAAAAAGATGCACTTACTGAATATAAAGAGAAAAGAAACAGGCAAACCAATTATATAACAACAAAGAAACAACAATGGTTCGAAAGCTACTTGGACGAGATACAAGCTAGCAATAAAGACAGTGAAAAATTATTCAACAATATCAAACAATTAAACAGCTAAAGAACAAAACCTAACTGTACTGACGCAAAAGCCTGGGAAAGTTACTTTACACAGGTATAAAAGGTCAAAACTGCAACCAAAACTCAAACATTTTACCGATAACTCCAGAGCCCAGTGTAGAAAACGACACAGTGTTCTTCCTTGAGAAATATATGAACATAATCAACAACTTAAAAAAGGGGAAAACTCTAGGAGTGGACAAAATCAACAACGGACTAGTCAAATACCGAGAAGAGAATACAATAAGAAGAGCATACCAACTAATAGTAAATATTTGACAAGAAGAAACATAATGGCAGAGGAATGGAGAAGGGAAAGGAGACCTTCTGAACTATGAAAATTGCACAGACATTATGCTACTGAACAACGCATATAAAATACTAACATCCATTGTCTGCAAACTCCTAGAACTACACACTGAAAGAGAGCTAGTAAAATACTAGCAAGGATTCAGGAAAGGCTAATCTACTGCATGTTCTAATACAAACAATAGAAAAATGCTACAAGCACATCATTGAATTGCATTTGCCTTCGTTGACATTAAAAAAGCTTTTGATTAAATGTCATTAATAAAAAAAACTCCAAAATGCCAAACAAGCTGATTAGATTAGCAAGAATGACTACGGAAAGATCTGAAGCGATAGTCAAAGCATGTGATGGTGCCACAAATCTGTTTGCAACTGAAACCGGAGTAAGACAGGGGTATGAAGAAACCTGTAAGAAAATCACAAACAAAAACTTATCTCACAATTAAATCCCTGCAGAACATTACAGATCTGTACCTTTCAGAAGGTCAGCAGAGAAAAACTGTCCATTCTTAATCATTGTTCTTCCTTATTCTAGCGATTACAATAAGAATTGAATTTTTAAGTATACTGATCGTAGATTAGGTTAAAGAAGTTTTAATAAAAGTGATTGACTTAAGATCTAGTACAAATTAAACAAAAATTTATCAACTAGAAGGAAAAGGCCATTCCATCTGGATGCCCGCAAAGCACCGAAAAAGAAAAATTGCCCAAGAGGGGTAAACTAAAGTTTCTTTCGTAATTAAAAAGTTGTACTAGAAGGCAGAAAAACACTAAATAAAATCCGAAAGAAAAACTTGATAATGACCCTTTTAATATTCAATGAGGCTTTCTTTAACTAAAAAAATTGTTAAATCTAGCAGAAATTATTAGAACAATCATCCACGGTAAGAACACACAGGAGGAGATCCAGCCTTTGGATAAATTAAGTGACAAAAGAAACTTTCAATCTGATACCCTTATCGTGGAAGAACATGAGAAAAAAGCTTTTGGCCAATAAACCACTAACAACGTAAAATGAGAAGAAAGAATAAGGATTCCCTTGGATACAAGCCGTATTTACGCTTAACGAGAGATTTGAATACAAAAAAAATTTAAACTTTGATTTTTGGATATTTAGACTAAATTTCCACACAAGATAACATGGACAATACCGAAACAAACAACTGGAAATTAAAATGATCATGTACTGATAAAAAGAAAATAAAAATTGTACATGACGTGAGATGGAACGAACGCTGATACAGATCACAAGATGAAAATTATTAAGGAAAATAACTGAGAAGACAAAAGAGCTAGATGGAATATAGAAAAGTTAAAAAACAAAAAGGCAGTGCAATCATTCGAGAAAGAGATAAGCCCTGACTTTAAAGAAGCTTTTGATAAAGTTGGTCAAAAGTCATTGATAAAAGAAATGCAAAATACCAAACAAGAATGACTATGGAAGGATCCGAAGCGATGGTCAAAACATGTTTGCAGTTAAAATCGGAGTAAAACAGTAGGATACACTCTCTATTACATTATTTAATATTGAAATACATGATCAGTAACAAAAGGTGTCACAGTACAAAACAGATTGTGATAGGAACATCAGTTTTGAGATAGTAAAAAAATTTAAATACCTTGGAGAGTGCATCAACGAAAATGATAAAAAAAGCAAAGATGTCCAAGCTCCAATAATAGCAGGATATAGAACCTACTTCTCTAACAAAAATATACTGATGCATAAAACCATAAGAAAATGAAATTGGGAATTTATAAAGCAGTGATCAGACCAGTGGTCACATATGCAGGAGAAATAATGTGACGAAGAGAAATTATGAATTTTCGAATGAAGATTAGGACGATAATAAAGAAGAAGACTAATGAATTTCGAAATAAGAAAAGACATACTTAATTCATATGAGAAGAGAATGATTTGGGTATGTAAATAGGAAAAGCATTGATTCGATAATTAGAAAAGTATAGCTATAAGAAGACCAAGAGGAAGATCGAAATCGGGACTGGAAGAAGAAGATGAAAGACAGGAAAATTTGGAAAAGCATAGCAAAGTCAAGGAAAAAGTTCTCATAAAAAGGTAGAGTGATTCATCACGTTAAAATAAATCTTTAAAGCTCTAGTATAAAGAGGCAGTTGCCAATTCCGAAACGGAACGTATGACCATAGATAGATAGATTAAATGCAAAATTAGAATTAGTAAAGTGAGAAATAGCTGTTCCTAGATTATCGGAAGCGAAAGTAACCAACAGCAAATGTTATTGCTTTTGACAAACTCTGGAAAAATTTATACTAGCATGGAACCAATTAACGGCAAACGCTTCCCTTGTATAAAGGAAGGAAAATAGCCTGGAATGGGGTAAGATGAAATTGACGAAAGATTAACTTCAAAGGTAAAATCCTGTAACAGGCCGAAAAAGACCATTACAACCTACAAGGTCATACAAAACCGAATATTAAGTTTGATTTCTAAAACGTAGTAAAATCTCTTAATATATGTGTGAAAATCTAACTCATGTAATTTTAAAAAAGTAGAGACAGTTTAACCACAACAAACTATAAAAAATAGTTCCGGTTTCATGACGCGTGGGTTTAAAATTCGTTTGTATTTACAGTTAATTACAATTTACAAATGAAACTCTTACAACAAATAAAGTCAGTTAGAATAACGTGAGTGCGATTAAATACTTCCGTATAATTTATTATTCATGCGGTTTCTTAGTTCATCAATATACTAAAAGCCAAAGGTTGCAGAGGACTGTTACGGACATTCACATTATTCAACAATACTAAACACAAAACATTTTTTCTAGAAAATATTAACCAAACATTTAATAAAATCAGTTTCCTATAATTGTTAATCAATTCCATGTTCAGAGAATAAAAAAGGAAACAGCAACCGATAATTGGATGAAATAACTTCATAATATTTAGAACAAGGAATTTTTACAGACGCACTTTGAGAAGTTGTGCATGAACTAGGGTTAGTTTTCTAACTATTAAATATTCACATGCATACTTCTTGTAAAGCAAATTATAGGTTATACACAGTAGTAGCAGTTTCTCTGTATTCACAACCACCACTTATCATAATTATATCGTTTAGTTTTATTAAATATTTAATTAAGAAAAAGAGACCTTGAAGTGAATATTCAATAACCAATCGTGGAACTTTGTGTAGACTTTGTTTTTCTAGAAACTTTTATGAAAAGGAAAGATTTTTATGAAATTTTAACGATTTTCAGTTTTATAAAAGAATATAATTCGAAAATTACAAACTTTGTATATTTACTAAAGGTATAGTTACAGGAAACTTACTAATGAGTTTGAAATAGAAACAATAAATTAATAGGCTACGTAAACGATATTTCATCATCATTTATCAAATGGATGACTGAAATATTTAAGAGAGCATTACAACAGATCAATATCGGTAGGTAATTTCATTTTTTAATTAATATGTGTATTAAATGCTTTCCTTTATAATTAGAGTGTTTACATTAATAGACATTAGTAAAGTTTACGATAACGTAGAATTGGTACTGTCAAGTTAATGGATTAATCACTTGGCGTAACTTTAAAACGTACAAATGACTAGTTGTAGTATTTTAAAAGGAATAATTTTAGAATGTAGGTGCTTATTTTAGTCTATGTAGGTATTTATATAACACACAACGAAATAGGAAAAAACATAGCAATTTGAATAATATCCCATGTAAACAATGTTCACATATACAAACTTGTACTATTCAAAATCTGCAGTTGCTGATGGAGTTACATAAACATGATGCTTTAAAAAGCCCCATAAGAAGTAATCCAGAATTCATAAATCGGGTAATCTTGCAGGCCAAGACCTCAAGAAAATCGTTAAGTATGTTATATGGTTGAAAAGAGAATTTCAGGTATATTCAGAATTTTGAGAAATATACAGGGTGTTCCAGTTAAACAATTAAAGTTAGTTGATGTTACGCGAAAACAGTAGACGTTGAGTTTTCTTTCAATGCATGATATTATGCCTTTTATTACATCAAACAACTTTCTCCTTTGCATCTTCTTCGCATCTTTAAAAATAAGAAAGTTATAGGCTGGTGAACGATTTTTCAGCCACTCTGTATACACTGATAACACCACTATTACAGTGAAACAAATTAATGCCATAACATTCAGAGCAGCTTCTTCTATATCTAAAAGCAATTCGTCTCACGAAGTCATTCTGATGATTTTTTGTCACAAAATTTTACAAAAAGCAAAATTTGTTTATTGTTTATACTGTTGCTAAGTACATTGCTATCATTTTGAATAATGAGATTCAGCTGCTACTTTGAGTTAGTATTCACAAAATCTTGATCGAAAGTAGTTAGTCCATGATTGAGAGCAGCAAAAATGGTTCTATTTGTAAAAAATTCAACGATTGTACATAAAATTTTGTACACAATTCGTGGGATACACTATTATCGCACGCACGTGGTTACGCAAAACTTGGGCTAACGCCCTCGCTCGCGCAATTTCCATGTGCTTGCGATAATAATGTGTGTATCTCACTTATTCCGTAAATAACTATTATATACTGCAATTAACACCATAAAACAATTTAAATTTTAAGGGTAGAAGAAAAGTAAAAGTTGGACAGATATGAAACGGGTATTATTGCCCTTTTACAACAATGAGGGTTTTTTCTAAAATATCGACAATGTGCAATAAATACGAAAATACCGACGAACTGTACAACGGAAATATAACTTTCGGCAAATTGCAATAAACCGACTACCTGACAATATAATAGAGATTTTAGTTGAAAGTGAAAAGTAAAATGATCTGGGCAGTAAAAATCTCGCTTATCAAGACTTATCTAATTATATGGCTTTTTTATTTCATATCTGTAGACGACTGTGGGGCCCCCAAATCCTTCGGGCCTCCCCGCACTGCGGCTTATGCGTCCACTATTTACGCCACTACCCGTGACCCACCAAATGTCGCCCCAAAATTGGTTTCGGAAAAAGGAATGTATGTCTTCAGTTCTCTGTCCCTTGCGATGTGTAACAACTCTCTTGCATCTCTTATTCCGGTTCATTGTTTGGCGTTACGTAACCATGATATCTTTTTTCGCCCAATTCCTCTCCTTCCCTCGATTTTCCTTTCTATTATTAATTATAAGAATTGGTATATTTGGCTGCGCATTATATGCCCTAGGTGTGCCGTTTTTCTTCTTTTAATGTTTAGTAACAATTGACGGCCATTTTCATCATTCTCAGCACTTTCTCGTTTGTTTTTCTTGCTGTCTATGGTATTTTAAGTATCTTTTGGTAGAGCCACATTTCAAACGCCTCCAGGTTGTTCATTGTTTTTACTTTTAGAGTCTAGCTTTCCACACCATTAAGAAGAAGCATTGACCCAACATAGCATTTAACAAATCTAACCTTAAGGCCGAGGTCAAAGTCTGTGCTTGTAAATACCTTCTTGAATTTTATGAATGCGTTTTATTCTACTCTTTATTCTGCCCTTTATTTCCATATCAAATGTCCAGTCTTCACCCAGCCTATTCCCAGGTAATTAAATTTGTATACTTTATCGATTCGCTGATTTCCATATAGTAGTCGTGAGTCTGAACTCGTCCAGATTGCGGCTAATTATCATAGCTTTTGTCTTTGTAATGTTAATGTTAAGACCCATCTTTTTACTTTGCTCGCCGACTACATTGAGAAGAAACTGAAGACCATTTATATTGTCAGCAACTAATACTGTGTCGTCTGCATAACGTATATTGTCGATGCAAACACCATTTACTTTAATGCCTACTTCACATTCTTTTAGTGCCTCTTGAAAGATGTTTTCTGAATACAAAATGAATAGTTGTTAAGAGAGGACGCATTCTTGCCTTACACCCCTATGGATTTTTTGTGCTGTTGTAACTTCCCTGTCCACTCCTACTTCTGCGGTTTGGTTCCAGTGTAAGTTTTCTATACAAAGAATGTCTCTTTGGTCAATATCCATTCGTTTCAGTATTTCCATAAGTTTTTGATGCTGGACCTTGTCAAAGGCTTTTATTTCTCATAGTCTATGAAACAGAGTACACCTTTTCTTTGGTCGTACCAATTCTGGATTAGCACATGTGTTGCGACTATTGCTTTCCTAGTTCCCATGCCCTGTCTAAAGCTAAACCGAGAGTTTCCGATGTTTTTGTCACACTTTGTTGAAATCCTATAATGGATGATTTTCAGAAATATTTTTAGTACGTGGTTTATGAGACTAATGAGTTTATATTCTAAGCATTTATTTACATTACTCCTTTTAGGCAATGGGATAAAAGTTGACGTAAGCCATTGGGAGCAAAATTTCCCTGTCTACTGGGATTTTATCTGGGCCAGTTGCTTTATTGTCTTTTGATGTCCATATTGCTCTTTATTTATGTCTCTCATGTGCTTTTCTTTTGTTGGTTGTCGTCAGCAGGCTCTCCTTCATCATTTTCTAGTCTGGAAAATTGTTTTTGTTTGGTAAACTTGTATAGATTGACGTCATCTGGCACCACCTGTAATCTCTCTAGCTCTTTACATTGTCTATCCAGCCACTCGGTTTTAGCTTTTATTATTTTTGGCCAAATTGTTTTTTGTACTTCTTTGTATTTCTTAAGCTGGCCTTTGCATTCTCTACGTTTCTCAAATAATCCTAGGATTTCATCTGTCATCCAACTCTGCTTTTTATCTTTTTGTTTATAGCCTATTTTGTCTTTTGGAATGGTTATTATAATGTTTTCCATTTTTTCCCATAGACTTGTCAAGTCTTTACCTTTTTCAAATTTGTTCTCAACTGATGTCTTCACTTTTAAGTTAATTTCTTCACTAACTGCATTTCTAAGGTCTGTTTGTTTTGATTTTTCATATGCAATTCGTCTTTGGAGTGGATTTCTCTCTAGACGTGCTAGATTTATCTTAAACTATACTACCAGCGGTACATGATCAGAAGTGACGTCATCTCCTGGGTAGGCACCCGCTCTTGATAGCATTGTTCCGAAGCGCTTGCTGATTAAAATGTAGTCAATCTGATTTTGAACTGTGTTTTCCGTACTGTCGGCTGGAGATTTTCATGTATAGAGACGCCTAGGTGATAGTTACTTTCATATTTTTTTCTTGACAGAACTCGAGGAGGCGGTCGCCTCTCTTATTTCTCATTCCTAGATCATGCTTTCCAACTAAGTCTTCGAATTTTTTTCCTCCAGTTTTAAGTTGAAATCTCCCATTATTATATTTATCTCATGTTCCTTAACATTTTTTAGTATTTGCTTGATCCCATCGTAGAACTTTCAGCTTCTTGTTATTCTGAGTCTGTTGTTGGCGCATACCCTGAATAATGTTAACGTCTACTGGTTTGGCAGTAAGTTTGAGCAAAGCCATTCTGTCAGAGTATGGAACAAAAGTCTATTACAGATTTTGGGAATTTTTCAGAGACTATTATTCTAAAACTTTCTTTATGATCTTTGTGTTGATTACCTGAGTAATACATAACCCCTCCGGAGGTAGAGCACATTCCAGCGTCTTCGCAACACTTAGAAGATTCAGATTCGGTGTTTTCATTTCTTGCATTGCATTTGCAAGGTTGCCGGCTTCGTACAAACTTTGTAAATTTCACGTGCCCATTCCGACGTTCTTCCTTAAATTAAGTCTTGCTTCATTCAAGACAGTCTCCTCTAGAGATCCGAACGGGAGACGATTTTACTTCCGAAACATTTTGCATTGAATGTATTCATATCATATATGATTCTCTTCGAAACAAATAGTAAGGAGTGATGGAGGTGCTTTCCCGTTGCCTCCTTCATTTGGAAGGAATTACATTTTGTTGATTTCAACGCTTTAGCAGAAGTTGCTGTTTGGGGTTATTCCGTCCATACTTGTTCGTTTTTTAGCAGGATGCACCGGGGGACTTCTTAATACCACTCGTGCAGGTGAGGTTGACATTTCTTTAAATAGCCAACTCTTTATACTGTTGTAATTAGCAATGAAAGTGGATAAAATACTCCATGCTCCATTTAAGAATACTGCATAAAATTATGTTTCTCGTTTCTTGATTACTCTGTATAAAAGAGATGATGCAGTTAAAATTAGAAAGAAACACTTTTTACTTTGTACTTAGCAAAGTTTTTAATTGTCAATTACTTAACTGACAGACATATTCTTTGGTGTAATACAGTACAACAGATTAAATTTACTTTCACAAAAGAGAAGTGTTAATTCCTTCAACCCGAGGTTGAATATGTAGGATTGATTGAATTGAATTCTTTTTCACATAAAGTCGAGTCGGTTTTACAGTTTCCCCTGTTACAAGATTCGCATGGTTTAAGGAGATTTCTTGGGTTAGCATCTTACTTATGGGGTAAAACACAACAAGATGCATTTGAGCAATTTAAATTGGACTTAAGTAATAGAGCAATATTAACACTTTTCAATGCAAAACTAGAAACCCAACTGCATACGGACTCTAGCAAAGATGGACTGGGAGCCATCTTGTTGCAAAAACAAATAGATCGAAATTATAAACCAGTGCCTTGCATGAGCCAACAAACTTCTAAGTGTGAAGCAGATTATCATAATTAGGTACGAACTACTCTAATTGTTATGTCATGCTAAATAGCTTAAAAACTATTTGTATGGATGGCAGTCTACTGTTGTGTCGGGTTGTAAGGCCGTACGGCTTACTTGGCTGAAAAAAAATTTGTCTAGAAAAATTGAGCAATGGTGAATCCAGCTGCAAGATTTTGACATGGTCTATCGTTTTGAAACGCAAATGAAGTATGTGAACGCTGTCAGTAGAAAGCCCCTAGCAGTTAATCTCATAAAAGAGTCAGATTGGTTGTAACGTTTTCAAACTCAAGATAATGGATGTTTACGAGTAAATAGATGAAACAACGGCAGAAGATTGCTATAAAGTAATAAATAATAAAGTCCTTAAGATGGTGAATGATCAAATGAAATTAATATTTCCAAAAGCTGTCCAGTAAAAGATTTTTCAACAGTAAAGATCCTAGAAAGCTTTACTGTCGCAAAAGTATTGGCTGCTAGAACACTCTGATAGACACCGCATACGCGTACCACAGTTAAAGCCCTTGAATTTCTATAATTTGCCCAATGTTTGAATTTCTGTGTTACATTTTAGATTACCGTGATTTAGTGAACCTTACAAGATTCGTTTTTTATATGCAAAAACGTGATCTGGCGTTTTGATATGAACACTTCTAAAATCATGATGCCCAAGGCTCGAACCTCGAGGGTCCTAAGGTAGTCCTATTGTTGTCCAAATGCATTTACCAAACAATAGCATAAATATCCCATTTAATTATCACTATGTAAATAAGCAAACCTGCAAATGCAAAAATTAGAAAATCTCAAGCAGGGATTGTGTTTATTTTCTCATAGTCATATTTTTTCAATTTTATTAACATCATCCAATTACTTTGCGTGCTAATCTGCTCGGGAAGAAGTTTTTGAGACGTAATTAGGTTTGTTCAGAGGCCAAACAATTTTGTTACAGCTGTGAGAAATTTGATGTTACCAAGACTGCTTGCTTTAAGTGCTAGTGTCCGCTCCTTTTAGAAGATCAACAATAGAGTTATATAAGAGTCCAGCGATTTTTTCCAAAATCTTTGGAGATTTGACCTGATGGATCTCGGAAAATAGACTGTAATAAGGTTATTTTTGACTATGTTATCGAACATGCCAAGGATGATGCGAAACCGAATGTCACCGTTACAGTTATGGGAAAGCAGATTTTTACTTTACTTAGCTAGTCGCTAAGAGTCGTTGTATTCTTTGGGATTACCTATAAACAACGAAAGTAATGCAAACTATACCGTAACTAATAGTGGAAAAGTACACATGCTATGATACTTTGATATTTAGCGAGTTAACTATTTTTTGCTATTTAGAGACTTACATTTAGAACAAAACAAAAATCTATAATCAAGCATTAGCCCGTTCATTTGAATAGGCCTCTTTGACCTGAATACATCAAAAGTCGCTAATTCATCTTTAACTTTTATATTAAATGTCCATGGTAGCCTGTTTGTACTCTAAGTCGAAAAGAATTCGATCGTCATCAATGGTAGTTTAAAACCACAAATCGAAGCTTCGAAATTTTGATCTCTCATGAAAAAGTCGCAGTAAAATCTTTTTGGCATGAAGAACAAAGTGACTTGAGATGAATAACAATGTACTTAAGTTTTGGAGGTATTCTGTCTTCAAAAGATTTTTATGGAGATAAAAACGAGCGGCTGAAAGGTCAAAGGTCACGCTTTTCTGATATTGCAAAAATCGTTATAATTAGAGCAAGATCTAAGCTTCTATCTGTGAGAAGCACTACGGATGATAACCGCAAAGAAATTCTTGAGTAGAAATAAAAACCAAAACACTTTTTACTACTTTCATTATGATACTACTATGCAAAGCCTCGATCCAGAACATGGTAGTGCCAAAGAACAAAAATTGCATGTTCCTTGTCATCAAACATTCTGACATTTTTCTACTAACAGGAAGGTGTTACAACTATCATCGTGTGTGAGTATCGAAGCACATATCAGATTTTTATATGTTTATAAGATATGCAAAGCCGATTTTTCATAAGTTTTAAAAATTCCGTCTGTTCTTTGTGGCTTATATCAGCAAAATCTTACGTTTTTGATGTTTAAGATCTTGAATTGGTTTTTTAAATTCCTACCATACGTTTTGGCTTTGCTTTCTTTTTAACCAAACAAAGAACTTTTGGGGCAGTTTCCTAGCTGCCTACTCAGGAAAAATTAGATTCACTATAGAGGACGTGACATCAGTATCAGTATTGATAAAAATGCTTACAAGTCGGAAACAGATTCAAGAGCTCAGAAAGCAGGCTTGGCACTTGGTTGTTTGTCTTATTGGTCTAGTCATCGCTGAGCAGCCTATGGCAACTTGCCTCGTTTGCACGTCATGGTCTTGTGTTTTACGCTACAAAGTAGAATCGAGATAATTACAATTAGAGGTAATACGCTCAAAACAACAAGAACAACAACAATGCGTAGGTCCGAGAAAAATCTGGAAATCAGTGCTTGCATAACCTTATAATTTAATTTACTCTAGAACGGCTAGAGATACAAAGAAACTTCAAAAATACTTGTGTTTATAAAATTGAATGCTCTTTCTTTTTTATTTGAAGAATTTTTCTTGGGCTATAATAGTTTTCAAGATATTCTTAAAAGTACATTTTTTGGGCCCTTTAGGCTCACTTTTTTGATAAACCAACCATCTGGGCGTTATAATCTATATACAAAACTTAGGAACTTCCCATAAGAATCTGTTACGTAGATTTTAATGTCAGGTTTTTATGTTTGTCGTCTCTCTTAACCGGACTAGTTTTTAAAATAAAATCTCGACTCTTCCATAGAAGAGAAGATCTTAGTACCCTGCTGTCACATAAGCATTAAAAATCATGTTGTCCTTTTAAATTGATTGTAATAAAAACACTCGTTACCATTATACCATGACATGCAACTGCGGTCCACGCCAAACACAACGAATAGTGAGACCACCACCAAAAACAGGATGTAGCTGTGGTGCCTTACAAGTAGGTTATTTAGTTTTTATTTTACTGCAGTTGCTCTCAGCAGCTACTAACTACTTTAACACACGTATAGTTATTTCACCAATAAGTATAATTTTAAAAATGAATGCAGACAATAGCCACAAAGTAAATAATAATATACTAATATGAAACTGTCAGAAATAATCAATGACATTTGAATAAATTTCGAATGTAACCTCAAGTTACTATCTAATTTACTGACATTAGAAATGTAAAAAAAGCTTTTATTAGTTGTTGAATTGTTCTGTTACTTTATAGCTTGCAAATTACTGTAGTTGATAACAAATAATATTGTGAAAACGACTAGAACAATAACATATAAGTATTACATAGAGTCTGCTATGTCTTGCCCTTATAGAAAAGCAGTAGATCAGCAGAACTGTAGTTATGTGAGGTATATGCAGGTACGTGAAAATGCATTGCTTTGTGTTTCCTTTTTGATTTCTTTCATATTACTACTGCAAAAAACAGTTAATTAAGCAAACAATAGTGAACCTTAACAACAACATTTTTTGTCGTGGGTGGATTACCCTCACAGAAATGCTCTGGAATCTTTATAACGAACTTTATACCTGCAGCAGTTTGATAATGAACACAGAAGTTGATAAGGCACTTCTATAACAATCTATAATGATTTACAGTAGTTACAGTGAGCTCGATATCTTCTACTCGTATAATCTCTGCTACGTATAAAGACTTGCATTTTACTGTCGATAACACTACGAAAACTTTATTAAATTAAATATTGAAATAAATATTAAAAACCGTCCCAAAGGGTATAAGGTTATCCATGGCGTTATCACAGTATTGCGACATTTTTTTACTTTCAATAAAACGCGCAAAAATTGACTTCATAGTGGAGTGACTTCAGATAGATCTTTAATGTAGTTTCTGCTTGATCTTCTCAACTGTTTCTCTTACCTAACCTCTTACCTTAGATAGAGATGATGTTCTGCATGGATTTTATCCAGGATTATTCGAACACCCGCAGTCTTAGAAAAATGGATAACGGTAAAATTGGGTTTTATTGAGTTTTCCAAGATTTTGTTTGTTGAAATTCCATATTTGAGGTTTAAATTCTTAAACAGCAATCGTACATACAGGATGTCTCAGAAAACGTGGAACACCCAGGGTTTCTCTTATGTGTTTTAGTTGCTCACTAGCTTTAAGACAGTTATCATTACATTAGTTAGTTACCAACTGACCTAACCAGTGTACAAAACGGACAAGCTGTATGTACTTCAAGCGAGTGTGCAACAAAAAGAGAAAACATTAGTATAGAGGTGGACGGTCACCGGGAAGATTTTTTCGGTCGCTCGAAGAATGCAGGAATTTTAAGAGTTGGGTACCGTGAACAAGAGTTTTGTCTATAAAGTGCTAAAGATTGTTCAAAATTAAAAATTCGATTGGAAAGCCCAGCCCAATTTGTTTTCGTGTTTAACTCTCTTAGGAAGGTTAATACAGGGCAAAACCTGACCTTGAGCCATCACACGTTGCCCGTTGAAGACAGAATCCGACTCGTGTTCATGTTTAGCTCTTTTAAACAGACAAACCCCAACTTTGCATCACCGCAGGTTAGAGGGTAGAACTCAACCAGCATTTGTATTTAGCTTTCTTTAAAAAGTTAATCAAGGGCTATGCCCAGCCTGGACTTACCACACGTGGCTCGTCTGAATTTATATGAACTCTTTTAAAGAGGAAAGGTTTGACCTTGGGCCACCACAAGTGACTCGTTGTAAGAAGAAGTGTGCCGTTAAAGACTGAGCCGGGACCGTGTTTATATTTAGCTTATTAAGCCAGCCAGCTTTCTTAAGAAGATTACTCGAGAACGATCGCCGGAATTGAGCCACCACAGGTAGCCCGTTTGGGGCTGAACCTGATCCGCGTTCATATTTAGTTTTTTTAAGAAGGCAAAACTCGACCTTCGACCCTTTGCTAGCCCGTTTCCAAACAGGTTAATTGAGGACGATACCCGACCTTAGACCACCAAAGGTGGCCCGTTGAAGAATAACCCCGATCGGTGTTCACAGTTAGCATTTTAAAAAGGCAAAACTCGACTTTGGGTCACATGGTGGCTTGTTGCAAAACAGAACCCGACCCGTATTGGTATTTAGCTCTCTCGAGGGTGAACAGAGGCAGAGCGTGATCTTTAGCCACTTGGTAGCCTGTTGAGGACTTAATCTGACCAGTGTTTATAGTTAACTCTTTTAAGAAGACATAGCTTCACCTTGGGCTACTTGGTGGCTCGGCCCGCGTTAGTAATGAGCTTTCTAAAGAAGGTTAATCAAGGGCTACGTCTGACCTTGAACCACCGCAGGTGCCCCATTGATGCTTGAACCTGATCAGTGTTCACATTTAGCTTTCTTAAAAAAAGCAGAGCTTTACCTTGGGCTACCTGGTAGCTCTTCGCACGACAGAATTCAACTGATGTTCGTATTTAGCTTTCTTAACATGGTTAGTTATGTGCTACGTGCGATCTTGAGCCACCGCAGGTGGCCCGTTGAAAACTCAACGTTTAGCTTTTTTTAATAAGGCAAAGCTCGGCCCGTATTTAGCTTTCTTGAGGATGTTAATCGAGGGTAATGCCCAAGTTTGGGTCTCTGCAGGTGTGCCATTAAAGGCTAAATCTGATCCGCGTTCGCATTTAGCTTTTTTAAGAAGACAAAGGTCGATCTTGACCCACCTGGTGCCCTGTTGCAGGAGAAAACTCGACCGGTGTTTGTGGGTAGCTCTTTTAAAATAGTTAATCAAGGGCGATTGCCGACCTTCAGCCACCGCAGGTGGCTCGTTGAAAACTGAATCTGATCCGCTATAATATTCACATTTTTTAAGAAGTAAAACTCGATCTTTGCCTATCTGGTACCCTGTTGCCACACAGAACTGGATCTGTGTTTGTATCTAGCTCCCTTAAAAAGGTTGGTTGAGAGCGATACCTGAGTTTGGATCTCCGTAGGTGTGCCATTGAAGACTAAATCTGATTCGCATTCATATTTAGCTTCTTTAAGAAAGCAAAGCTTTACCTTGGCTCACCTGGTGGACCGTTGCACGACAGAATTTGATTCGTGTTTGTATTTAGCTCTTTAAAAATGATTAATTATGGGTTATGTGCGATTCTGGTCCACCACAGGTGACCTGTTGAAAACTCAATCTCATCCGCCTTTATGTTCAGCTTTTTTTAAACTGCAAAGCTCGATTTTAGGCCACTTGGTCACCCGTTTCAAGACAGCACTCGACTCGCGTTGGTAATGAGTTTTCTAAAGAAGGTTAATTGAGGGCTGTGTCCGACCTTGAGGACTGAACCTGATCAGTGTTCATATTTAGCTTCTTTAAGAAAGCAAAGCTTTACCTTGGGCTACTTTATGGCCCGTCGCACGACAGAATTTGACTCGTGTTCGTATTTAGCTCTCTTAAGATGGTTAATTATTATTCAACCTGATCTGTTTTCATACTTACCTTTTTCAAAAAAAGCAAAGCTTGACCTTGTCCTCCCTCGAGCCCTTTGAAAACTATCTGCTTTAATGTTTACCTTTTCTGAAAATCTCGCTCTTGAGCCACCTGATGCCTCGTTGTAAGATAGAACTCGGTCCATATTTGTATTTAGCTTTCTCAAGAAGGTTAATCAAGGATGATGCCCAAGTTTGGGCCATTGCAGATGTGCCGTTAAAATGCACCTTGTTCGTGCTCATATTTAAGTTTTTTAAAAGGCAGCGCTCGACCTTGGACTACCTGATGGCTCGTTGCAAGACAGAAACCGACTCGTATTCATATTTAGCTGTTTTAAGAAGGCAAAGCTCGACTTTGGGCAACCTGGTGGTCTGTGGCAAGACAGAATTCGGCACTGGTTATTATTTAACTCTCTTAAGAAAGTTAATCAATGGCGAGCACTGAACCTCATTCCTGTTCATATTTAGCTTTTTAAGAAAGCAAATTTGGACTTGTGGACATTTGGTCGCCTGTTGCAAGACAGAACTGGACTCGTGTTCGCATGTAACTATCTTAAGAAAGTTGATGGAGAGTGAAACCACAGGCTGCCCGTTAAGGACAAAGTTTGGTGGTGTTCATGTTTAGCTTTTTTAAAAAGACAAAACCCGATCTTGCGCTACCTCGTAGCCTGATACAAGGTATAATAAAACTATAACTGCGTTTTAGTTAGTTTTTTTTAATAAAATTAATCGAGAGCGATGCCAGATCAGGTCTAGCCCGGCCTTAGTTCATATTCAGCTTTTTTAAGGAGACAAAGTCCAACCTTCAAATCGTTGCAGCATAGAACTCCATCTGTGTTCCTATTTAGCACTCTTAAGAAGGGTTAATCGAAGACAATGCCTGACTTTAGACTTCAGGACTGAACCTGATCCGTGTTCATAGTTAGCTCTTTTAAGAAGGCAAAGCTAGACTTTCGGCCAGCAGATGACCCACTGCAGAACGAAACTCAACCCGCGTTCGTATTTAAGTTTCTTAGGATGGTTAATTGGGATAAATTATAAAAATAAAAACACTGTTCCACTTATAAC
>VTPC01090131.1:104676-147993 GCA_011009095.1 Ignelater luminosus
TAATGTGGTTATTTGTGGTCATAAGGTGATTGTGTTTTATTAAGTGTTTGGCGTAATTGGATTATTCTGGATGATTGTTTTATGACAGAATTTGTAAGTTTTTTGTCAATTATGTTGAATTTGTAAATTCTTGATTTCATGATATCGTGTGTTGTGTCTTTAGCATGTGATAGAGTTCTTAAGATGTTGGTGCTAGTTTTGACTGGTCTTTGTGTTGAGCTGCTCTGTTTGAAACCATAGCAATCTTTTCTGTAGGTTTTTCAAAGTATTTAATACTCTTGAATTATGTGTTAACTGGGTAAACCTTTTGATGAATGGTTAGTTTGTAATCTTGTGTTTGATTAGAATGTGAATTATATTCGAAGTGTAGTCGTTGTTTTGTGCTACCAGCCTTGGTCCATCTGATCACCACATTTGTAATTTGATATGAGAACGCATCTAGCTCGAAGTGTTATAAGCAGCGGGTGAGGTAAACACTCTCTGCAAGAGGAAATTTCAAGGAATCGGAAAATGCGCCCTGTTGCTAAGTCGGCTTTTAGTTGCCCGCCAACTAGACCGTGTTTCATCCCAGTTTTATAGACGTTTCTATATACTCAATGTACTCAGGAGGCAACATGGATGGACGAATATGGCTTCTCAGTGACATGCCAAACCTAAGACAAAAAGTACGTTGCTTGCAGGACGAAAAATTTGATAGGCCATGTCGAACATCAAAGCTCTTCGACTTGGATTTCTTGGAAGGAGTGGGAAAGATCGTTTGGCTTGTCTTGTACCCAATTACCGAGATTGTCACCTGAATTTTGTTGGGATTGCGTTTTATTTTCTTATCGCTGCGTTAAATCCAATCCTCCACAAGTGCTATATAATCCTGAAGACGGCTACAAAAAAGTATAATGTTGCCAGTAAATTGAGCCAGGATGAAACATCTCTCTGCCTGACAATGGAATATCAACATAAGTAGAGATCTTTGACTTTGAAAAGGTTGTACGAAATCTAAACAAACTTGTATGGTTTCTCTAGCTACCATGACAACAAATTTTGCTTTTTTTTGTCTACTTAGTTCAGATCCGATAGAACTTTTTATATTGAGTCTTCGGGTAAGAATATGATCAGGATATTCTGTTTTTGTATTAATTCTCTGTTTAGAAAAAGACGCAGATTTGTAGTGTGGATTTTTAATTTTGTATTTTTAAATGGTTTTTTTAAATGACCCAGAAAACACACACAATCTTGATCTTATCCCTCCTATGATGTAGCCTGTTGATCTTTCTGTTACATATGTCTGTAATTGAATACAATTCTCTGAACGTTCCACATCTATTTCTTGCTGGTGCAAGACTTAGGCTTATCTACCACTCACACATTCTCCATCTTAAAACCATATATTTCTAATTTACCATCAGAATTTGGCACCTTACCTTCTAGCTGCTGTATATTTTTATTTATTTTATCTAATGCATATTCGTATTTTACTCTTTGTTGCCTTGTTGGCAGTAAACCCTTATGCAGCGTTTTGTTGCCAAGAGGTTGCAGTGCTCTGAATATTTTTTTCTTTGTCAGAGCTTTAGCAAGGTTCTGTATTTTGTACACCAATAACAATATCTGGAGGGTTTGCAATACTTAATAACATTATCATTTCACTACTGCCGATAAAGAATGAAATACAATTTAAAAAAAGAAAAGCTTGATGTCTTGGAATATTATACACAAAAAGTTCAGAATACGTAAAAACAGAATAAAGATGAGAAAGCGGCAAGTTATTTTAGATTTACTAAAGTCGCGGTTTTTCCATTAGAGTTGTCGACCAGTAGCAAATAATGATTTGTATGGAAGTCATTTTTATTACACTACTGTGCTACAAAAGATTTCAAAACCTTATGTATACCTTTTTTGTACGTTTGTATTTCTGAGTGAAATTTCTGTTTAATATTGTTGAATAAAAAAAAAGAAGATTAACAGTACTCACGTGTGGTTGAAATGAGCATGCAATTCAATAAATCATATTTTTCTTTATCGCACGGTTATCAGATTTTTTAAGGTAAAGATACAATGCCGTAAAGTAGGTATGTAAGGCATTTTGATAAATTACAACACACGAAATTTCTTGTTTTAAATTTTTATAAAACTTTCAAAAGAAAATATGTAACAGTAGCTCTTTATTGTAAAACAAGCAACCAACTGTTTTCGATTTAGATTACTTTGTAATGAACTAATTTATAGAATTTTAAACGAAGCAATTGTACATTTCCTGCTAATAAAAACAAATTGCCAAGTTTCATGGACATAAAATGTAAGTTTAGAAGTCACGCTTTAATGAATCGACACAAAGATCTTTTAGTATTAAAAAGTGGACTATTTTAACATAAAAAGTTTTTTACTTATAAAATAGACTTTTTGTCACAATCGTTTGAAGTCGTACTAGTAAAAAGTTCGAACCTACTCTATTAAGTTTATATTTATAGTTGGCTTATCTAAATTAGATAGTCAAGGTTTTCGTCGTGTTTCACACTACGATTTGAGAGAATTTTTGTGCACTGTTACCGGGAAGTTATTCTGGTCGTGATCTCTGCACCTCGTGACCCATTGTCATTGAGTAATATAGCTAGAGTTCTCATTTGCAGTAGTTAGTTTGCTTGTTGCAAATCATATCTTTGCCATTAGCATGGTGAGTAAGTTTTAGTAGCTTGCTTACGTAATTGTTTTGATCATGCAACAGGTTGTTTTACTTATCTGTGTGATCGACGATAATAATAATAATTTAAAATGTTTATAAATAGTTTTATCAATAATATTGATTTCGCTCGATAAAATTATTGTATTTCAATAGAGTGGCAGTCAAATTAATGTGCCCATTATATGGGTTTTGGGTGGACCTGGTTCTGGCAAAGGTACACAATGCGACAAAATTGTAGCCAAGTATGGTTTTACACATTTGTCCTCTGGAGATCTCTTAAGGAACGAGGTAAGATCAATTAAATATTTGCAATTTTAAAATTATACAGATATTTATTTTTTTAGGTTAGCAGCGGTTCACCAAGGGGACAAGAATTATCAGCAATCATGGAAAAGGGTGAACTTGTACCTATGGAGGTCGTTTTAGATCTCCTTAAGGAAGCTATTTTAAAGAGCCTACCAAACTCAAAAGGATTCCTAATTGATGGCTACCCTCGTGAGAAAGAACAAGGCGTTATGTTCGAGAAAAATATTTCTCCTGTTGATCTCGTACTTTTCTTCGATGCGTCTGAAGAAACGTTAGTGAAGAGACTTTTGGGAAGGGCCGAAACTTCTGGAAGAGTTGATGACAACGAAGAAACAATTAAAAAGAGACTGCACACTTTTAATACTCACAACGACCAAGTAATTAGTCAATACACTGCTAAGTTAAAACGAGTAAGTCGATTAGAGTAATTTTAATGGTAAATTAAATTATTATAATTTTAGATTAATGCTGAAAGAGATGTAGGCGCAATTTTCCAGGAAGTGGAGTCATATTTGGATCCATTAGTGGCGTCTAAATAATGATATCCTGGAATAGTGGAAATTGTTGACAAACAGTGGCACATCTACACAGTAAAGATATTACCTAATAATTATTATAAATGTACTATTTATTTTCTTCACTAAAAAATACACTTTTAACTTAAATTTGTAAATTTAAATATCTAGAATTGATATATTTACTAGTTCTACATGTTGGAAAAGAAGATTCGCGTTTTTAAGATGTCTATGATGTTACACAAAAGTAGAAATAATTTATAAAACTGTTCTGGATAAAATACCGTTAATAAACGAGTAAAATTTAACTGCGGGTTATTTAAAATGTTTTTCTAGAGTATAAGGGATCGCTTCTTTATAAATGTTTCTAACAAATTAATGGTCGGTTGTCAAATCTGCTGTCACGTTTAATTTCGCAATTAACTGATGTGGTTGGTTAAATTTGAAAAATACAATCATCTGATTGGTTAATTGCAAAATTAATGTGACAATAGATTTGATTTCTATTGTGCAACTGGACCTATATCTAATAAATCATACCCTTTGTAAGGCATTCAGATGTAATTATGGTCATATATTATCTTTCTCCCCTCTCAAACTAATTAAGCATATAATGAACTACTGCTTGAAAACTTGAGTTCAGAGGTTTAACCCTTCATGGCAACGAAATTATTTTTTAATTTTTAAGAATAAGAACACAGTTTGTTAGAGTACCAATCTAAATTATGATATATTAGTGCTGCCTATTACAAGGGGCAATGTTGTAAATATTTAACTATGTGATTCTGCCCTTTACGTATGTAGTTTTTAAGTTTCATTGTATTGCACAAGAGAGATTCAAGCTTTCTCTTAGCAAAAGAGCCAAAGATTATAAATATAAATATAAAACTTTAATATACAAATAGCAATTTTTGTGAAATAATCTTTTAGTGTAATCGATCTACAGATTTACAAAAAAAAGGCAACAGCGTGAAGTCAAACTGTCATAAAATCATAACCTTAAAGTACATTAAGCGTCAATAAGATTTTACAAGTCGAGTTAATAGATAAACAGCCCTGTATACAATACTCAGACTGTCATTCTGCCACAGCCATGTACGACCCAGAAACATCGTGAACGAATTATATCAAAGTATCAAATGGTGCTTCCGACAGAAGAAATTATCATTATCTATCAATTGTTTTTTTAAAATGCACTTTTACTTTCACAAGTAAAGAGAAAATGCAACTGATCGGGTGCTGAAGTCGAAACTAATACGAGGGTGGTCTGAAAAGTTTCCGACCTCAACGTGAAGATGGCAGCACTTGTAAATAACAACTACTGAATTTCGTTGTTCATCTGTTGACAGTTACTCACCAAAGTTTCAGCCATTTTGGACGCGCAGTTTTTATGTAACAGTCGTTTGAGTGAGTTGATGTGAGTTTTTTTGTGAAAATGGACAAAATCGAGTATCGAGCTGTCACTAAATATTTGTTTTTGAAAGGCAATACGCCTTCGCAAATACAAGATGAGTTGGATTCTGTGTATGGGGATTCTGCACCATCATTTACCACAGTGGAATTTTGGGCTGCTGAATTTAAACGTGGCCGTAAGAGCTTGGGAGACGATGAACGTTCGGGACGTCCAAAAACTGCAACTACCGACGAAAACATCGCCAAAGTTTACCAAATGGTGCTAGACGACCGCCGAATTAAAGTGAGAGAGATAGCAGAGGTTATGAACATGTCAAAAGAACGTGTGTGTCACATATTAAATCAACATTTAGGCATGAGAAAGCTGTCCGCGCATTGGGTGCCGCGTTTGCTCACGTTAGACCAAAAACATGCTCGAATGAATATTTCCAACGCTCTTTTGGCGCAGTTTAGGCAAAATAAATCCGAGTTTTGGCGCCGATTAATTACTGTAGATGAAACTTGGATACACCATTATACGCCCGAAACAAAAATACAGTCCAAACAGTGGACTGCAAAGGGGGAACCGACTCCAAAATAAGCAAAAACTGTTTTTTCGGCTGGGAAAGTGATGGCGACTGTTTTTTGGGATAGTCATGGAGTTATTTTAATCGATTATCTTCAAAAAGGAAAAACCATTACAGGAGCATACTATGCATCATTACTTGACAAGCTGACGGCAGAACTTGCGAAAAAAAGGCCACATTTGCAGAAAAAGAAAATCCCGTTTCACCAAGACAACGCACCGTCTCACACCTCAGCGGTTACTATGGCGAAAATCCACGAATTACGGTTTGAACTGCTTGACCATCCGCCTTACTCACCAGATCTAGCCTCAAGCGACTTCTTTTTGTTCCCTCATCTAAAAATTGCGCTCGGAGGACAAAGATTTTCGTCAAATGAAGAGGCAATCGCCTTCGTGAACAATTATTTTGCAGAGAAAAATACCGAGTACTATTTGGACGGGTTACAGAGATGGGAGCATCGCTGGGAGAAGTATGCAGAGTTACAAGGAGACTATGTTAAAAAATAAAAAAAAATTTCAGAAAAAATGTCTTGTATCTTTGTTAGGTCGGAAACTTTTCAGACCACCCTCCTACAGTGGAACCTCGGTTTTCGTCGATAATCCGTTCGAAAACAGTCGGCGAAATCCGAAACCGACGAAACCCGAGGCAAAATACATACCAAAAAGACATTTTATAAAGTATAAATATCGTGTTTAATACTAAAAACAATAAGAAATTAATATAAAATGAATATAAAAGACTAATGTAAAGAATAAATGAAAATCTTACATGGTTTTTTCGCACTAGGGCCACCTTCAGTGGACCCATGTCGCACAAGAAAGCTGTTCAAGGAGGTCTGTTTCTGCCACCTGTTTAAGATTTGCCTAAATAGGCTTAGTCTGGGTGATTTTTCTCCACAAACTCCACACTGAGCAGGAGAACGCATAGGTCGCCCTTTGTTTGCGCAAAAATAGCAGCGAGGTCACGTGAGCATGCCGACGAAATCCGAGGCAACCGACAAAAACCGAGGTTCCACTGTACTTGTTTATAACTTGCCCATTTCAGTTGTAAACACCTCAGTTACCGTCGAATTTCTTTTATTATCCTGCTCAACAGAAAGCTCTTTATAATGATTTACAACAACAAGTTTCAGAATAAAAGATCTGCAATAAAGGGTACCTTCATTCCAAAAGAAATGTTTAAATATTGTTTTATACAGGGCCGAGTGAAGACATTAGATGTCGTAAGCGCATCGTAAAGAGCACAGAAATAGGTATTTTACAAGAACCCTTGGATTCCAGCATGCTTTGAACCGGTCCACTATGGTACGAAATGGCGAAAACCTGGCCAAAATTCAAAATGTTATCCAATGTGGACAAAAATTGGTATTAATAAACTATTGAGCGTATTGGTTATGAATTTGTTATCAAGATTGAAAAATTCAAATGGTGGATCCAATATGGCGGATCAGATTTAGAAAAAATTGGAATAGGTGAAGAAAAATGGGTATAAAAGGGTTATCGAGCGTACTGATTACGAATTTGATAACAACAGTGAAAAATTCAACATAACGGATCCAATATGGAGGACCAAATTTAGAAAAACAACTAAAATTGAGCGAAAAAAGAGTATTGTGTCCTTAAAGAGTTGTGTATAATTGAAAAATATTGTTTATAGGTCAAAGAAGTTTGTTAAAAAAAAATAAATGTGCATGTCGATAATCATTAAAATCATTAAATACGATATAAATGTATTATGTCATTTAAAGGAAATTACAAACAAAGTGAAATTACGGAACATTACATTGAAAATTTCAAACATTTCCTTCTTTTTCTTCTTCTGTGTTCATAGCTTCATCTGAATCCCAAATAAGGCCATGTTCATCATTGTCAACTTTATTCTCGACAACTTCATCCTCGTCAACTTATCCTCGTCAACTTCATCCTCGTCAATACATGTTTTCGGTTGACGTAACAGGTCAACCGCGTTCGGCAACAAGCTCTTGAGTTTCTTCTGAGGCGGTTTGCGTAAAGAAGCAACGTACGGATTTGTTGATGCCAAGAATCTTCGAAACGCATGCTCTAAGTTTTTAACACGGGAATACTTCCGAGAGAAGTTCTCGCGATATCGTCTAATAAACTTATTCGTTGATTCCTGTGCTTCTTCCGAAAGTTTACCAATCGGTAATATTGCAGAATCTATTATGAGCTCAATGAATTAAGAGTCTGTGGACTCTTGTTGGCATTTTGTACCATGGGTACTCTTTTACAAAATTCACGAAACTTTTCGATGTTAATTCCACGTCCACTTGAAATCGTTTGCAAGATGACATGAAAACGGTAGATCAGTTTTTCATTAACTCCTGTTCTAAGAAATGACAATGCAGCATTTTTGAAGAATCTCTTAGCTGGTACTTCCGAATCCTTGTTTTAGCATGTCAATAAGAAGTCCCAGTTTATCCTTGAAACCTTGTTGGACGTTTGATTTCGCCTTCTGTGTACTCTTATGGTATGACAGATATATACAACATTCGAAACATCGAATCCAAGCGTGAAGAAATAACAGATCTAACTTATATTTTTCGATGTTCACGGGCCTCTTCAACATTGCAGAAATAGCAACGCAGTGTAGATTTAGTTCCAGTAACAGCGTTGCACACTTTTGCCGTCTTTCATTGTCATGGCCAAATCATATTTAATTGAAAGTTATTGCATCTGTCGTTTCCAACGTGGCTCAAAAGCGGAATAGGTCATAGTAAGTAGAGTTTCCTACGAGGGTTTATTGATAGTAGTGCATATTTTAAGACACAATTAAAATTAAAGTGAAATATGTTGGAATATATAACTTTTCCCTCACTTTTCAGTACTTCTTAAAGTACTTTTTATTCATTTTTTAGTTCAATTGTTAATTACCAAAAATAGTTGTTTATATATGATTAAAAAATTAATAGTGGTTTTTAATGAAGTACATACCTGCCAAACAAGCCTCCATTTCAAAATTTCTGGATCCGATTAAAACCTCCACAGATATGTATACTTATTGTCACACACTTTTTCTCGTTTGACTAAGCCGGTGTAACGTACCATAAAAAGGCTAGGTTTGACTCGAAGTACAACAGCCGGTAGAAACGGACGACCATTTTTACCAACGGAATTTAATAGCCCTAACCTTACTGTAGCCAACCTACTAGTACACATTTCCTAACTAGAAACTTTTTTTTTATGACCAGCTTTTTGTGATGTCGTACCCCAGTGCGGTCCTGGCCCAAAGTTCAGATACAGACCGAGTTTTGAAATACCCTTGCTTGTTAGACACGAATTGGCTTTTCTGGATCATTCAAGCTGGTTAAACTTTTCTAGTCTTGAGTCGGTTGGACCTTTAACGTTGTTCGGGTTTCTCAATCCAGTTAGATTTTGCTGATTAACTGTTCTTTTTAAACTAGTTGTTTTCTTCTGACCAATTAGGCTTTTCGGGCAGAATTTCAAGCCGCATTTGAACTTCGAACAGCTGCCTCAAGATATGTACAACAGCCTATGTGGAATACGAAAAGCTTTTTTTTTGCAAACCGATTTGAGACAACTTATGTAGTTCTTATTAAAACTTCAAAGCCTACCTCAAACTTAATTAATCGAATTTGCTTCTAATAGAATAAAAGAGATAACGTTCCTGTATGGGCACTGAAAAGGAAAGATCACAAAGTGACACAACGCTAATCTTAGTTGATTTATTTCAAGAAAAAATTTGAAAATGGAGTTAGCTGGCTTAATGTTCAAAAGTTACTTAGATTCAAGCCAGTTTGAATCATTTTTTGCATTTAGAACTCAAGAATTACTAGCATAATCAGATTATTATTATAAGATAGCTCGCTATCGTTATTAAATCTTTTTGCAAAAGGCAAGAAATAGCCCTCAACTAATCCTTATCGATTTAAATGAGTTACGAGGTTCTTCCTTCTGGAAGCTAAAGACGATGAATTAATACCCAGATGCTTCCATTCTAGTCCAGAAAGGTTTCCAGGGGGAGATATTGTTTTCAACCTAACTAGATAAGGTAACTTATTTACGTATTGTGCCGGTTGGGAGAAGAAAACATACTTTGAGAGTTTATAAAAACAGAAGGAACATTTTTTGATATTTTTTATAATTCTTTTATCAGATACATAAACGAAGCAGTAATTAAAACCAAATATATATAAGTTTTTTTGTGAATGTACCTAATTTGACTACCGTCAAAGTTAAGTAAAGTAACGTTTTTTTCTCATCTTGTGTAAATAATCACAAAAAACTTTTTTCGACCTTCTTTGCAACACTTGGCTTGCACCTCGTGCTTTAAATTTCGACCTCACACCTCAAATGTGGCATGACGGCGCACTAGCACCAAAAATAGCTAATTGTTAAGTTGATGAAAAAAACATTTTGTTGGATTTTACTAAATTTAAAAAATTAGATTTTGTTTTAGTTATCCATTAAAGAAGGGTCCATTTTCTCGATTGTTGGGAAAAACACTGAAAGGATACCTATCTTTGTTTCGTGTCGACAGAAGACATCTTATAATAGTGTGTTTTTAATGTGTGTCTGTTAGAGCAAGAGTTCTTTTCCTAAGGCTTAGTGAGTAGACATTTCGAAACTCAAACAAAACCCAAGTGATCTTCAGATCAGAAAGGAAGCTTCTTTGAGATCTGCTTCCGTTGAAGCTCAGATGTGGCTGATTCTATATATCATCTTCTTCAAACAGCCTAGGGGTCGTCTGGTTAGGATCTTCAACAACGCCGCGATTCAAGTCCGTTGGCCTAAAGACGATACTTGTCAAGGATCGAGAAATCAGGGTTGCCACCTGTCCGATATTTCGTATGTCTATTCCGAAGTCCGAAAAAGACCATCATATCTAATTTGGGGTGAGGGACATCACTCGTTTGCGTTTCTCGATGGTTCTAAGAATTGTAGATCATTTAAGAAACTTGCCCATTTGCAACTTAACAGCAAAGCTAAGAAAAAAGCTATTCAATAGCAGACCTTAAAATGATGCAATATAATTTTTGACACAAACAGAATGTACCCTTTTTCTTTAGGTGCTTTACCTTCAGTGGACATCGGCGATTATCCTGGCCTAAATAATTCTGTTTGCTGCTGCTTGAAACAAATCGACTGAAGATAGTCCAGTTCTTTGTTTTAAGTTTTTCAACCATGATATGCGTCTCCGGCCGGATCTCCTTCTTACTTCGATTTTACTTCGAAGTATCACTGGCAGTTGTTCGTATTTTTATCCACGCATTCTATGACCAAAATAAGAGATCTTTTTCTTCTTGATAGTAACAAGTACCTCTTTTTCTCTGTTTATGCGTTCTAAAACTTTTTTTGAATACATGCTACACCCAGGAAATTCGAAGTTCAAACGCTTCTAAATGTCTTATAATATCCTCAGTTAGCGTCCACGTCTCTACACCATAATATATGTAGTATCGAAAATACGTACCATTTCAAGAACCGCGCTCTGGTTTCAAGGTTTCGAGATAAGTTGCAAAGCATATTCCCCAAGCGATTAAAAATTCTTCTTTTATTTCATCTTTCACAAGCAGACAGAGCCTCAGTAATTTGAGGGGTTTCCTCGGTTGTTTCAGTATTTGTAGGTAAGGTGATACCAGCAACCGGAATAAAGAAGTTTCTCATTAAATACATCACGACTACGACTTAGAGACTTTTTCTGTGAACACAAAATTCTAAATCCGTCAGGATCATAGCCAATTAGAATACCTTGAATAGCTTTAGTATCAACCTTTTTTCTATTCGCTTTAGGTATATGCGCATAGCAGTCTGAACCTACAATTCTCAAATGTTTAATGTATGGAAGTTTCCTGAAACATAATTCATAGGAAGATTTCTCTGGCGCAGTTGAATGTCCAGTTCTATTTAGTACATGAGTAGCAGCATTCACAAGTTCTGCCCACAGGGCCTTTGGCAAATCATTTCTTGAGTGCATATAAGTGCGAGCAGCCTCGACAACAGTACGAATCTCTCCATCAGAAAGATTCTGTTGTGGTGTACGGGGCGAGACGATAAATAATTCCATTTTTTGTAGAATTAATCGTACAGCATTGTTATTAAATAACCAACTGTGTCGGCTTTAGCAAGCATAACTTAAAGTTTTTCTGAAACATCAGATTTTTCTTTTATAAAAATATAAAAATCTGTTACTGCTAAATTCATCTTTAAAAATTACACATAATTTATATCCCGACTTGGTGATGTCCAATAGACCATAAACATAGGTTGAAATGAGTTCAGCAACCTTAGTAGGTTTTTGCCTTGTACCCAATTTTTGGTGATAAGACTTGCCATAAACACAGCCTTCGCGTAGCTCACTGTACGAAGCAGTTTTTATTCCAAGTTTAGATTTTACAGGGCGTTTATTTTGATGTGCAAAGCGCTCATGATACAACTGTAAAATATTTTTATTTGACAGCAGTTATAGAATTTTTGGTAAAACCATTTCGTAATGCTGATTGATTTTGAGTTTTTGTCTTCAAAGTTTTACCAACAGACTTGAAAAACAAGAACTTCATGGTTATTGTTGTCTTTACTACTTAAAGCTCTCCCATACTGTATAGTTAGAATATCTAAGGTTCTGTCAGTTTTAGACGCAAGCATCCAACTAGATCTGAATGAAAAATAATCTTCAGGCAATGTTTCCAAGATTTTACATATGAGCAACAATTCAGGGAAATTAAAACTCCCGCCTTTAGTGAGTTTCAAATTTAAATCATTCCGGGCATTGTTCAGTTTGGAAGTATGATTTGCAATGTCATCCCCCGTTTGCCTTTTATAACTGAAGAACTCTAGACGCAAGTCAAAGGCTCGATCCTCAACAAACCCATAAAGCAGCCTATTCAATTCTTTGCATACGCATTACAAGTTTTAGTGTATCTTCAGTCATAGTGGTAGTTAATACTAATAGGATATTACTGTCTGTTTTATTGAAACTATCAAGTTTTTTAATCAATCAATCATCTTTTTCAGTAGCAGTTGCAGTAACTCCTAGTGGTGTAAGAACTTTAACCTTTCCTTCAACCACATCAAGTGCCCGAGGAATATTACGTAATAAAATTTTTACCTTGTATTTCCAATTTATAATTATAATTAATTATTTAAACAAACAGAAGTTTTACAAAGTTATCTTAGTTACAAAAGCAAAAAAAGAAATTATAACGTCCCCTTTTAACGTCTTGATCCATGACGGTATTTGCACTTACTTCGGCGTTGTCAGCCTCATCACCACCTAAGATTGCAGATACTCGACAGCCTGTCGCCGCATACACATCACACCCATCCTCCTTTACGACTTCCTAAACATATCAAACAGCAACCTCTTACAAACTACTGTCACAAACCTCACACATGTACACAAAACCCACCCCAACATCCTCGGTTTGACTTCCAGTGCTTACTCTCGGGTATGCATCACCAATCTTCAATTAAATATTACAAAAAAAATGGAAATTGAACTCCCCATCTGCAATACAATATTGTTATTTTACAAGAAAGTGTATATATATCTATATATAATAATATAATTAATAAATATAATAAAAGTATTCATTCTGATTACAATATTAGTTATTTTTCTTTCACTCCTTCCTTCTAGGCTCAACCTCCTTCTGTTCCTCATTCTTTCTCATGATGGATACACACAAGTTATACCCATCAAAATAACAGCAGGAGCTTATTGGAAGAAACTCCCCAAGACGATAACCTACACGGCTACAGTACCATTCACATACCAAACTGACTGGCAAATCCCACTCGTCAACACTTCACAATATTCCACTAACTCTTTCTGTACATACAACAGACACCACATCTGCCAATTAAGTAGTCAACTCGACCAAATAGGTAACATACTCGACAATGAACTACATTCTTTCATAAATACATTCAATCCAGAAACTTGGGGAGCATCATCGTCACCATTGTATGATGATGAATACATACGAGGGCGGTTCAGTAAGTACCCGTGTTTGACGACAGAAGGCGTTCCTGAGGGAAGTTGGTGTTATCATCGTGTGCTGCCATCTATCAAACGACGGTATAACAAATTGCAGACTGATTGACAGGTTAGTTTGGATTTGACAGCCATTTGAGTAAGACGTGTTTCGTGATTTTAGCTAAGATGGAAAAAGAGCAGTATCGTTCGGTAATTCGCTTTCTGTTTTTGGATTGGAAGAAATGCGAGGAGATAAAAGCAAAGTTGGATGCTGTTTATGGGGACACTTCGCCATCTATGACCACAGTTAGATATTGGTTCAACGAATTTAAACGTGGGCGTACATCCGTTTTTGATGAGGAGCGACCAGGACGCCCGGCAGACGTGGAATCATTCAAAAAGTCCACGACATGATTCTCGCTGATCGACGAACGAAAGTGCGTGAAGTAGCAGAGGCCGTTGGTGTGTCGACCGGAACGGCAATTAATATTTTACATGATAAGTTGGCGATGAAAAAATTGTCGGTGCGATGGGTGCCGCGATTGCTAACGGTGGATAACAAGCGGATGCGGCTGTTAACTTCGAAGCAGTGTTTGGAGCAATTTAAGCGAAATCCGAAGGAGTTTTCGCGTCGAGTTGTCACCGTTGATGAAACCTGGATTCATCATTACACACCAGAAACTAAGCAACAATCAAAGCAATGGATTTCTCCCGGTGAATCTGCTCCAAAGAAGGCGAAGATGGTTCCATCGGCCGGAAAGGTCATGGCGACGATTTTTTGGGATGCGAACGGCGTCATCTTCATGGATTTTTTAGAAAAAGGAAGAACGATCACTGGACAATACTACAGTGAGTTATTAGACAGCTTCGACAAAAAATTGAAGGAGACACGGCTGCATTTGGCGCAAAAGAAGGTGCTGTTTCACCACGATAACGCACCAGCACATTCATCCGGAGTTGTCGCCGCCAAACTGCATGAATTGCGTTATGAATTGCTGCCGCACCCCCCGTATTCACCAGATCTGGCTCTCTGCGACTTTTTCTTGTTTCCTAACATGAAGAAATGGCTCGCTGGAAAAAAATTTAGCTCAAACGAGGAAGTCATCGCCTAGATAGAGGCGTATTTTGGAGAGTTCGACAAATCCTATTTTTTGGAGGAGTTAAAAAAATGGCAGGAACGTTGGGAGAAGTGTATATTTCTAAAAGGAGACTATGTTGAAAAATAAAAAAAAAATTTTTGAAAAAAATTGTGTCTTCATTTCTAACACGGGTACTTATTGAACCGCCCTCGTACAACCCTATAGCCGTTCCAAACGTGCATTAGATTTTGTTGGAGATTTTTTCTCATGATGTTGTTACGTTCATTTTTTTATGAACCTAACATGGGTCCTTACCCTCAGTAACTCTGGTCATCTTCACCGGTTGTCATTTACTAACTTTAATCTATTTCACCGTTCTTATAAAAATTCTTACGAAAATATATACTTTTAGACCACCTTATATATCATTAAAATGAAATTTCTAATAAATTTGCTGGTATTAAATTTATGTTGCACATGGGAATTTTCTTTGTATTAAAAATCTTAGGAATTATTTCGCTGTAATTACTCTGGGATGATCAGGATTGATCTTATTTTGTTATCTATAGTTATCTCTGGTTGCCAGATGTATTTTTTAGCAACTTCTTTTGCTTTTGTAGATTTAATTTCTGCTTGTTTATATGATTTCTTCCGTTTAATAGTTCTGTTTGACATTTATTTGTTTTCAGCTATTTAACCGAGATTATCTTTTATCGCTCCATCAGCTGTTGAGTAACTATTAGATTCAGGATTGATTGTATCAGTTTTGGTTAATTTAGGGCTATTTGCAAGCAAATGTTTCTGAGATTTTGATACAGTAGCCTTCTCTCTAAATTTCCCTATTTACTTATTAGGTTTTAAACCAATTTCCGATATGCCTTATTAATGTTTCTATTGTTTTCATTGATATATTGCCGTTATCTTATAGGAATGCGTGTAAGCTGGAGATTATTTTGCCGAAGGTTAGAGTTTTCTTTGTAATTTTTTGACCAATCCGCAGTTGCCAAATATTCCTTTGGGGTCTTCTGGCGGAAATTTTGAATGGTCATTGGTTAGAGATTGTGCATCTGCTGGCAGAATCTCACTTCGGATTGAGACGGGGGATCAGTTTTAAGAACTCGCCTTGTGGGAGACTGACGTGCTATTTAGTGTCCATTGTATGGTTCTGACCGTTTATTTTATTTTCCCTGTTTTGTGGGGAAGTGTTTAGTTTTTTTGCTGGTGTGTGCGTGCACTCCCTTGTGGACCTTTTTATTAACATTGGACCTTTTCACTTTCGTGGATTTTATTAAGAAGCTTCAGATACACTGAAGGTATGTTGATCTGTCTTATTTTTGCTCTATTCTCACTGTTTGCGTGTCCTCCATAGCTTCTTTGGATGGAGCCCATAGTGCCCTCTGTTTTTTTGGAAGTCGCCATCCCTTGGAGTGAACCGGTAGCTTGCTGGAGGTGTGAGCGCTCTTGGGAGTTTTCTCGGACCGTGGATCGCCTGAACAAACCTTGTCCACCTGTATTTTTCCCTTCAGGACCATTTAATCATTAGAATTGAGTCACCTATAGTTTATTGAATTATTTGTAAAGAATTTTTTCATTTGTCTTGTTAAACTGTTTCACTTTAATTATGGTATTTAATCTTTTTTCTAATTTTTTGTTCGGCGTTTTAAAAACTTCATTTCATGAAAAGATTATGCGAATAAATAGTTATTTATGCAACAAGTGAGTAAAGTGTATCTTTTTTTCACGAGAAGGAAAGTTTGTCGCGCGAGCCGTAGGCGAGTGCGCAAATCCGCCGAGTGAAAAAAAAGTAATTTTACTCACGAATTGCATACAAAACTTTTTTCACGTTCGTAATAAAAATCAAGAACTACCTACTTCAATAACGGCTTTCTCGATGCGTCACATCAATGCGTTCTAATTTCTGACAAATGCCAGTGGCAGCCTCCTATGTGTTTAAATATTTTGCGTTAAAAAATGACACGTTATGATACTTTTTTTCACTCAAATGCGTGAAAAAATGAACCGTTATGGCACTTTTTTTCACGCTTCTATCGCGATGAAACAAACGCATCCTTTATAAACGAAAATTAATGAAAAATGTTGCACTTTTTTTCACGAACGTGAAAAAAATTAATTTTCATATTTCTTTAACCGTATTTGTAAATAAAAATTTGTTGTTTTAATGCTTTCATCAATGATAGGTCACAAATATAAGAACAGTTTTGTGTGTTTTGAATTCCATTTCAGGTTATGAAGAAACAATTGTTTTCCGGTCTGATACAGCGCTATCTCAGCGGAATCTTCATTTCAAGTAAGTTTATTATATTTTTTTGTTCTGATATTGTGTTCCTGTCGCAAAAATTTTATTGTAATATCAACTAACTTGTTTAATGTTTTGAGAATTCAAAATTTCTTTGATTGCTTATACAATTTAATTATATTAAATAGTATTTCAAATTTTATTAGGCTACAATTTTTTCATGAAATTACAGAATCATTTTTTTAAATTTTTCTTAATAGTATTAAATTATCTTGATAATTGGCGCCCATTCATTTGCAAGTTTTTTATTTAGACTTGGATTTGCTATCATGTAATATTTATTTCATGATCCTAATTATAGATTATATACTAAATAATTTTATGATATATTTTGATTTTTTTTCTTGGTGACATAATATATGATATATCTATGTACATATTTTTTGAATTGACATCAATAGAACTGCATAAAATTTATTGTGTTGTCTAGTTATTTGACCTGCTCCTCTTATTCGCCCACGCTCCAAGGCCCCGACTGTAGTTAGTTGGGCAGACCATAAGAAGGTCTTTAAATATAAGTAGCTGTAACGCGAGGTTACGTTACAATGTTGTGGCGTAGCCATGCAAAGGAAACTCGATACGTTACAAACCGACGAACATCCAAGACATTCTACTCAAAATTAATTCTGGCGTACAACAAAATCTCAGAAGCATCTCCAGTAATTCACAGGCATTCCGCAACTACCAATCACAGGTAGCTGCAAATTTTGTAGAGTCAAGACAAAAAATACAAGCACTCAACGATTTTGACAAACATCTATTTCAAAAATTGGATAAAACTGTTTATAATTCTGATGCCAAACTTTACCACACTATGTTCTTTATCTATAGTAATATCTTACGCCTCATCAACTTTGAAAGATTCATCAAAAACATGGAAACAATCACAGTTTGTAAAAACCATAAAATCCCTCAAACTGTGATACCTCCCAAAATATTAAAACTTGACTTAGTAAAATTAGCCCACGAACTACGAAAAAACAATCATCAGCTAGCAATCGACTTACATGATATATCACGTTACTGCACAATATCAAAGAAACACATTTATCTTTAACTGCGAAAAGCAATCACTGCTCTCGATTAACAGTGGGAACTCTACGAACTAACCACAACCCCCTTTGCATGGAACAACGATACGTGCCTTTTGATGCACAACACCTTATAGCTAGCCGTCAACAACCCTTCCTACCAGACAATATCCCCCTCTAATCCACCCACCATGAAAACAATTGTTGGTTCCAGCCTTCATCACTGTCGACCCTGCCACGACAAACTTTGTTATCTACCCCGTTTTACGTCAGACGAGACATACGCCCCTTAATGTCCCTTTCACATGTTTACAGGAGGCACTGTTGAAGACCTTGGACGACATTGTTCCTTCCGCTGTCGCTCTTCAGCCACCACTATTATCTTCAAAGTTGATAATGACATTTTTATTATTACTCACCCTAAACAAAATATAATCATAGCATGCAACGCTACAAACTATCACCTCTATAATACAGCATATGACAAACCTGGAGCCCTACAAATTGAATTACCCTGTGATTGCTCTCTCTTGGTTAATTCACCAGAATTAATATCCCCTCATCATCCTTGCTCTCACAAGACGCGCCATCATTTTAAAACTATACATGTTCTTCCAGCAATGTGATCGAACCTTAAAACATACGTTTACCACACTCACCATCTTCAATAACATGATCAAATGCCTAAATCCTAATTGGACCACATCCATCTCACGTCTTAATCTAACCTCAGTATCTACCTTTTCGACCTTGCAATAACAAGTTCAGGACGCACTACAAGTCACTTATAGCGACTTGTACGACTTTTCTGGTGACGCAACATACCTATTGTGGAACATAGCACTATCAGCTGCAATCGTATATCTCCTTTTTATGCAAAACGCAATTGTTTCAGACTTGATACAGCCAGCTAGAGCCCTACCTACAGCCTTATCCAACACAAAAAACATACATCATGATATTTTCTACTATCTTCTATGGTTCTTCTTAGCATTATATTTACTAACCTTTTTTATTATTATTTTTTATTACTACTATCACTTTCGTAAAGCTTCACAAAATCAATCTAATGACAACAAAATATGTCCTAACAAACAATTACAATTTACAGCTAACACAGTCAACCAATCTTTGCCAACTCATTATGTGCAGAGGATGCCACACCCATCTACATTAAACAAATACTTCCAGCAGTATGGACCAAGTAGTCAGAGTTACAAATTCCAATGTGGGGAGAGCCATACACAATGGTCTTAAGACAATTTACAACAAACCAAATCAAACATCCTCTCTTATCTCATTCCCTTAATCATCCTTCTCAACATCTTCATAACACTTCTTATCATTTACCTTTGCCAAAGATTTAATCCAGTCGTTCCTACTATTATGATAATCCCTTGTCCTAACCACGACAATCCTCTATATAATCCTACTACACCAACCTGTACGGTATCAACAAGTCTGCCCTCACCACCTCCGGTTCTACCACGATCACACCAAGAGTACCCACTGCCTATACCAACACAGGAAATAACCTACACAAAAGTAATAGATGAGTCTCATACCATATTTGCACCACCAGAACCAGAGACATCCTACATACAACCAAATCTTTGTTGTTGTTCCAAACGCTTTGTTTGGAAATGACAACATTTGAAGCTGTACCTCGCCCAGCAGGGGATTACAACGGATACATACCGATTCACGCTCCACGAACTTCACCACATTAACCACATTTGTCTTATCATCCTTCTAATAACATGCACTCTACATAATTACACGCTTTATGTCTTAAATTTTACTACTTTATGTCTAAATCCGATCACACTTAATTTATAACTGTAACTAAGATCCGGTATACGTTTTGTTATCACCGGAACTTAGCGATTAGTCGATTATTTTTACATTGTGCGAATATTACATTATTCTTATATTCCTTAGTATTATTTTATAATTATCCTTAGGCTTATTAACAGATTTATATTATTTAAATAACATCTTTGCATTTAAGATTCTCCAATCGTAAAATCACTTTCAGGAGAAAGTGTTATTTATGACCAGGGGTAATGTCACGTAAGGATCGAGCAGTATGAAAACATCTCTAATTATAAACATATTTTTCATCTTGATGACGTCAAGGTGAACTCACTTTTATCCTGAATAATAAGAATGAATGATAACACTTTACCACATCCCGTGTTGTGCAGGATATCAGTGGTTTACGGATGATCTACGATCTTTGAAAGTACAGGACGTTTTGATCCTCTTCATGAGTATAAATGTCCTGTGCCTTGAAGGAGGAGACAGTTGCAGAGTTATAGTTACTATGTTACTGTTACCCTCAAAAAGTTTTTTTGAAAATTTGTTTTTAAAGCTTGTCTGCTTTTACTATTTAGGCAGTGCGATTGGCTTGGTATGCAAAGCAGAATGTACAGATTGCATGGATATTTGTTGGTGGGAGAAACACACAAACACAGAAAACACCCTTGAAATTGCTACTATCTGGTTTGCTTGAATAGTGGTCTTCGGGTAAACAATAGAATTAGCAATCAAGGTTTCGGTTTCCTTCCAGTTGGAGTTCGCCAAGAATCTTTAAGAAAAGTTGAAGGAATGCAGTTAAATATGATGTATCTTCAAGGTTGTCCTTCAATCTGGTGAACTATTCTTTTGATCTGGTAACTGAGAAATAGGTTTGGATAGTGCCCTGTCAAAAACCATCTGTTTATTTTGTTTACTTTTTAAGAATCTCAGATGAGCTTGTATAAGTATCGGCAACAAGAGCGCAATCAAAAAGAGGATGTACTTGTAATAGCAGAAAATGCAAATCGAGATTTCGTGATTACCTGAACTGATCCTATGTGAAAGTATTGTACTGTTTTAACCGGCAATCTGAGGTTACGTCTCAGGCATTCTTAGTAGTCATGCCAAATTTCATCTTTATAACTCTTTATTTTCTCGCTACAAATGAGAAGACTTTTTAATAAGTTCAAGAAATCTCTGAGACGTAACAAGGGAAAATCAGTAATGGAATCATTCAGAAGTCGAGCGATGCCTTCCACAGTCTCTCAATATTTGGCCCAAGAGGTCTCGGAAAACAAACGTCAGTTTACCGTTAGTTTCTCAGTAGTAGAGGTTTTCTTGTCTTCGTTTTCGAGCATGCCAAGGATGATGAAAAACCAAAAATCACCGTTTAAAGTTATGAAGAAACAAATTTCTACTTTACGTACTCATAAGCTAGTCACTGAGAGTAGTTGCCTTCTTTGAGGTTGCCCGCAAGCAAAGAAAGCAATTCAAGTTGTACTGCAACTAATGGTGAGAAATTTGAGAACACATACTAAGATTTGATTTTCAGCGAGCTAATTATCATTTTCTATCTGAAGAGACTTGGGCATCACTGACTAGTTCTTTACAGTAGTTTAGAAATCGCAAATCAAAATCTCAAACTTTTGATCTCTCATGATTCATAATAAAGTCCAAATGAAATTTTTTTTTTTGGCATAAAGCGAACAACAACCTAATGAAGTTTTGAGGGTGTTCTGTCGTCAAAGACTTTTTTATTGAAATAAGAGTAAAAGTGAAAACCTAAACACTTCTTGCAGATTTTATCACTGTATTACCATGCAGAGTCTCTATCCAAAACATAGTGCTGTCAAAAACCGACTTGATTTGATGTTCTTTGCTACGTAGCATGAAGGTATCACAACGGTCACGGCTATCGAGTCATAGATTTTTATGTGTTTATGAGACAAGCAAATTTGATTTCTCATGATTTGCATAAGTTCTATGCGTTGTCCGTTCTTACTGACTCGCACCTTATATCAGCAAAATCTCCCTTTTTGATGTTTTAGATCTTGAATTGAACTCTTAGATTTCCACCATACGTTTTCGTCTTTGTTTTATTTTTAACCAAATAAGTAGTCTCTGAAAGAGAACTTTTTCGCTACCTAACTCGGGAGAAGTTACATTCACTATAAAAGGAGTGACGTCAATATCGATCTCGACAAAAATATTAAAAGCCAAAAATTCAAGAGTTCAAACGGCCGGCATCTATGGAGAAATTTCTTAAAGCACACTCGTATGGTAAACAGTTTCAGTTATCTTATTGGCTACACCACGGCGCGTATGCCATTTTGTCTCTTTTAGAGGTAACCATATCGGAAAAAGCTAGAAAAGCTACCAATGATAAGATTAAAAAGTAAAAATCAAGAAAACTTAGACAAGCTCAAAAATTTGTTTACATTAAAATTGTTTTAAAATAAAATGTACCGCAACTGTCTAATTTAGAATTTTCGATTTTGTGGATTTTTCATCTCAAAAATTAAATACCGCCGTTGTTAAACATGGGTGGGGTGTTCACTTGTCTAGAAGAGGTAAGGCACTACACCATTACCCATATTTAATAAAACTATAAATTATAATTTAGGTTCCAGACCTACAAAGGTTGCAATATGACATGACACCTATAAAATCAAATCCAGTTCCCATTGTTTGGTTAGTGGGGCCTCCTGGATCTGGAAGAACGACACAGGGTCAAGCGCTATCTGAAAATTTGGGTTTTGAAAATATAAAAATATCCAATTTGCTAAAAGATGAAGCGGAAAAAGAAACTGATCGCGGTAGAATAATTAAAGACAGCATGAGTAATAATCAGTCTAAGAAACTTCCCGATGTAAGTAAATTAAGAAATCGCTGTTTAATCTGAAGTTTTCCTCTTGATTACTTACAGACATTAGTTGTGGATTTAATTAAGGAAGCAATGCTGCAAAAGGCGCCTACTGCAAAAGGATTTGTACTAAACGGTTTTCCACGTACAAACAAGCAAGCAACACTTTTCGTTAAAGAAATTGGAGACGTTGACGTTGTTGTTTACCTTTATTCAGAAACACAGGTTTTAGTAACGCGTACACAGGAAAAGAGAGGTGGTCGAGTTGATCCGGAAACTATCAAAAGGGATATTCAAAATTGTATAAAAGAAGTTAAAGACAGTGTATCAAAATTTGGAGCTAAAATGGAAAAAGTATTTTTCGATTCGAGTTCTTTTAGTAGTTTACTAATCATTCTATTTTTAGATACACACAGATGCACCTCCAGGTGATGTTTACGGTCGAATCGAAGCAGCTATTAATGTTAGGCTTAATATCAAACCATCAGCTTCATTCAATGACCAATTACCAATGATGCAAGAGTTGTAAAATAAAAATTGTTATATAAATATCGCACGCAAAGTTAATTTTGCTATATCCGACTTGAATTTCCGTTTTGAACGGAAATGTGTAGATATGTGATCTTTACTATGTATTTTTAGAATAAATTATCAAACATGAGCTCGTTCTTTGCAATTTTTATCATTTTCATATCTTTTCTTGTATTCTACAATGCAAATAATCAGTGTGAATATTTAAGTGATTTATCGATACGTAAATTTTATAAAATTAAAAAATGTCATCGTTCCACCCTTCCAATTATATCAAGGGTAAACGTGAGATCGTTAAGTGAATGTATAGACTTTGCCAAAGAAAGAGGTGGTTTAGCTATTAATTTTAGTCCACCTGAAGCTAGCGTTACAAAATACTATCAAGACTATTATTTTGTAAATTGTCAGATATTAGGGTGTCCTGAAGTAGCCAATTCAACAACGCTAGTAAACGATACCACTTTTGATTACTACAGTTTATTTGGGGACCCAGATGGTAAGTTCTACTTAATATGACTTTGTAACCATTTTTGATATAATGTATAGCTTTAGAGGAAGCTCTGTGCATTAAATCAGTTGGGCTGTTTAGAATATTTCAAGAGAAATTAAATTATACAAATGCTATAACAAAATGTCAAGAAGTTGGAGGTGACTTATCTCATATTGTAAGTGAAGCTCGTACAAATGGGATAGCTAGTTTGGTAAAAGATAATCTGGTGGACTGGTTTAAAATCGCTTATGTGGGTTTAGATGACATAAAAAGAGAAAGACACTTTGAAAACCCTATGGGAGAACCTTTAAGCTGTTTTAAATTTAGAGCATGGGCTCCAGGTCATCCAAGAAATAAACAGAAAATAGATGATTGCGTTACTATTGATGCAGAAAGTGTTTGGAGAGTAGTAGATTGTAGGCAGCAATTATCTTTTGTATGCGAATTGTATCCTATGGCTCTTCCTAAAAGAATTAATTTACAGAATAGTAACTGTTCTGAGATAGAAAACAGAGGTGAGATAATCTTGCATCTTAAGTGATTTGATGATTTTCAGAATAAATCTTGCAGGTAAACGAAGAGCATGCCGTAAGAGGCAGAAGCAACGCAAAGGTGTTAAGAAGGGAAAAAACAGCACTTCGGTTACAGATCGTTGCAAAGAAGATTTATAGGTATCTAGTAAGTATTGTTGTATTTCATTTTGGTTACTCTTATATTTGTTAACTTACTTGTCTTGAGTAAATCTTGAAAAATGAAAATAAAGAACAAAAAAAGATAATCTAAGTTGTTGTTGCTATTAATTATGTGTTCTTCTTACTATTGCAGACTTTTTTATGATTGGCTTTCCTACAATCTTTTTAAATGCGTTCTATCTTGATAACAGTTGATAGTTTTTAACATCATTTGTAACAGTGAAAAATGAAACCAAAAGATTTTTCTTTTGAAATCCACTTCAAGTTTCTTGAAAAAAAAGTAGACAAAATCTGGAACAGATTTTGTTTAAAAGAAAGTAACGAACAGAAAAGCGACAACATTTTAGAAAGCTAGGATTCAAGATCAAGAACCCTGTCTAGGACCAAACTTGGTAAAAATCATCAAATCTATAAATCCCTCTCTCTCTTTAGGTGCTTTCTTATAATTTGAGAATGGCTAACAGCACGACATTTTTTCACCTATCTGTTGCAGTGTGTATCAGATGTTCCCTGCTTAGATTGGTCCAGCTGCTCGTCCAAGACGTTTTTCTTCTTCGTCTGTCTTAATCTTTCCTTCAATGATGTATTGTACTAATTCATACTTAGTATACCTTCTAATATGCTAATTTTCGTCTTTTTATAGTTGTTTCCAATTCTAGGGATTTAGCCAGTCTCTGGAGGACCTCTTTGTTTCTTATTCGGTCTGTGCATGGAATTCGTAACATACGTCTGTATGTACACATTTCGAACGAGGCTATTCTTTCATTATTTGTTGTTTTAAAGTCCATGCTTCGCATCCGTATAACATAAAAGACCAAATGTAGCATTTACTTATGCGGAGTCGGAGTTGTTGATTTACTTAGAGTACCATATAACATAAGTTTTGGTACCCGTTTTTAACTATTTTTCAAAAATTCATATCTTGAAAACTAAGCAACATTTTGATCCAAATTTTTTATCATATGATAGAACATCCAATGCTCTTTCATTTGATAGGGCACTTATGAATTTTTCATCAATGAACGTTTCAAAAGTTTTCAAGAACGAATTTGATTCCAGCCACACACCTAAACAAGCATGGCACAATATCACTCATGCGAAGGACCCAAGGGTTGTCTCTCATGTAACTATGAAGCGGTGATTCAACAAGCTCAGGCAAGAACAGTAAATGCTCAACGACAAACCGAAGTCAGGAAGGCCGCCAGTTATCCATAAGCAAGCAGTACTTGCACCCGCATGTTGGCTGCTGACTTCCACTGTTCACATATGTAAATTGCCAGAATTCTGCACAAACACGGAAAGAAGGTACACCACGGCAAATGGGTGCCCCATGAACTGACCGAAGGAAACGAGAATGATCGTCTGATGGCCGCGTCACAACTGCTGCAGCGTCAACAGGAAACTCTGTTTCTGGACCGGGTAGTGACTTGTGATGAAAAGCGAGTTCTGTCCAAAAATTTCATCAACAAGAAACAGCAAAATCCGACTGGCGTGCTAACAAGGTTCTTCTGTGAGTTTGGTTGTGGCGCAGTGAAGTGATCCACTAGAAACTTGTCCCTAACGGTCAAACCATAAACTCTGAGCGCTATTCTGTCCAACTTGACCTGTCCAGAAAAAACTTCGCTCCCCCAACCTAACTAGTCAGTTCCGCCGTGAGGAGGTCTTTTAGCAAGATACTGGTAGTCTGCATGTTTCCAATGTGATTCTACAAAATATTGACCAACTGGGCTGAAGACGTCTCATTCACCCACCTTACAGACCTGACTATGCTTCATTAGACTACTACCTGTTTGCGTGTTTAGCTTATCCCCTAGCTGGTGTACTCACCTCAGATACTATTTTGCCTCTAAACACCAGACATTCTATGCCTGATGCGTTAATCTTTTACCTGCGAAGTGGCATCTCATGGTAGACCACAACGTTGCCTACTTTGAATCATAATTGTATTTTTTATTCTTAATAAATAATCTTCTTTTATAAAAATTTGAGTATCAAAACTTATGTTACACCCTAAGTATTTGATGGTTACATGAGAATCTACTAAGTTTGTTAAAGCTGATGCTTGCAGATTTTTTTCACTAGTAGCTATTAAGGCTACATCGTCGGCGTATCAAAAATTGTTGAGCAATACGCCATTAATTCTTATTTCTTCTTGTCTGTTCTCGGTTGCATTTCTTATTATTTTTTCTGAATATAGATTGAAGAGCAACAGAGAGAGTATACAACCTTGTCTTACGTCTCTCTCTATTTTCATTTCTTCTGTATTTTCGTTGTCTACTCTTGCCAGTCCCTTTTGCTGCCAGTATCAGTTCTTCACTACTTGTATGTCTTTCCTATCTAGTCCTACTCGCTTTAGAATGTTCATAAGATGTAAATTTGTGGTGCACCCTACCGAACGACGTCTATGCAACAGATATAGAAATCTTGCTTTATGACTAAGCATTTTTTGCAAGAATTGTCAAACTCATGGGGGCCCATTTCTGCACAAAAGCCAAATTCCACTACAGTATATCAGATTAAAAAATCTCGTCACTAGTAATATGCCTTGATGATCAAGAAGCTTCAAATATTCCGATCTGATGTTAGCAGGTCCCCTTGGGCACATGATTTGATGACTTTTCTACTACCCTTGGTAAAAGATCCTGTCATTCTAAATCTCTTTGTAATTTTATTCTTGAGGCCGGGTGTGAGAGAAAAGATTTTCTTTCTGGTTTTGCCATGCTGACTTTTTCTCTTCTTGTGACAGTGAGATCTTTTTTATATTGTCTATTAAAAATGTTTTATTTGTTTTCTTGTGTGCTTGTCATTTTTTTTAGTTCGTTTGCGTAGCTTATAATTATCATATGCGTTTTGTAAATATTCAATTTCTGCACACTTCTCGAATAGCCAGTTTTCTTTCGCTTCAATTATTTTCTTGTTTTTTCTTTATTTGTTTCTTTATGTCGTTGTCCATTTTTATTTTTGTGCAGTTTTATGTTTTTCATTATTTCTAGGATTTCACTAGTCATCCATTGTTTCTTTGTCTTGTTTGTGTTTTCTTGTTTAATGTTTCTTCTGCTGTCAGAATTTGATGTTTTATTTTATCCCACAGTGCTTCGGTATTATTTGAGTTCTTAATATTTGTCATACCCACGAACGTTTTGTATGTAATCTCTTCTTTAATTGTTTGGTCTTTTAAAAGTCTTGTGAGGAGGTTTTTGTTTTCTTTAGTTTAAGGTTGATTCGTGCTACCACAGGATTGTGGTCTAAATTGGCATCTGCACCCAGGTAGGCTTTTGTCGACTTAACGCAGTTACAGAATCGTAAGGTTGATGTTGATGAAATTGATTTACTTTCTGGTTATTCTTTCGTTCAAGTATATAGTCTTCGCGGAAGTAGTGCAAACCAAGTGTTGACTATGACCATATTTGTCTTTTGGTAGAATTGCACGAGTCTATCGCCTCTTTCATTTTGGTCCCTCAGGCCATAATCGCCAATAATTCCTTCAGTTCTTCCTTTGCCCACCTTTGCATTGAAGTGATTTGTTATTATATTTATGTAATATTTCTTTGCGCATTTTAATAAGGTGCTAATTTCTTCGTATAAGTCATCGACTTTGTGATGCGTCTTGTCTGCAGTTGGTGCATAGACGTGTATTGCTAATACCAAGGATCCCTATCTCTAGTCTGTATATTTCTTGCCTTACGTTGTCGGTTTTTCCCGACTTCTTCATACTTCAGATGTTACAGGTTCCGATTTTTGGTGTTTTATTTGTCATATTCAAATTCCTCTCGGGGTTTCTTCGCACTCTTTGACTACTGAAGGCCTGCAGAAGACGTTTTGCTCCGTTTTTTCTTGTTATGTTGTTTCCTTGGGAAATTATTATAAAGAAACGTATAGATACTAAGTAAACAGGGTCAGTGCTAGAATATTTGGCGCCTATAGCAGAATTTTCAAGACGCCTTCGTGTGGTAAACAGGATGGTATGTTTAATATCAGCTTATTGGCCACGCCTCAGCGCCTAGACACCGCAACGCCTACGGGAGCTTGCTTCGTTTGCACGTTCTTTCACCGGCTCTGTAAGATGAAATAAAGGACAAAATAGTAGGCCATCCACAGACGTCAAGCGCCTAGAAATGTTATTATTATTTGAATGGCTTAGATTGAAAATAATGCTAAAAACTACAGAAATAGACTTTTGGAGTAATCGAAAAAGAAAAAAAGGAAAGGAATACCATTTATAAATTGCCAAATACCCACATCACCAAAACAAAGTGAAACTTCTCTATCTATTTTAAACATGACAGCATAGTTCTTTTTCTTTAACGACCTCAATATTGAATAGTGTACATCATGGTCCAAGAGAATTCAAATTCGGTAGCAACTACTGCCGCATATTAAGTAACCGGCTTTAAAGTGTTTACTTCTAACTTGATATGCCAGTTGTAGACCATCTTAATAGAGATAATTCTTCTTATATCTTAAATCTATGGTGATTTCTAACTTTTATTTTGACACCTTCTTGTGCTCTGTGGATGCATATTCACCCATATGTAATACACTTGTGGGTGCAATGTACCCATATTAAGTAAAACTCATTCAAATCAATTTGATGAATTTGTTCATTTTCATAGGGTTATGAAAATGTAGCGTTATAAGCTGTAAGATACAGGGTGTTCCAAAGGTAACACTCATCTTTCCATCTAAAAGAAATCGAAAAGCAAGAGTGACCAAACGTCGTACGGCTTGCGTTATCGAGCTATCGACTAAAGAAGTAATAACTTATTTACATTAGAAACGGGTTTTAAGCAATTAGTTCTATAGATGCTCAAATAAGTCAATCTCAATACCAAAGACGTCACTGAATTAGTGTCAGGTTATACCTATCGGTTTCTACTTTAGTTCAGACATTTTTCTCCTTGGGTTGCTTTGATGAAATGTTTTCTGGATTATTTGATATCTGTTTATTCTAATAAAACCTTTCCATTTCAAATAGGAAAGAATCTGATAATTATTGCAATTTTCTGTAAACTAGGCAATAATAAAATACACGATACGCAGTTTTATAACTCAGCTCCGAGCACATGTTTGCATTTGGGTAGGTGGATTTGAGACAGTTTTTCTTTAAGAATTTGAAAATTTGATTAAAAGTTAAGAAATCACTGTTTGGTCCATAAGTGTGTAATAAAAGCCGACCCCTCATTTTGTCACTCTTATTGTTTGATATTAACATCTTTAGTTATGATTGAGGAGCCAAAATGTCACTTATTATTTTTTAATAGTAAAAGATAATTAAAATTATTTGAAATTTATTTTACACGAATTTTGCTTTTTAGCTTGCAAATGTAAATAAGTAGTTGTCGTTTATTGATAAATATACCTAAAACGTTACATTTCTGTTTCCAATTTGCTTGCAAAAAATTTTACAAATTATACCCATATTTACAGTAACTAATTTATCAAAACTCGTGTTTACAGTATATTACATAACGTACTTTTTTATTAAACATTTCATTACGACTTAAAATAAAATTGGAAGTAATCAGAGTCGAACTACGACACCATGAAGGTTATTCTCTATTTGTCTTTGGCAAGGTTACATGTAAAAGCCTTCATAATGGCAGGCTAGCTTTATAAAGATAATTCCTTTATGAAAAACGCATTAGATATTGAAGACCAAAAGTTATGACGAGAATTTCTAATAATTTGGGTGATTCGAATTACAGTGTATAAGAAACATGTTATACTATATGCACTGTATGGAAACGTTCCACCAATTACATTTGGTTAGTATAAATTCTGGTCATGATTCGTCACTAATTTGACGTTTCTTCAAAAAATTTTTAATAACAAAAACAAATCAAATGGGCCAAGGAAAAAGTCAGTTCTCTGAGGAAGAGCTACAAGATTATGAGGTGGGGTGTCTTTATTTGCAAAAATTTAGAGTTTCAACACTTTTTATTTACAGGATCTCACATATTTCACAAAGAAGGAAGTGCTATAGTGAGTATTTTAAATATTACTAGTGAAAAATCCCAAAATGACTAATAATTCTTTCCAGTGCACATCAGAAATTTAAAGCTCTAGCACCAGAAAAAGTTGGACATAATAAAAATGCCAAACTTCCGTTGACAAAAATATTGCAATACCCAGAGCTCGGAGTGAATCCTTTTGGTGATCGAATATGTAAAGTATTTAGTTCTAGTCATGATGGAGATTGCACGTTTGAGGATTTTTTGGATATGATGTCAGTGTTTAGTGATGCTGCACCAAAAGCTGTAAAAGCCGAACATGCTTTTAGAATATTTGGTATGTTTATGAGAACTTTTACTTTTTATTGCTGTCTATATTTTATTTTTATAGATTTTGACGGTGACGATATGTTAGGTGCATCTGATTTACGTCAAGTTGTAGAAAGATTGGTTGGTAGTAACCAGTTGTTAGAATCGGAAATGCAACACCTAATCCAAAAGATTCTCGAAGAAGCCGATTTGGATGATGATGGTGCTCTTTCTTTTGCTGAATTTGAGCATATTATTGATAAATCATCCGATTTTGCCAAGTATGAAGTTGCATTTCATATTTTATGATGCTCTTAATTTTTATTTAATTGCTTTTAGTGTATTTCGTATACGTCTGTGAATAATACATCCAAAGCTACTCATTTTTCTTTAAGACTGATACCTGAGCTGCATTTGATCTTCGTTTTTATTCATTACTGCCCACACAGTATTAATAATAATTATGGTGATTTATATGTTATGTACTGGATGTTGTAGTTACCTGAATACTCTTTATAATGATCAAGCTTTTCATTTTTGTATGTATATTTGCCATAAAAGTGATAATTGTATATTTCTTAATAGCACAAATCTTTGTTAATACAATATTCATTTTATGATATTTGATATTTAATAAAACTTCTTAATAAAAAACGATTTTTATTTCATAGAAAATGTACTGTACATACATAAAAGAGATTATGGGCATATTAGTTGTATTTAAGCTTAAAATAATTATGACTGTAAATATCCAGGTAATTTCATTCGCATGAAAATCCAGGTTGTGAAGAATGACACTAAAACACAGATAAAACCAACAGCAGTAATCAAGATTCTATTTAACTTGGGTGTTAATGGCGAATGAATATGATCGAGCACTATAAATCCAAGACCACCCATTGAAAAGAGAAAACTGGACGCCAAACCTTCCATTATGTATTGCCCATTCACTCTGTATGGCATAAAAGCAACCTAGAATATTTATATCAGTTTTAGTGACAATAGAATATTGCATCAATTACGACTTACTGGACGTGAATGTCCATGCTCATCAGTTGTAGAACCAACACTAGGTGGTTCTACTATTACATCGTAGATTATTCCTAGAATTAAAAAGATGTATAAGAGAACAGAGAATAATGAGATTTACACTAAGTTTACCTCCGGTAACTAAGAAATAAGACCCTAGCACAAGTGAAAACATAACCATAGCTGACGGCTGTTGTACCCATGATGGTTTTTTTATTTTCATATTAGGAACTTCTAGAATAGTAAATGGAAGTGTGCACAGTTGTTCCAGCATTTTGAATTATTGAATTCTTCATAAATTTCAGAAATTAATATTTGTAACCTCAAACGTCACAACTTCTGCCGGTGTACCAGGTATACCGTTGCAATTTTAATGGCACCCTTGTTGGAAAACTTTCGTATAAAGATTTTATTAATTAATTTGAATTAAAATGCTATTAAGTAAAGTTTTGATTTATAATCTGTATTTGTTGACATAATATATTATTGATTTGTTGAATATTTTCTAGGATAATGAAAAGTGTATTGTTATTATACCATGATACCGATAGAAAAATTGCCTGCCACTTAGGGATTTACATTGGTTTTTATTTTATTGCCAACCTTACAAACCAAACCAGCACATTTTGAAGTATACAGTACACGTCAGATTTTTTAAACAGTCAAACATTACCTGTCAAAGTTGATAGTGCTCGTAAAAAACATGCATTTCAAAAAATTAAAATCTATAACAACATGAAAATAAGTGTAGTTTGTTTATGTGTGTTTTTATTTTGTACCTTATACTGGGCGTTGTAAGTTACAAAATATTGAAAATTATTTTGTAATACATTTTTTATTTCACATGTCTTTTAATTTTTCAGTGGTACTTCGTTAGGATTAGCATCCGCTGAAGATGCAGTCATTTCCACATCAATTAGTGCATCGATTGATTCATCGGAAAATGTTACGGATAGTATTACAAGTGACACTTTTAGTGAACCTAGTGAACATAACGTGATAACTAGTGAGGGTAATTTAGAACCTAGTGCAGACTTTCAATCAATTATTGAAGAGTATTCGAGTGAAGAAGATGATAAATCCTTAAAAGAGCAAGAGTATGCTTTCATCGAGTCTATGTCACAAAACGCTGGTGTTGCTCACGAGTAAGTATTTAATATTTATGTATTGTAACTGTCCTGATGTTGCATTGCTCAATTAACATATAATTAGTGATTATCTATTATGAATTATTTTCTTTCTAAAGATAAATAAGTAACATATTAACTAATTAAATAAATAAAGTAGATTAAGGTGGTTTTAAATATAGAGCAAAATTTATCTAATTGTTGTATATTATGTAAACCACTGATTGCAATATTCATTTTCTACAGTTTTTATTAATGAAGTTTGCGATTAATTTTATTAGTAGGATATATGCTAAGTTAAAACTGTACTTCCTTTATAAATGCATTTTTGTGAAGGTGCAACTTTCAGTACTTTCATTTTAATTGTGCGATCAATAAATCAAATAGAACGACGTATAGGGTGTACTATTTAACTTTCACAGCAGTTAGATATTAAATCTACAGAAAAATTAGTTGTTGCAAGTCATCAATTCTATATTCATATGCAAGAATATTTTTCCAATTTCACATTAATGATTCTAGGATCTTGTATTAAAAATCTAAATATTTCAGATTTTGTATCCTTTCTCATAATTATAAATCATTACTTCTATAAATATAAAACGATTTAAATTTGCATTTCATTTTGTAGCAGACATACCTACTTTAACTTAATATAGATGACCTATATAGATGTTTAACACCTAATTAAATATTTATTCAAAGAGGTTTTCAAGCATTTAAGAAAGGAATTGTTTAAAATGTAAAAACCAAGCGCTTGCTTGCTTCTTTTATATCTATTTGATGTTTTGCTGAATTTGTTTTAATTAGATAAAATTTTGTTAATTTTATAAATTCTATTCATTATGGGTGTTGCCTGTTTACATCTGGATTGAGACAGAGATGACAAGGCTCATGTAACACGTTATTTTTTTTATCATTGTGTAAATTTCTTTTTTAGAGTCGTTGGAAGGTTTTTATAATATTATTGTGTGTACAGGATGTTCTAAATTTGATGGTATTAAATGAGTATCTCTGTTATTAGTGCAGTTACAAAACAATTGATTGCCTGTTATTAGCCTAACTTTCGAGACAAATTCACTGGAGAAAACAAATTCAATAGCTTTTGTTTTTTTGAGTTTATTCTTTCCTATTTCAAGGATTGCCCATAACTCTGTTATTTCTAAAAATAAAGCAAACTTCTTTACTTTTCAAGATACAAAACAGGTTTTTATTTTTTAAACTGAAAGTGTTTTCTATTTTGGTACTACTGGTAAGTTTATCTTTTGAGTTTTTCAAATAGTATTAAGTTTGTTGGTATTGTTCCAAGTAATTATAGATTTAGAGCCTATCGCTACCAGTTCAAGAACGGTAGTCATGGAAAATCTTTTATTTTTCTGTGAAAAGAAGAGCTGAACAAAAGGACAATAGATGGATTATTTAGATCGGTTTAAATACACACCTGTGATTAATAATAACAATATTTTATAAAGGATTCGGTTGAAGGATCAACAAAAATGTGTTTATCACAACTATTTTGTTATTCCATCTATTCTTCTTCTATAACTTCTTGTTGTTTATCCAATACCATTTGAAAAATTAAATAAACCCATGAAATAGAATTTTTTTTAATTTTTTCTCCATAAAACAATCTTATTTTATTTTGACATTGACAACTAACTTCCTAACCTTACTATATTGAACATTGACAACTAACTTCCTAACCTTACTTTATTTGACATTGGCAACTAACTTTCTAACCTCACTTTTATTGATAGCTAAATAAATTGACAAATTAATCTAATATATCAAATCAAAAATAAAATCATTATTTTAAAAATTTCATTACCATTTCAACTTTTTAGTTTGAGATGCAAGTGTTTAAAAATCTGTATGAATAAATTAGTATTTTATTCATAATTAAATGCTGCTTTTAAAGTATGTGATTTGTTTTATGGAAATCTTCCATCACAAATAATCTGTTAAATTAAAATTAAGTTCAAAAAGATAGTACACTCAAAAGGATTGATAAGCTGGAGAAAAGCAAAAGTCCGATTATTAATCATTGCTTTGCAAAAACGATAAAGTCTGATTTGTAAAGATATATACAGTATGTTAATAAACTATACCAACAAACTGATAAGATAAATTTTTGGTAACAAATATTTTTAAACGAAACCTATGGTCAATTTGTCTTGTTACAGAGTAATCAGTCTTCATAAATGTTAGCTTTTGGGTGCATTGTCGTTATTTGCCAAAATATCAAAAATTCTCATTAAGAGAATCTCTATAGTCGAGATACGTAACATCAGAAGAAAAATAAAGAGAAACTTTTAATTTAATGTGGCTCAGCTACAGAGAGCACTCTGTATGATAAAAAGTAGCTTGAAACTCACAGAAGGTATCTTCCTATAATTTTTCTTAATAGAATATTGATATCATGACATAAAGATGATGCGTACAAAAGTTAACCTGTCTGCAGGCAATTTTGAATGCCGATTACTTCATAATCAAGACGAATTGACCATAGGTTCAGAAAAAACCTTCTACGATCCTTAGAGATTTACCGTATCAGTTTGTCGATGTTATTTATTAACATCTTGTACATATTATTCAATAAATCTATACTGATCTTGCCATTGTATTTAGTTTATAGTCGATTTATTAATTAATTTTGATTTTTGAATAAAATAAGTTAATACATGAATACCTAGATAAATGAAAACCCAAGATTTATAAACAGTGGGAGACAAACATTGGCAATGTTTACAATCCACTAAAACAGAAAAAATTGAATACCTAGTTACAGGACTTTACGGTTTGAGTATTTGTGTTATTGATAAAATATGTAACTAATTAGAAAACTTTGATTGAGGAGGTATAGGTATGGTTTTCTAGTCGGGCCTTCATGCGGCCCGAGTCGAAGCGCAGGTTTGGGTAGGGCCGGGCCTCAGTTCAAAAATTTATTGAGCCCACGTCTGGTCAATTGGACCTCTTGAGCTATTTGGTCTTGTTGAGCCTATGGAACTGCTGGAACCTCTCGGCTCTTAGGGCATCCCAGGTCTGTTGGGGTGTTTTAGACTTCTTGGCTTTTCGGGTCTATCGGGTCGTGTTGATCTCTCAGGACTGTTGAACCTATCAGGCCTTTTGGACTTTCTTGGCCCTTCGGGTTTATCGGGCCGTTTGGATCTGTCAGGCTATTTTAGACTTTTCGACCCTTCGGGGCTATTGGACCGTTTTGATCTCTCGGGCCTTTTGAATTTTCTTGGCCCTTCGGGTTTATCGGGTAGTTTGGATATCTCAGGACTGTCGGACCTCTCGGGCCTTTTGGACTTCTTGGCTACTCGGACTTGTCTGTCGGGCTGTTCAAACCTCTCAGGGAGTTTGAATCTACCGTACCGTTTGAGCCTCTTAAGCTGTTTGTGTTTCCGGGCCTTTCGAACTTTGTTGCCGTATCGGGTCCGATTTCGATCAGGAAGTTTGTCTGCAGTCGGTCAGGGCCTCGAAACTTTGGCCCGTGCAGCGCTCTACGAGAAGGTACAAAATGAAAATTGAAGATAAGTTGCGAGTATTGCAGTGTTGCCAGGTATGGAAATTTTTACCCCAAATCGGGCATTTTTTAAATTGGCTGGCAAAACTAGTGAGATTCTTAAAAAATGGGGGATTTATTGGGGATAAATTAGAGATTTTGAGTAAATTTGCAATGTAGTCTTTTTTTTAATGGAAAAATGTTTTTAAAAGTTTTCAGTTTTATTTCTGTTATTGGAAGTTTTCAAGTAAGTACACAATTTTATTAAAATAATCTGAGAAATTGATTTTAAAAAAATGTTTCCAATTGTTGGATACTTTCCTGGACACAAAGTAGGTCTTTCTATTAGCAGTCATTTGTGATCGAAAAGATTAAGGTTTAACGTAGGCATTATTATTATTTTCATATTAAGCACACATTTTGATTATAAAAAGATATGCAAGGTAACACGGATCTCCCCATACACATTAGTCATTGCAAAAATCAAAGAAGAGCTACCGTCTACAAGAAAAACAAGAAAAGAAAGACGACGATATAACATAGATCTACGAAAAGAAGAAAAGATAGCACAACAACTTGAGACAGAAATAAATTCAAAACTAGGCAGCGAAGACGCCATATAGAAGGTAATAGTTTGGGAGATGCCGAAGCCAAGAGAGAAAGAAATGACTGGTTTGATAATGATTATAGGGAAGCCTTAGCTACAAGAAATTGAGCAAAAATAGAGAAAGAGCAAAACAAACTTGTGGGCAGAAAAAGAGATAGCATCTTGAAAGACAAATAAAAACAATAGAAAATCATTATAAAAACAAAGAGATATGAAGCCTGTATCAAGAAGTCAAGAAAGCGAGGCAAAACACAAACACCTGTGTAGTTTATTGCAGGAATAAAGAAGGGCTGCTGCTTGGAGATGCAACAAACAAATTGAAGGATGGGACTAATATTTTGAAGACTTATTAAATGAGGAGGAGGAACAGGAACAATAAACAAGAGCTGAAGCAAAACAGAGCAGAGCAACAGGTTCACTAGCAACAATACTACAAGCAAAAAACATCTATAGCTACAAAGATCCAAACCTATGAAACAATAATACGACTAGTTTTGTTATATGCAAGCAAAACATGGACCATGAATAAACAAGAAGAAATAAGATTAGAAATGTAGGGGGAAAAAGTCCTGCAAAAGATTTTTGGAGGTTGCAAAACACTCAATGGTGAATGGAGAAGAACAAATCAGGAGGTTATGGACTTGTACAAAGAACCAAAGACTACTCAAAAAATTCGAGGGCAAGGAGCCTGTTGGTTAGGACATATTATCTAGATGTTGAAACATAGAATCGTTTAAAAAGTTTTAGCAGGAGGAGTAGGCTGGAAAAGAAGAAGAGCTAAAGCTAAAGAATGCGTGATTAAAATCTGATGTTATAGCAACTCTAAGCAAGTTCAAGATCGATAAACAATAATGGTGTGCTGTGAAAGATAGGGCATCCTATTAGAAGCCATTTGTGATTGAGAAAAGTAGGGTTTGATTAACGTAAGCAATGTTATTTTCATTATTTTATTTTATATATTATTTACATTGAAAATCAAGAAATTGTTAAAAATTGCTGTAACAGTAGTACTAGTAGTAGAATATTTTTCAGTATTAGCAAGCATTTGTGATCAAGCTTGTTGGGCGATTTTGTAGGATGACCTACCTTACACAGCATACTATTACTTATGGTAATGGTATTATTACCGTGATGGCTTCCTAGATATTTACTAGAAACTCAGATTTTCCCTCTTTGAGGTCAATTATTGTACTGAATAGCAATATTATGAAATGATAAATATAAAATAACTACTCTCCTTTCACTAACTAATGAAACGTCTTTGAAAATCTAAAGAAATATGGCTTTAACAAGAAGAAAACGGACAAGATCTATTGCCATGGTAATTAGAAAATGTTTAATTTCCCCTAAAAAAGAAAAGAAGATGAATAATGTAGGTAGATATCCTAAGTTATTTCTCCCGGTTGCAATTTACAAAGTTGATAAATTTTCAGAAATTTTATTTTTTTTAGTTTTATTTGAACTTGAATAAATAAAAATTAAGGTGGTAAAAATATTTATATTTTTTTTAATTTTCATTCGTATTGATTATTTTGTACAAATAAAAAATATTACATAGCATTTCTAAGAATTTTATGATGACCTTCGTTTTTAAAGTTATTTATTATTTATTTGTGAAGTTTAATATTGATTTGGTTGTCTTTTACGTTAATAATTTATCTAATTATTGTCAAATTGATTTTTGTTTTTTTTCCCTTTGCTATTCAATTTTCACTATTATTACATAAATCACCAACTTTTAAATTTGTTTTCAAGACGAAACCAATAAAAAAAGCTTTATTTGTTATTTACAACAATCGTGATAACATAAAACAAGCAATCCTCATAAACTTTACGTACTAGATATGGTATTTTTGTTTATGTTGGAATTTCCATTTTCTAATGTTTATGACATCTACCAGGAAACTTAAACTAATAAGTTAAAGACGTTTATAATAAACAATTCTTTATTGTATCAAACCACTCAAAATGCAACGTTTCACAATACTAATCACTTCTTAACAATAGACTTTAGTAGTCTTCTTATCTGTGAAGTGGCGTCGATGATTTATAAAAAACTATGGCATGTCCGTTCAGAAAATACAACGAGAAATTTTTACAAATTCCAAGTTTCTTGGCCTATGAGTAAGCATAAACTCTTGCATTGATGAAGCTTATAGTATATTGGAGTAATGCCAAAAATTCCTATTAACAAGGCTGAAAAATACATAGAGTATTCCAGTAACACACGCTTTTTGTAAACGGAAATATTTTGTTATCTAAAAATACCATTTAAAAAATTCAATCGGGGCTCATCACCTGATGGAGCAAGCTTAATTGATAAAATCTTAATCTTTACTACTTTACTATGATTTTGATAAAAATGTACACGTGTTTGATTATGATTGCAGTAATAAACTCCGTAATATAATAATGACATCATGATAAAAGACAACCTTGATGGGCTAGTTTTTGTAAAGGAAAGATACCACTGGGTACCAGCATTGATTGGCGACCTTGCTATATTATTCGGTGTATTGATTATTATTAACATTCGAGTACTCGTATTACAAGTTACTACACCCACCGCTTTTACTAAAATTTTAATATAGTTGTTATTTTTAATAAATTGTTTTAAGGTCGACCCATGATAAAAATGAAAACTAACAGTACATTACTGGCCAATAATAACATTTCAGCAAATGGAGGTCTTGTTTTGATGATAACTGTAAACAATTATTGTAAATTTAATTTGTTTATATGGATTATTAAAACAAACTTATTAACTAAAAAAGTGTGTGAAATATGATGCTGTGGTTTTCTCTTAAATCTATTTTAAGGATACTTTTAGAAAAGTTTTAAGGTTTGTAATTTTAAAATAAGACAAGTAGGTAATTAAGAAGATTCATTAAAAATTGGATAATAAATAAATAGTTAAAGATTCCATCTGATAAATAATTGGTTTTTATTTGATTATCATCTAAATAATATTCTAGAAAACTTTTATTATTATCTAAATGAGTCAAAATTATTGCGTGTCAGTTATCACTTTCAGATATCATTGAAAATTGCAGCAGTAGAAATGATTTGAGATTGTTCTACCTTTTAGCCCAGAAATTTTAGTATAAATTTTTCGGAAACCCAGAAAGAGAATAATATAAAGCTGAATTTTTGTGTAGGGGACTTCAGTATCTGTAAAGCAACGGATTTTCTGAGATTCCTCGAATTTTGGGGTTTTTCTGTTTGCAGCACCTAACATCGCAATAATTACTTATAATCTGGCACATCTAGTAACAATTAAATTGGTTTTAAATTGAAGGAAAAATGCTGCCAACTAACTGTGCTCTGACTACCTCTGAGCATGTGCACATTTCCAACATCAGCGCCTCTGGCGGCAGTTTTTGATAGTATTCTTATGAAAATAAAGTGCGGTTAAATAAAAAGGTGTTAGTAATTATTAATTATTTACAATTTATTAGTTATTACAGATAAAATAATTCACTTTGGTTTTTCTGTAAAATTATTATCATTAGAAAAAGAGTAACAAAGCTGCTTGCACTCTCCGAGTCCAAGTTTTCTTGTTTATGGAAATGAATAAAACTTCATTGTAGCATTATCCATTGTTATATGGATTGTTGTGCAACAACACATATTTAACTCTTGCAGACTAACTTTTATCAACTTCCTATGCTTTTTGTACGGTATTTTACATGATTTACGCCGATTATTTTACATTTTTCCGTTACACTAAGCAAGGTTATGTTTTTTTGTTTTCGTATAAATGTTGTAAGTTTCCAGAAAAGAAAAAACACGTCGATAATTAATTAACCCGATCATAGAGGTCGCTGTGTTGGCTCTCGCACACATAACCTCAAGCTCGTAAATGACACCTCTCTACTTGTTATACGTGATTGGAAAGGGAATAACAATAGCAATAGCAATCTCGCTTTAGTTATGCGTTTTATATCGCATTAGCGAAGTAAACAAACGTTTTGATGCTAATTTTGAATATGAAACAGATGAACGTAAAGATTTTTAATTGAATAATTGAAATTGAACTGTCGCTAGGAATTCAAAACAATAGAAAATAAAAACCAGATGTAATAGTGATGAAGGTCTTGAGATTATCTGCAAATAGCAACTTTTTGCAGCAAAGAGTAAGTTAGGTAAGTCATTAATGAAAATGAGAAACAACCGAGTGTATAACTAAAAAATATTTGAAAATAGCACATTTAGAATTCAATATTCCTCAGTTTTTAAAGTGATACAAGACTTTTTCACACCACTGTACTAAAATCATGGTAATTTCTGTATCTTTCTCAAGACTTTCATTATCTAAGATGGAAAACTTTTTATACGGCAAGCAAGAACAATAAGGTCCATTAGTTAATAGAAAATATATCTTGTCATTTTTAAAAGAAAGAGGTGACATGATTAATCTAAAACAGTTGAAAATCAGAGGAGTTCACAACAGAATCATAGTCTTCCTTCTAATCTCGAATATTATGGAAATTAATGAGAGAATTCTTAACAAAAAAAAAAGAAAAGAAAAATGTAAGAGTTCTGACTGCAAGTGACAATTTCGAATAACCTTTTCTGTTAGTCTTACATCACTATTAATGCCATACCAATACAGCATAATTAAAACAAATGAAAATCTCAGTACACTGTTTTCTTAAATATCTTGAAATCTATTCAGATTTCTCGATTACTGTTCATTAATAAATGTTTTCTGTCATTAAGTAAACGTTTGTACTACTGCATACAAAGTAAGATGCAAATTATAGTTCTTAATGCAGCTCTTTAAGACTCAACTCCTAATAATAGCTCGTACTGCCATTAATCTGAGAATAGTGACAGAAGATAGATATTTCAAAGTCCTCTGCGTGAAATATGTAAATATGTGCTAACAGCGAGGTTAACTCTCAAACATATTTTATTAATATTATGCGAATATTCAAAATAAATTTTCTGTCTGCCAAACAATTTGCAACCACAAATATACAGTAGATCGAAAAACAGAATCTAGAATCCTTTTATAAATTGTATAAAATGTAGTAAAATCATAGTTTTATAAAATCGAGCTTAATTCAGAGAATTTGCAGTTCTGCATGTCCTTTTTCAAATAAATACTAAATGAAATCGAGGATTAAAGCTTTTGTTTGAAAATGCATTGTGTTTTACTCCTATAGTACAATTGCATTTTAATTTAATCAGGTACAGAACGATAACAATTATTATTCTTATGAAAACTACTTATTTATTCTAGTATCAAACTAAATTATACAAATAAAATGGAAAAATATTATTAAATGTTACGATAAGTAAGATTAAGATAATTTCTCTTTAATTATTTAAACAAAATATTCCTATTATTAAAATGCCATATACAGAATTAATTTTAGATATCTTTATGACTTGTAAAGTAAAGAAACATTATTCCGAACATTACTCTGTATTGTAAATTAATCCTTTGGTAAATATAATTCTCTTGGCTTTTTAATCTCAAAGTTTTCTAATTAAGAAAACCATGATTAGCACTTTCTATCATGCATTGGTAGAGGAGAACGCATTTTGTATATTATCAAAATAAACAAACAAGCGTCTTGCATTACTTTTAGTTTCTTTACTGACTAATAAATATATGTGCACACTGATTGTTACCAGGAGTGGCTTCTAACCGTTAAATATTTATTTATTTCTTGTTACGTGTATGCTCTGATTGTAGGTATTCTTAAAGTCAGTTTCTTAGCATGTAATGTCAATGTTAGAATATCCATAGTTATGAATCAGCGATATTCTCAATTTTTACTTTAATTCAGTAAATTGTCTTGATGATAGCTTCAGTAGCTTTTCCTGTGTTCTTTTGCATTTAGAAGACCAAATCTATGCTCAAATAATAAGCTAAATTCTTTTAAAAAAATTCCATTGAGAAACCAAGACAAAAATTCCAAAAGTTAATCTGCAAGAAAGTAATGAAAGCATAGTTGCTATCCTTTACACTTCTGTGCAGCTTATTGGAAAACCTATTCTAGTAGTAGCTGTGATGATGATGATGATGATCTCGGCGACAACACAAAATAGTCTCAAGGTTATGTTAGGTTAGGTTATAAAGAGATTCAAGCAGCGACAATACCGCCGGCATTCTGGCTTTTTAATGGCTGCACTCAGTGCTGCCAAGCTTTAATTTTACATTTCGAAAGATTTCTATCGTAGAAATCAGGAGATTCCGCTATAAAATCAGGAGACTTTAAAATCTAAAACAAGAGAAAATCAAGAATTGGTATGATATGGTTAAAAACTTATTAAGATCCCTGTTGAACAATAACAGCTAATCGACAAAATTATTAGTTAAGTGTAGAACTTAAATTAGAGCCCTGCATGGGCCGAAATTTTCAGGCCCGACCCGATTGGGGACAAGCTTGACGCTGCCCGAAAAAAGCCGGTAACTTATTGTAGTAGCTAGAGAAGCCCGAACGGTCTGCTGGAAAATCCCGAAGGGGCGAGAAATCCAAAACGTCCGACAGGCCCAAACGGTCCAAAAGGCACGAACTGCCCGACAAACCCTTATGGC
>VTPC01090131.1:148003-191180 GCA_011009095.1 Ignelater luminosus
TAGTTTCTTTACTGACTAATAAATATATGTGCACACTGATTGTTACCAGGAGTGGCTTCTAACCGTTAAATATTTATTTATTTCTTGTTACGTGTATGCTCTGATTGTAGGTATTCTTAAAGTCAGTTTCTTAGCATGTAATGTCAATGTTAGAATATCCATAGTTATGAATCAGCGATATTCTCAATTTTTACTTTAATTCAGTAAATTGTCTTGATGATAGCTTCAGTAGCTTTTCCTGTGTTCTTTTGCATTTAGAAGACCAAATCTATGCTCAAATAATAAGCTAAATTCTTTTAAAAAAATTCCATTGAGAAACCAAGACAAAAATTCCAAAAGTTAATCTGCAAGAAAGTAATGAAAGCATAGTTGCTATCCTTTACACTTCTGTGCAGCTTATTGGAAAACCTATTCTAGTAGTAGCTGTGATGATGATGATGATGATCTCGGCGACAACACAAAATAGTCTCAAGGTTATGTTAGGTTAGGTTATAAAGAGATTCAAGCAGCGACAATACCGCCGGCATTCTGGCTTTTTAATGGCTGCACTCAGTGCTGCCAAGCTTTAATTTTACATTTCGAAAGATTTCTATCGTAGAAATCAGGAGATTCCGCTATAAAATCAGGAGACTTTAAAATCTAAAACAAGAGAAAATCAAGAATTGGTATGATATGGTTAAAAACTTATTAAGATCCCTGTTGAACAATAACAGCTAATCGACAAAATTATTAGTTAAGTGTAGAACTTAAATTAGAGCCCTGCATGGGCCGAAATTTTCAGGCCCGACCCGATTGGGGACAAGCTTGACGCTGCCCGAAAAAAGCCGGTAACTTATTGTAGTAGCTAGAGAAGCCCGAACGGTCTGCTGGAAAATCCCGAAGGGGCGAGAAATCCAAAACGTCCGACAGGCCCAAACGGTCCAAAAGGCACGAACTGCCCGACAAACCCTTATGGCCCGACAGACCCGAGTAGCTCGATAGACCCGACAGGTCCGACAGTCTCAACAGCCCAACAGCTTGAGAGACCCGACAAGACGGAAGGACACGATTGACCAGACGTAGGCCTGAAAAGCCCTATAAATTTTTAAAGGCGAACTCGATCTATGTCTCGGCCGTCGCAAAGGCGCTACTAGAAAACCTAATCCGTGCAGGCTTTCAACGTACAGAACAATAATGTCATTAAATGTCTGAATATTTTGAGGAAAACACTAAAAACTGCAAAAAAATTCAGGAAATCTACTCGAAAACACCCGCGGACACTAAGTAACCAAAAATCGAAATTATAAACTTTGTCATGCCATTCGAGACGCAGAAGAATCTTTAGATAATCCTTGGTGCTATGCTGATTGTACAAAAATTAGTTTAGAATCTGGAAAATTGTTAAGTTGCAAATCGAAATTAGAGACTTGCAGATCGTAATGTCACCAAATGCCTAAATATTCTTGGAAAAACGTTGGAAATTCTGTAAGAAAAAAAACACTAGAAATTGACTAAACACTCGTAGACACCAAATAACCAACAGATTATTAGTTAGGAATTACAAATTTCGTCGTGCCATTCGAGACGCAGAAGAATCTTGAAATCTCCGATGACTTACAATAGAGCCCTGTACAGGCGGAAATTTCCAGGCCCGACCCGACTCGCAACAAAACCGGTAACTTCTTGATCGACCCGACAGACGTCTAGCATATCATCTCGTATGCCCAGCGGCCTAACATCTTCACATCACATCTGCCTGTTGCCTCTGTCTTTCTTCTTTCTCCTTGGTAGACATGATGTTTTTCATCAGTTCATGTATAATTTTCCAAGCCTTTTTGGACTGTATCATACTCCTAATGATGTTTTCCGGAGTCAATTCGTATCCCAATTGCCCATTAGTTCCTTTCCTTACACGGAACCACCTCCCGCACTCGAACAGTGTGTGCCTAACTATCAGTTTCGTTGCAGTAGGCGCAAGTGTCTTCATTTTCCTTACCTATTCTTTTGGTATAAGCACGAAAGGACTCATGTCCCGTTAGTGCTTGTGCTAACAAGTAATCTATTGTTCTGTGTTTACACCTGTACCATTGTCGGAGGTCAGGGATTAGTTATTTCGTCCACTGTGCCTTTTATTGGTTCTCACCACATCGTCGTTGCCAGGCAGCTAGACCACCCCGAGTTCCTACTCGAGAGCGTGCTCGTGTACGTACTTCCTTTCTAAGATCAATAGATCAATAGGGATCGTTGCTATTATCACCTGTAGGCGGAGCCCATTCTTAACAGGCTCTTTCTCTGTACTTTTTCCAGCATATTCCTATATTTCCGAATATTTAATGCAGGATACCAGATGGGTGCCTCATACAAGATTATTAAATGGGCCACTCCGCACAGCACCGCCCTTTTTCCACTGTTAGGTCCTCTCACGTTTGGCATCAGTCGTGCGAGTTTACCAATCTTTTTCTCCGCTTTGCGTGCGGCTATCGTGACATGATTACCATACTTCCCATGGGTGTCCAACGTTTTAACCTTGTCGAGGGTCTGAATCGTGGTTCGGCAAACCCCCCTCTCTCTCTTCGACTTCCACTTCAAGTCTATTTCTGATCATTTTTTCATAAATTTTGCTGATCACCCGCTCAATTCCGGGTCTTTCCCCTCCTTAGCTATTCAAGCGACCTTGGCTTTCGTCCACGCTGCTGGGAATTCTTGAGCCTCTAGTAAGGCGTTAAGAACCTTCAGAAGCCATGCTTCTTGCACCCTTCCCACCTCCTTAATAACTTCGGGTGAGATCCCATCCGGGCCTGGAACTTTTCTTCCCTTGGTACTTTTTAGAGCCCCCTGAAGTTTTTCGACAGTGAACAGCTCCACATTTTCCTGCCTCGAAATATTTGGTTCCCTGCTTTGTCTGCCAGTACTAAAAAGTATCCTGGCAATCTCCACCTTTCTATCTCTGGTCAGCTCGTAGGGCGGTCTATTGCCTATTCCTCTCATGTTAATTCCATATTCGCTGCCCCAGATGTCATTTTCGATGTCTTCGCAAACTTCATTCCAGTGAGCGCGTTCGGATTTATTTTTGCAGTCTTATAATTTTTCCTGCATTTCTCCAGAATTGTATCGTCCCCAGCCCCCAAATCTCTCGGGAGCCTGGAGATGCTTCTCCTTCTCTCGATGCATACTCTTTGGGTGGCTGTTTTTCCGACCACCAGGGGACTTATGTTCACCCTGCTATGCACCCGGATAGCATTTCTATAGGCCCTTTTGATTACTTCTGTGCATTTTGTATAGCACGTTTTTTCATTTGCGCTGAGCCCCTCTACTCCCCGTTGTAGGTCGGTTCGAAAGACCTCCCAATTAGATAAAACCTTGGTCGGTTCTCTTCTTGCAGCTACTGCTTTGGATGCGACTATTTCGTATCGGATGTATCGGTGGTCCGTCAAGTTTTCGTCCGGGAGGACAGCCTTGTCTCGCTTGCTATAACTGGTGGCGACGGTGATGGCGATATGTGACTTACTGTCCCTCCTCACGAACGTCGGCTCTCCCTTTTCGGTTTTTATTGCAAGATCTAGTGTAGCGGCCCATAGTTGTCCCCGTTCATCTAGATGGGGGGAGCCCCAGAGTGACGATTTCGCATTTACATCGCCCACTATTACGACTTCCTTATCCTTACCCTGTATTTGGCCCATGATTTCTTCCACCCTATTCTCGTAAGTAATGATGTTAATGTTCGGCGACAAATAGCAGCAGAACATCGCCAACCCTTTAAAGCTCAGGCACACGTAACTGCCGAAACCTAACTTAACTTAACCTAACCTAAGCTAATCTAATCTAATCTAACATAACCTAACCTAACTTAACTTTTGAACCGGTGACGTAGTGATCCTCTCGACAAGCCCGATCGAATTATATACCTCAGTCGAGTCTCTTCTCGATATCCAGGAGTACGAAACTGTAGCAATTGGAGATCTGAATGGTATGACAGATCGGAGAAGCTCGAACGACTCAAAAGACACTTATGACCTAACAGGCTTAAGAGATCCAAACGATCCCATAGATCCGAGAAGCCCAAAAGGCTTGAGGTCCGAATGGTACGACAGATCGGAGAAGCCCGAAGGGCCGAGAAATTCAAGAAGCACAACAGGCCCGAACGGCCCAACAGATCCGTATGATCCCAGAAGTCCGAGGGGCTCCAACAGCTCGACAGCTTCAGCAAGACCGAAATATTCAAATTGTTCTCTGTAGCGGTTGCTCGCGGTGGTGCTGCATTATGAACACCTCAAAGCATTTGTGGAGTAAGTAATTGTGCACTGTCCGTTGCAAATTTTCTAGAGGTGTTTGGTAAACCTTTTCCTTCAGAAGACCCCAAACGAAAAAATCCAAATGATTTAAATCAAGGGACCGCGGTGGCCACGATATAGGGCCATTACAACCTATCCAATGCTGCGGAAAATTTTCGTTCAACGATTGCCTGACGTTATAGTCATAACGAGCCGATGCGCCATCATGCATTCAGATGAGTCGATTTCGCAGATTGTGTGGAAGATCGTTAAAAATAGTTTTCTATTTCATTTCGATATCTCACCTTGTTCTTGAAATACTGAAGAAACAAGAAATTTTAAATCCAACTTTGACACCCTGTATCTCATAAACGGTGGACTAAATTGCTCCGATTTGGTATCAGGAATTTGCTGTCAACGTTCGTCGGTTGTTTTCAGGGACACCCTGTATACTAGCAATTTAATTGGAATCTGATAGTAATTAGTTATAAGTGGACCTTAATGACGGCATTACTTTCGTAATATTTAACTGAAAGATTATCTTTTATGGGAACGCCTTATTTTAATCTTAAGAATATTGAGCAGAGACATTGCTAATGTAATAATTACCAGATAATTTAAGATAACGCAGTCTCATGTAAAAATCGAGTATGATAAGAAGAATGATTTGCAGAAATTAAAAGTTGAAGTTGTTGTGAGAACAAAAATTTAATATTTATTACTGACTTTGGAATTAAATAAACAGAATTGTGTTCGTAAACACACTATTGATTAAGTGCCACCTGACTTTTACAATACTTTCATGTCTGTTGGCTCCCACAGAATTCAATAACATTGTAAATTTTTATATTCTCATATCAGTTTTACTTAATATTGCCGTTTATAAAAACATAATAGTGCGATATTTTCATATGTTGGCGTTGCGTAATTGAAGGACAATGCTGTTTGCGCAGGATTTATTATTATTGCCTTCCTTATTCGTTCTACCACAGATAAATGTATATGTAACCAACGAGTTTACAAACGATATTTTACAGGATGAATAAATATTTTAATTTTATTGTTTATTGTACTAAGAAGTAATCAAGTTAAAAAATTAATCCTGCACGTTATCTTTGTAAATATTTAAAAACATTATATAATACAGGCCCAAACGCATTTCCCTGTGGAACGCCAGATGATTTTCTTTTAACTTTATTTACTGCGATTTCTAGTATGAATATAATTTAAACCTGATATTTAAAAAAAATCTATTATTATGAAACGATAACAAACAGAACGAATTTATTTCAAAAGCAATAGTTTAAACAACAAAATCTATTTATATGGAAGTTGTAACCATTTAAATAGTATACAGTGTGTCCGAAAAGTATGGAATATCCTATATATCTCAGTAAATATGCATTTTATGGAAAAATGTTTCCTATAAAAGTTGTTTAGTGTTTAGTTTTACATTACAGGGCAATACCAAATAACTATTTTTTTAAAAAACAAAAGTGCAACAAATAATGCTTCAATTTTATCCCTTTATTGTACTCATTTAATAGAGAATGTTTTTCTCTTTTCAATGATGTACAACTTTGATACACTTGCATAAGTAAATATAGATTAAAACGCAAAAAATTGTTTGAAAGTTTATTTCAATATTCATCTGTTACAAATTGAAAATTTTGTATAACTACACTCTACAGTTCATAGAAGGTGTTTCGAGTGTGCATCATTTACAGCTTGGTAATGATAAAATCGTCTTTCAAATTCGTTTACTGTATTTTGAATCGTTTCTGGTGTGATAGCTCTAATCTCTGTTCTAATACGGTCTTTTAGAGTTTCAATATCTTCAGGCATATCCACATAAATCTTATTTTTGAGATGGTCCCACAGAAAAAAAGCAAGTGGACTTAAATCCGGCGAACGAGCTGGCCATTCTACTGCACCTCTTCTGCCTATCCATCGATAAGGGAAAGTATTATCAAGAAACTGTCGGACATTAATTCCGAAATGAGGAGGAGCCCCCGTCTTGTTGCAACCATATTCTGTTATGGGGTACATCTGGATCTAGTTCATTAGGAAATAGGACAGCTAAAGCAGGAACTAAGTCAAATCTTAAAAAATCTAGATAAGCATCCGCTGTTAAATTATGTTCTATAAAAAAAGGTCCCAAAATTTGGGTTCCAATAATTCGTCCCAGAGATTGACTTTCTGCTGATATTGGGTGTGCCCTTCTACATACCAGCCAGGATTTAGCGAAGACGAGTAGCGCGTGTTTTGTTTGTTAATGGTACCATTCAAACAAAACGTTGCCTCATCAGTGAAGAGGATATTTTTATGAAAATTTGCATTTTCCTGAAGCCTATGTGTTATTTCTTCGCAAAATTGCAATTTTCGATCTAAATCATCTTTTAATAATTCTTGAACTATACAAGGTTTATACGGATGCCACTTCTTTCTTAAAACTTCGTGTGCAGTGGATTTCTTCAAAGTATGTTCACGAGCAATTTGTCGAACAGAAACATGCGGATTTTCCACGACAGCCAACATTATATTCCCACGTTGTTCATTATTTAGAGCTTTAGGTCTGCCCGTTTTTGGACGATTTTTGGCAGAACCCGTCTCATGAAATTTATGCAAAATTTTACTTAAGTAGACTGAGAAATATGGTATTCGGGGTGCACGTTATTAAACAAATTGCAAACTTCCTCCTGTGTTCTCCTTCTGTCTCCATATCCCACCATCATTAAAATTTCGATACGATGTTTTTTTGATAAATGATCTATAGCAAGTCGTATTTTTGTAACTTTGTTATCCTCACTAATCAAAATGCTTAAATTAATTAAACAAATAACTTTTCGCTTCAGTTCGGTTATTAACTGACATTTCTACGACGCATTCAATTGTTGCAACAAACAAAAGTGTATCACACCGACCATAATGTGACTAGATGATATTGAAAATTTAAAAGACCGCGTCTGGAAAGGTAACAGATGAATAAATAAACTTTTAAGCGTTATTCAAACAATTTTTTGCGTTTTAATGAAAATTTACTTATGCAAGTGTATCAAAGTTTTACATCATTGAAAAGAGAAAAACATTCTCTATCAAATGAGTATAATAAAGGGATACCTTCCCATTAAAAGAAATTGAAGCATTATTCGTTGCGCTTTTGTTTTTTTTTAAAATAGTTATTTGGTATTGCCCTGTAATGTAAAACTAAACACTGAACAACTTATATAGGAAACATTTTTCCATAAAATGCATATTTACTGAGATATATAGGATATTCCATACTTTTCGGACACACTGTATATGGGAGTGTTTTTATCGTTTCAAGCTTGGAACGAGATAAACAAGAAAGACGTAAGTTAAAGCCGAACAGTAAAAACTTCCAAATCTGATCAATAAATTATATTGCTTGTTGATCTCGTTTTAGTTTCTATTGGTAAACTTTCTTTTTATTCGCCGATTTCCTAATCCAATCTAGATAATGGTCCCTGTTCACATTTAACGTAAACCTGAACAAGGGCAACCCCCTCAGGAACCCTATATACAAAGAGACTTCAGCTGTTTCTTTTTGTTGTGTATTTTACATCGGTAGAAGGTTATTCATCTATTGACAAACAAGCACAGCCGCATCCTTCGCTAAAATTACCTGCCGAAAACATATTTTACTCGCTGAAAACAAAATTATTAATATGTATAAGATTCGTTATGCAATTAGAAATAAAGCATAGTTTAAAGGTTAGGCGTTATCGCAATACTATACTCGTTAGTAAATACATAGAATGAAACCAAAATAGCATCTTCAAGATATCTCGATAAGGAAATTCATATTCCATCTGTAGACGGTAATTCTCTTATGAGAACTATTTAATAGCGAACCAGAAGATTTGTCCCTAACCTAAAAACTTCTTAAATAAAAATTGAGGTTGTAGTATCTGAATTTATTCACTTTTTTAATTTTTTACTTTTATCCTAGATTATTCATTTTGTCTGGAAAATCTCGAATGAGGCGATTGAACTATGTATGGAAACAAAGAGTAAAGAGCAGCAGAATAATATTCCACAAAAGGTTAGTTATGTTATCCTACACTCTACATGATGGAACTGCCTCGAGCACTATATTGAAAACTTGTTTGGAATTAATCTATTTTGTTAATCAAATTAATGTTACTATCACAGAACTGTAAATTGTGCCTCGTATAAGATCGTTTAGCGTCCGGTTGCCCTCTATGGAGAGTGGAAAGATCTAAGAAATTTTCCACAACAATAAGGCTGCCATCGGTTGTTACCTCGAGAAAAACTGGAAACATTAGCAAGAGAATTCTAGGCGCAGAATTTCCGATAAATTGTTTCCTTTTCTATGAAATATTTCTGAGCTGTAACGTTTAGTAAAGAGAACTTAATAGACTTTCATAGAAAACAAACATTGATACTTATTACTTATCATTAACGTGGGCGGAGAGTACAAAATTGTGTTAGTCATTTAAAGGGACAAATAAAGTTGTCAGTTCTATAGCTCTGGTAATAAGGTGAACAAGTTATAACTAAAAATGATTTTGTCTCAATTAATTGCGAACTCGCTTTGTTCAGTTTATTCACAATATTGTTATCCAAACAAAACAAAAAAAGGTAAAAATACTTGAGGCTTTTGAAGTAAGGAGGCGAAGCTAGTGGATGGATGAGTTGAATGGTGAAGTTGGATGATGACGAAGGCGAAAATGATGGAGAAAATTAAAACGAAGTTGAAAATCGGTGGGTGGAAGTGGAGGCAGTAAATTTCATCAGGTTATCGTTGATTGACATATACACTGCTGGCCAAAAGTATATCGACAACAGCTGCGATCACGCGTTGTAGAAGTGAGAATAACAATAGAAATGGTGACACGTCCCTCTAGCCGTACTCCAGTAGAACACATACTGCGAAATACTATTGCCAACCTGAAGGATGTATCTCTTAATTAAAGGGATTTTTCTCAGTTTCTTACTAAATTTTATTTAATAAAACCAACATTTTTATTTTTTGTTTTAACACACCTAAGAACAAGGCCAACTGTATATCGCGTACTTCAATTAACTTCATTCACTTGCTTTTAACGTACCCGTGCAGTACAACAATCATCTGCTTCGGATCAGTACAAAAATAACGACCCGAAAAGCTCGATCGACCCGACCAACACTAAAAAGAGACTCTATATATGAGAAAAACACGATCGTCACGACCTCTATTGAAAATTTAAAAAACTAGTTTGGGAGTGATCCCATTGTTGCCAAAACATCAAGACATATCATCAGAAACCATAATAAATCTTGGCCAGCTCTGGTAACATTAATCATGATCATCCCTTTTCCCACCATTTTGGCGAAATTAGCGCCATCTCTTGGTTGATTATTGTCCCCTATGAAATAAACACCCAGTGTTTGTCACATTAACGATTTAGAAACACAGTTCGGCCAAGTTCAGGAAAACTTGATTTTTCTGCCTGAAAATTCTGCCGGTTACTTTTCTTTTTTAAGAAACTTTTTCTAATAAAACAGGTCTCTTCCTAGACATATTTTCTAAATACGCCACTGACCCATCAATAACCTTTTGTTGATAGAGCAAAACTATCAATTAATTCTGCAACTAGAGGTATAAAAAAATTGTGATAAATCAAACAATTAGTTAATCGCTTCCTTAAGTAATTGTTCAATTGCTCAACTATTTAATTGGGGCACAGAATTACCAATTAACAGACGCAGACGGCTTGATTTCTAATATTTCGTTCAACCGATTAATTGAATAATCAAATAATCGGATAATTGATTAATCGATTATTATGCACAGCCCTAGTCAGGGACTTGTAGCACGCCAATCTCTACTACGTCTTTTCTTGTTTTGCGACATTGACGGGCCCGACAGGGCTAGTGCATAGATCGCCAGGACTGACGCCACGAATGGAGGAATATTGTGTTCAGGGATCTTGGTTCGTCGGAGATCTGCATGTTTACCAGTAGAGATGTAACTATTATGGTATAGGGTGCTATCTTATATGAGATGCGTATTTGTTTCGTGCATACACAACAGAACATGGAACAGATACTGCAGCGGCGCGGTCGGGTTGTCTACCAGCAGGACAACGCTCGTCCTTATGCTGTGGGCGACTTACGAACCATCTTCGAACAGTACCACATAGCGGTAACTTCCGTGGCCTGCTTTTTCGCCCGATCTCAACCCGTCTGGGACGTGATAGGTATGCAGGGCAGCATGGGCCATCCCCCTACGAACCATCCAGTACCTCCTGAATTCCATACCTCTCCGGATTCCTGCTGTACTGTGATTACTTTTGTCTAAATTTCTCGCATGCTATACGCTGCGGTTGTAAATTGTGTCGTCGGGTGGCTAACTAATTTATTGTGGTGTCACGATGGTGGCTTCGGTGGCTTGTGATATTCCCCCTAAAGGAGACGTTCCGGTCATAGAACCACACTGAAAATCGCGGGAGCTTGCCGACATCGCTAGGCTAGCCTCTCACATAGCGTAGACGTCCGGCGAATCTCTGTTAGTGATGGAACTTCAGCCGAATCTAAGAGTGAGTATTTAGATGAGATCGAAAACTGAATACAAGCGAGAGTGAAATCACGACGACTTTTAATAGCCCCTTCGGGATAGAAGCAACTTTGGTTACTTTTCGCAGTATAATCTCAGCAAATGGAGTGGCATACCATTTAATACACCGCGTCCAATAAATTTGAATACACTATCAAAATTCATTTAAAAAATTCAGACAATGTTAAAGTTTTTAATAACTGAATTTTATTGAATGTACATCCACGACAAAACATTATAAGAAGCTTTTGGGGATGACTCCACTTGACCTTCTTGACGAGCTTCAAACGCTTTTCGAACGTCACAAGCTGCACACATCGCTTCCATTGACATCTCGTCCCACACGTGCTGGATAATTCGTTTGAACTAATCCAAATTTGAAATTTTGTAGTCGTTCAGCTTCGAAAGCATGTATGACTAGAGGAAAAACATCCATTAGGTTCAAATCTGGGGAACTTGGTGGCCATTCATTTTTCGGTAAACGGGCAGATTGTCGCGACACCAGTCTTGAACCACATTTGTTGTGTACGATGGGGCTCCGTCCTATTGGAAGACGTAGTAGTCATCGCTGTAAGTTTAGGCCTACAACTTTCTTCAGGATTTTGTCGAAGAACACCAGAGGAAGCTTACCACGCGGAGAAACAGCCCGCCCCCCAAACCATCAGTAAGGCTGGCTTTCTGGAATGTCCTCTACTGTTACTACCCACAACCGATCATTTTGGGCATTGTGCGGCTGTTCGAGGACAAAGAGCTTCTCTTCAGTGAACATCAACTCATGACCAGCGTGCCAGGGCAGTATCAGGTCTGCTTCTGTAGCTTCTTTTTTTGGAGTCTTCGGAAACACCATGAACCTTACGTTTTTTGTAAGCAGGACATCCAAGGTCCATTTTCAGAACTTTGTGAGCAGCACACCTGGAAATGTTCAAATTGGCGGCCAGATTTCTTACAGTGCCGTAGTGTTTTCGGCGGATCCGCTACCTTTTTATGGTTTTATACACCAAGTCCCGCTTAATCCTGACCTTTCTTAAATCTTTGGAAATGTGGGCGCTTGCACTTAAAATTTGCCACCACCACCTCTCGAAACTGCTGCATGATACTTTTAAAGAAAGCAACACGTGATTGAAATTTGGCACGACCTGCATTTGTTTGTTGACATGTAGACGTCAACTGTCAAGAATGTTTGGAAGGTTGCTAGATGTTAGTATCTTAAAAAATTCGAATTGATTGGATACAGTGTATACACCTTTCCCAGACAGAGAATCTAATTATCTGGGTCTGCAACTGGTGCTGTTGTTTTAGGGCCCAAGAAAGAAATGGATGACGACCGAACTCTTCTCAGTTCTACTAGAGCGGAATACAGAAAATCTCATCTTGCTCGCAATAGACGATAATAAGCGATAAATTTTTTTAGGAAGAATGAAAATGAAGATCTCCAAACAAAACATAACATTAGGACGTATTCTATTAAGTACTGAACATCAAATAGTCGAGAGTATCCTCTCTCAACGAGAGCGCATTATAAATGATTTTAATCTTCACTAACAGAAGTAATAGCCATGACCACTAATGTGATTGCAAGCTCTGTTATAATCTGCTTTATTCTGATACGTGACTTGCTGGTGGTGTCAGCGTTGTGCCATTGGCAAATTCGAAAAATTTGTCACATGTAGCAATCATAGCTTTAGAGGATCGAAGAACTGTGAACGTTGATTGGTACACAACAATTTGTTTGCCGCAAGTCATCGATGAAATCAGGAAAAACAATCCAAATCGGCACATCCTTCTTCACCATGAGAATGCAAGTGTCCGCACATTGCATTATCCATATTCGCCTGATCTAGCACCAAATGACTTCTTTCTATTGCCAACAATGAAAAACAAGATGCGCGGTGGGCATTATACTTGGCCTGAAGCAGCCGTTGAGACATTTAGGCAACTGTTGATTATTCATTTTGTTTTAGGCATGCCCGTAGTCTTTTATCAATAAACTAAGGTACGGTCAAAAAGCGAATTTGCTTGGATTCTCGAAGATTTCATAGAAGAGTAACGCTAAAATATTCAAAGATTATTGGGCTTTAAATCAAGTATTGAAATAGCAACAAACTCCTTTAGAGCTCAAAAACTAGATTTTTGATGGGACAGAAAAGGAGAGTTCTGAAAAGGAGGGCGAAGAAAAGTATTTGCAACGCAAAAGAACTGTTAGCCAGCTATGCTTTGAAAGATGATGATGCATTCGGTCATCAAAGCAGTTTGGGACATTCATTGCAACACGTTCTTGTTCTACCACAGTCTACGGACATGGCAGCAGATGGATCACAGTCCGTTTTGATTCGCACCACCAATTCCGATGTTGTAGTGCTGTCAGAGTCTTTCGTTTTTAAGATACAAGCGGTAAAGGCTACTTGAATTGTCGTTTTTTTTCGGTAGTGGTGACAATGCCGATCAAGGCATCAAATTGCAGGAATTCTTAATCTATCGAGCTTTCCGGGTTTCTTGGGTCACACGTCATGGCTGGGCCTGGGAATTTTGACCAGCACTTTTGTTGTGAAACCACGTTCTATTTTGTTGGTAAAGGCAAGCGTACTGCCCTCAAGGCGAAGAAATCGTGTTCTATATAACCTTGAAGACTGTTTCTGAAGCACCATTTAATGCATTTGAAAGATTTGAATTTTCAGGAAGAGCAGGGCGTATGGCTACCATTTTGGTCGGAGTTACCCCAAACTGGAAAATAAATGAAAGATTTGGGAAAACGAACATTTAACATGCTGAAAACGGCCTTTTTAGGAAGGAAAGAAATACGCAACAAGATAAAAACAGATCGCCAATGGAAATGAGATTTTTGAAGAAAATATAGAGGAAAGCTAAAAGAGATGGAATAGAAAATGAAACATACAGACAAAACCTACAAATCGAACCTATAAATGATAAAATAATGGAAGAGTAGTTAAGATGGTTCGAGTTAAAACACGAATGACAGGAAAAAATCAGAAGAGGAAGATGGATAGATACGATTAGGAAAGAACCGGAGAAAAGAAGAAATCAAATGGCAAGGCAGAAGATTAAGTGTGTGATTTAAGATTGCACGCGTATGATTCATACGCTGGTTATGATTTATTATACAGCGTGTCCACATTTCAATGCTCACTATTGGGATTTCGGAAATTGTATGGGATAGGAAGTCGGTTAAATTAGAAAAGATTTGGCTATTTTGGAGATCAGTTTACTTATGCTTTTGTTTTTTAAAAAAGTTCACGGCTTACTAGATATTTGCTAAAAACGAAATTATCTTATTTTTTTTTAAATAATAGACGTTTCCCACTTAGTGTGCCATGGCTTTAAACATATGAATATCATTGATTTTTGTCAGATAAATTACATTTGTTATGTAACAATTGCTAAAACAAAACAAAAGACGCTTTTAAGATACTTTACTGAGCATATCAAATAAGCAGCTAATGCCCCATAAAAGCGTATTTATTTTGTTTTAGTAATTTTTGCATAACAAATGAATTTCTTTAATAAAACTCTGTTAGATGTCATGGCACACTATGATGAAAAATGATTTTCACTTCATAACTCGGTAAAACAAAAGAATAGCTGTATCACTGAAAAGCATTTAAGGTGTGGAGTTCAGTAATATGGAAATCAAGTAGGCGTTCGATTAGAAAAAATTTGGATTTACGTTTCACCGCCGAAGTAAAACAAAAGACGTTTGCGAAAATAATTTTTTTGTGTTTCGGAGTAAATTCTCTAAAACACCCCCTTTGCTGTTCTTTTCTATTTTTGCTCGTTCCTGAGATATTTCACTTTAAAACAAAAACACTTAACCGAATTATGTACTTTTATAGAACAGGATTATCTTTCTGTGACCATGACCTTTCAAACTACTAATTTGTGATCTAATTTTATCTAGCGAAAAGTGAACGTTTATGCTATTATGTGGTGAATGTACTGAGATTACACTAATGTAGCAGATTTCATTTTGTCTCAGTTATTTTAGGAAAAATAAGAAAAAATCTTTCTGTTTAAATAATGCGTGTGCTACATGAAAACAAAACAAATCGAGATGTCGAGAAATCTAGTTAAAACCTGATTTTGATAACTATTGCTAATTATACAGAATTTGGAGATTTTCAGCTTAACTTGATTAAGTGTAAACTGCGCTATCACTTAAATATATGACGCACTTGATCGTTTTTAATTTATACAATTTTTATTGTAAATAATGTATGTATCTCATATCTGTAGACATGTAAAAATAAATTGCTATTTATAATGCTTTATGAATTTTAAATTTATGCAAAAACGCCCAAAGCAACTGTTATTGTTCGGATTTAATAATTTGCTAAAACGAAATGTCGCTTTTTCAGTGGAATTACCAGTAAACAAAGTTTAATTTCAGTCCTATTTATAGCAATTGAATTGTTTACTACGATTTTCTACACGTGCTAAAAGGAAAACTGTTTGCATTTCAAATTTTATAAAGTCAAGGGTCGCTGAGAATAACGATATTCGTCTCTGTTCTATTAATACTGTCTCTCTCCCATTTAAAAACAATTCATTGATGAATATAGAACAGCGAATAAACATAAAGTAGTATTAACCTCTGGAGACCTATTTGATGCGTCCTTTTAAATTGGCATTCAGAAGATAACACTTGAAACAATACGAATTGTGTGTTTATATTATTTGTGTTAATTGAAAGAATTGACAGATAGATAGATGTTTAGGCGTATTGCACGGGCGTTCCATAACAGTTTATTAACAAAGTTCATACGCCTTTTCATAGTAAGGTTATTCAAGAAATCAGCAACCTACATAATTTTCAGTCAAAATGATAAAATAATCATATTACGTAGGCAGGTAGGTCGTCGCTATTGGAAGGAAGTCTACTAATGAGGTTTTTGACATTCATTGTTTTTTATTGTAATAAGTTAGTAACATACCATTGTATTTAGAGGGTTCTAATTGAAAATAATTAATTTTAAAATGAATCACAATGAAACGGAGTTTCTTATTATGAAACAACTCGAAACATTTGAGAAATTTGTAAAATTAAATTTTATTAATTATCCTTGAACTTAGAAACCACGTAAATATAACAAAGTGTTGGACTTTCGCTTCGCATACATTTCTTAAATATATTTTACTTTTAAAGTGATAAAAAGTAATCTCAAAAAGGGGAAACAAAAAAAAGGAGGTTTCGAACTTTTCCTATTGGCTATTACTACTCCAAAGAGTTTAAATATGTGGAACAGCTTTCCATGAAAATTTAAATCATACAACAATCAACTTAAATCAACTTCTTTTATAACACAAAAACATTCTTGACGAGTCAGTTTCTTGTAATAAGAGAAGAAAGAAAAAACCACTCGATATGCTAGTTCTACTAAATTTAACACTCTCGCTCTTGTTATATAACAAAACCCGTTTGCTCTGCAGAAGAATAATAACACACATGTGTTAAATTTTCTTTCTTTTTTGTTTTATACCATTCTGTCAAGTTTCATTGCCTCGTTTAATCATCCCACCTGCAGCAGGGATCTTCTTGATGATACTTTTTTCCCATGTTGATGGTTCCCCACGTTAAAAGTTTTTTTTTCCCGTCACCTTTACGCTTTCATTCTATTAGCGTGGGCGAACCAGGGAAGTAATGCTACATTATAAAAGCAGAGGCGGGTGAATTTAAAGATATTAAATAAATTAGGTCAGAGTTATAAGCATAGAATTGCTTGTTCTATTAATTATCGCGTAACGAACTTCCAGACGGAGAAATTAAATTCAAATCAAGTCGGACGCAGATTCTCTGTTTACTATTGGCGGAATTGCAGAATGCCCGACGGACGTTCATTTCTTTGGGAAAATATGAACTGTCTTTGTCAGATTCTACGCTTCCGGTCCTCTCATGGAAGTAAACTCGCACAACGCCGCCTAGAAGATAGGATTAGTAGGTTTTGGGTCCCTCGAAGTCAGTCACCTTGCAGACGCGACATACACCTAGCGCTTAGCAAAGCTAACTTAAGGAAGAAGACATTGCAGTTCTTTAATCAATCGCACAACTCTCACAGTGTGACTCAAAAAGCTCTTATGTTCATGCCAGCTCTGCCCATCATCCTCTTTTACAGTACAATGGCTTGGTTTTATTCCCTTTTTTTTATTGAAAACATCCAAGGCAAACAGTATAAAGAGGATGGACTGTATTCGTTGGATATCGATGTCCAGTCAGTCTTCGGCCCAGCCAATTTAACCTTCCTACAGACAACCACATCCTATCGAGAATGCCGCCTACACCACTAACGCGCACCAACTTAGTCAGCAACTTCCCCCACCTCTCACGTTTGGCGCCATTTTAATGTACTTACTTACTTAATTGCGTCCTTTTGTACCGCTAGGTGTTGAGGTTCTCCAAAATTTCTTCCAGCTTGCCCTCGCCTCAAAAGAGAGTTTGACCACCCCTGGTGTCTGGCATTCTAGTCAGGTGCCCGAACCATCTTAGCTGGCCTTGCTCCACCTTCTCAAACAGAGGTCTCACTGCCACAGAGCTGCGGATAATGTTTTTTTTAATTCAATCCCTTCGGATTTTACCTTTGATCCCTCTCAGAAAGCGCATCTCTAAAACCTGCAATCTGCTGCGGTTTGATTTCCTCAGCGTTCAGCTCTCGCTTCGATAGCTAATTGTGGGAATAAAAACGATATTGTACATTACTTTCTTGGTATTCTTGGACACTTCTCACAGTCGGCTGACTGCAGCAATTCTGCTGTTCATCACCTCGCTGATCTTGCCCGATTCGTGAATTACCGAGCCAAGTTAATTAAAACTTTCTACTTGTTCCAGTTTAGCACCATCTAGCTAAATGCTGTGTTTTACGCCTCTGTGTCGTGAAAGGATAGTAGTTTTCGTCTCGTCGGTGCTAATTTTCATGTCACATTTTAAAAGCTCGTTCCAAACGTTCAGGTTGTGTTGAAGGTCTCTAGCACATCCGGCAAGTAATGCAACGTGATCTGCAAAAGCAAGTTCAGAAAACCTTGATTGGACCATTTTCCAGTGACCTGCTCGAAACACTGTCCATCATAATGATAAAGAGCAGGGGGCTGAGTGTAGAAGTCAGATGATGCCGCATTCTTCCCTGCCCTTACATAATTCTTACAGCGATCGTAATTGCTCTTTATCGCTTCGACAAGGTCCACACTGTAATCCTCCAGGGGTCAGCTAGAGACGTGCCTTCGGTATACGATCAAAGGCACAGTGGATGCTCTTCTGGTACATAGCCGCCCTTTCGCCCAATTGTCTTATCGAGAAGATCAGGTCTTGAATACTTCTATCTCCCCGGAAGCCATACTGCACTTCGTCTAGCCTTCGTAGTCTTCTCTCGAGCATTCTGTAATATACCTTGGCAGGGACACTCAGTAAAGATGTACCTCGGTAATTTCATACAATTTCTCCCATCCCTTTTCTTGAATATCGGGACAACGATAGAAACTTTCCAATCGTCCGGTAGCTTTTTTTGTGCAAGAGCTAAGTTACAAATCTTTAGCATTAAGGTGCTTAACTATTTCTGGTCGTGGCCAGCGGCTTTTCTAGTCTTAATCTTCTTCAGAGCTGTGTTCAACCCTCTCTCAAAAAAAGGTTCTGGTACTGTGTCCAACGTTACCAGGGGTTTCGGCTCAGGTGCAGTATCCGTCTCTTCCAAAAGTTCCATGAAATGCTCTGTTCATCTTTTCATCACCCTCCCTCTTCCTGTAACACTTTTTCAACCTTATCTTTCTTTAGAACTCGATAAAACAATTTCTGATCTTGCTCAAGATTTTTCCTCTATTTTCCTGCCAAATTCCGCCCACGACTGCTCTTGAGCCCTTTTCACCGAATCTCTGGCTACTCTCCTCTGTTCCTTGTACCAACTGTACGCTGCTGTCTTCTCATCTTCACTCGCTCGTAAGTACTTCTTAAAAACCTCTCTTTCTTGAGCTTTATTTCCTTTTTAACCTCATCGTTCTACCACTTTGTTCTCTTTTTTCCGTTTGCTTGTTCACCCTACCCTTACCACATACCTGATCCGCGACTTCCAAGAGTACCTGCTTGAAAGCTTCCCAGAGTTCCACAAGTCCTGCCTCCCAGAGTGCTTCCGATCTGTAGCTTGAGCAAACTCTTCTCTTACTTCGGGGGATCTTAACTTAATAATTTATCTTAAATTTGGGTTCCCTATTAACTGGATATCTAAAATTAACCTTCCTACAGACAACCACATCTTGCCGACAAAGCAACCTACACCATTAACGCCCACCAGCTTAGTCGGTAACTTCCGCCCGTTCCCCACGTTGGGCGCCATTTTAATGTAACGTCAAAAAGATTATATTAACGTGTGCGGAGAGCAAGAGCTTCAAGGTCTGAAACTGCTTAGCTAAGCTAACTCGAGACTGCACAATTCTTCAGCGCAAGTCAAGGTAAACTTTTTAAATGTAATTCATTAAATTACGTAATCAATAACTTGCCAAGAAAAGTTCGCCATTGATTTAGACGACGTCTACAAGACTGAAGAAGAGCTGGGTTTCTTTAATGATCTCCGATATCAACGATAAGCACGACGATATGATGCGGTTACAGCTTTTATTGGGTTTTTGTGTTTGGTTGTACAGTATGATATGATATTTCAAGGTATAAGAAGATGTACTGAAACAATGGTAATTTTATTTTTAACAGACGCTAATATGTTTTCTGCTCACTAGAAATTAAAGAATAATTTCAGACAACTTGAAAAACGATCGGTCTGTGTTGTAAGACTTGAAATGTTTCATTGAAACTTTTGTTTTTAAATGTTTAAGTTTCTATAAAAGTAATAGTAATAATGGTTATACTGAACAACGTTGACATGTTTACTATTTCAGCCCGCCATATGAAGTTTGACAACACTGAGTGGTATCATTGGTATCATTTTAAGGTTGAGGTTATGTGGCTGAAAATGGAAGTTCAAATGATTTTATTGCTTTTTGTCGATGACTGTGATTTAAAATGCCATTCTTGAAGTTTGATGGTCCCAAATAACAAGTATTTACTTATTTATTTTATCAAAGTAGCCTAGTGTTGTTAGTACATTATGTTGCAGAGTAATTCAGTTTTATCTGTACACTAGAACTATAAAATCTAAAAGTAGGCACGAATACACAAGTAGGTAGTTCTTTAGTTCATTTTATATTTTCAAATTGGATGACAGCTGTAAGTTCAAATGAATAGATATGTGAGTGAATCAATCTAAAACATTTAATTTTGTTTTCCTAGGCGACCTTGATAAGACAAATACGTAAACACCCGTTATGAGTTTCAGTGCTACTGCGTCTAACTAAATTAATGTTGTGAAGATAAACGGCGATTTTAATTTACATTTTAATTCAACTAATTCTAATTTAATTAGATTTAAAGATTCGTATACTTTATTTTGGTTATGTTAGCTGAATAACTCAAGCGACTCGTTATCAGAATTTGGTATATGATAGACATATTTTTCTTAAACACACCACAAACAATAACAAATAACATCCCAACTGTAAATCGGCAGTTTACTGATTAGTTAGTAAAAGATAAAAATTCATTTCCTACTTTCAATTTAATTACTTACGTACAATAAAGTGAACGTTGAATTGATTAAAAATATTAAAAACTTAACAATTCTTCCTCTAAACAAGAAAATATCAAGAGTCTTTTCTGAACGATATGAGTAATTGTCGATCTTAACTCCTGCAATACCAAAGATCGAGAAATTTATAAAATCCCAAACTGAAATTCACTTTGAAACTCATAAATTATTTCTTGCCCATCAATTTGGCTTTAGAAATAACAAATGTACCACCAACGCTGTTAATTGTCTGTCAGAGTTTCGAAAAAGGCAGATTCGAAGGTGCAACTTTTTTCGATTTACAATAGTCATTTGATTGCATTTACCACGAACTGCCACAGCGCTCAGTCTTGGACCCTGTCCTGTTTTTAATTCATATCAACGATTTAAATGTTGATTTGAGAATCTAGTGCTCTTCGCAGATGACACCACCCTCTTTCATTCGCGTTGCAGTTGTCTTCTACATCAGGCTAGATGAACTTCTCATTCTTAGTTTTTCTCATAAATCTCGACTCTTTTACTTTTCCAACATAGAATTTCACACACTTTTTTTTTCTGGAAAGTTTATATAAAATTTGCTTTTCAACACATTCTCCATGACCTTTCGCCATATTTCAGGTGTTATTGTACGGATTTCATTGCAAATATTGGTTTTTCAGTTGGAGGATAGTTGCTGGTTTATTGACGGGCGCTCGTTCTTTCAAATAAGTCCAAAGAAAACAGTCAGGAGCAGTTAAATTCGGCGAACGCGGCCAATTAAAGTTGCTATTCCGCGAAACAATGCGCTCGTTGAAGATATCCCGTAACAGAGTCATCGGGTCTTGTGTTGCATGTGCCGTGGCTCCATCCTGTTGGAACCATATTTGTGGATTATTTTGCACAGCTGACCTCAAAAAAGTTTCCAACATCGTCCGATATTGAGCAGAATTAATGGTGACTGCATCACCGGCTTTATTTTCAAAGAAGTATGGGCCAGTGATCCCTTCAGACGATGCACCGTACCAAAAAGTGCACGTAGATGGATATAATTCTCGCCGATTAATTGTTTTTGGATTATCCGTGGCCCATATCCTGCAGTTCTGTTTAGTAACTAATCCATTTAATTGGAAATGGGCTTCATCGAAATGGCATATTGAATCTGTTGCGGGTAGTCTGTCGGCTTCAATTCTTGCACAAGCGGGATTTTATATACATGTGCAATGTAACCAAAATCCTCCGCGATAGCCTGAATTGAGCCGAACGTCTCCTTTTTGATGATATACGTTGAATACTGTCATCCGTTTGCGCCGTACGTGGTCTTCCGGTACCAAGAAGGCTTCTTACTGACCCTCTTTGTCGAAAATGCAACCAGACGATTTATTGTTGGCACTGTGGGTGCAACCCTCACATTAAAATATCGACGTTATGCACGCTGCTTCAATAGAATTGGCTGTTGGTTGCCAAAATAAAATTCGATGATTTTTGATCGTTGTTCTGTTGTCTATCATTCCATATTAAACAAAAACATAATTGAATTAAAAAAGAATATAACGAATTTAAACCAATATCGCTCATTTTGCGCCACCCTGTACATCAAAGGAAAAACATTTCTCTTGCTGATAGTGGCCGTTTGAGTTTTGATCAAAGCTACCAACCGTTTATAATTAGAGTTTCAAGTTGAATTAAATATGAAATTTTCTCCGAAAGTGAACAAGCTTATTAAAAACAGTCTGTCTGTAGTTGCGATCACTGGCTAATCAGAAATGGAAAGGAGGAGAATGGAAGGTGGGTGATTGTGTTTCTGTTTGGGTTTCCTATGTGGAAATGGAAGTTCAATTGTGATTTTCTGCGGATGGTCCTTTCCTTCTTTCAGAGTCTGGCGATCTGGCACATGGTGGCACAATAGCAAAAATTGCGAGTAGGTAATTGTTCACAAGGTCTGATGAAGGTTTTGCAGGTGTGGATGACAATCTAGAAAGCTCGCTGCTGAATTTGAACAGGAAGCCTTTACGCTGCTAAACGATGTTCAGGTCCATGTGATTAGCTTGTCGCTGTATTTCAACGTGCTGATGAAGGTATTGCTAAGGTATTTGACTGATGGCGAAAGTTGCAGGCGTAAGCCTTATAGTTTCCGATAGACGTCTTTGGGGTCTAATCTGGCTGCTGCTGTTATGGATAAGGATAACGTTAGATTTTTTTGCGGGTTCCATCTGATTCTTTATATTTGGAATCAACTCTTCAGTCTTCCGAACTCGAACATCAGGATTCCCGATCTGTCGAGTTTCGAAACGTTACACAAAGGACGACGTAACTGGGATAGGTGGGTGTCGTAAAAGTAAAAGATGAATAAGTGGCAAGAGGATAGATACTTAGGAAACGTACACCTGGTCGAGAGCTACCATAAAGGCGGAAAACAAAGCTTCTGGAGGTCTACCTGAACGGAATGAGGTTTGGTGGTTTGGAAGAAGGTGTTGACGAGTGCGTTAGAAGCATGGAAGTATGAGAGTGCCATGTGGGTTTGTTTGTTGGCGCTAATAACTGTTAACCTCGATTAGGAAACTCACTCAGATACAGAAATTTCAAAATTATTTAATAGAACGCCAAATATGTTGACATTTGAAGAACTTTATACCTTGCTCGTACAAGTTGAAGCTGCCTTAATCACTCCGTCCAATGATCCTAATGGTCTTCAAGGATTTACTCCGGGTCACTTTATCTTGGGTTAAGCATTAACTGCATTGGCAGGAATAGATCTTCAGGCCACGCCTGTTAATTACGTCAAACGCTTCAAACACATTCAAAAGGTGGGATAATATTTTTGGACAACGTCACAAATGGAAATTCAAAAAAGACACGAATTCCCTCATTGGTTCACTCGTTTCGTTCTTAAAGTATCAGACGACAGTGTACCTGTTGTGACTGTCCATACGCGCAACAGAACCACCAAAAGGGCCATCACCAAAGTTTGTCCCACTCAAGGCAGTGATAGTAGTGAGTCTAAACAGTGGCTAATCGCTTCAAAACTTTTTATTTAAAGACGCTCGTTTTCAGTTTCTGTGCTTTATCACACGTTTATTTTTTGTTTGCTGTTCGATCGGTTATTGTTAGAAAGTATGCCTTTCAAGGGCGGCGGCATGTTACGCACATTGTTAATATTCTTAAGTTGATTACAAAATATTAATATTTAGTTTGGATGGCATTTAACAGAGGGCGTTTGCAGTTCCTTTATATGCAAGCCGTCGTGAGTTACGAACTAGGGGTAGAAGGAAGGGGTAGGAAAAATAATATGGCGAAACCCTCTACAATGTAAAAGCAGGTGTTGCTTTAAAATTCGTAAAAAGTCAGACCAGTAAATTATTTTTTATCAGTTTAATGGTTTGTGTACCAACGCAAAGTGCTGACGACACATATGCCGCACCAACAGCGTTATAACTGTAGATTTTGGAAAATCCAATTTTACTCAAAAAATCTTTCCTACCGGATTGAATGACGAGCATGTAATAAATCCAATCTTGATATTGAATGAAGGAATTCATAAGAACTTACTTATTTGAACCATAAATCGAAATCGTAAAATTTCATTGATTAAAAAAGTCTCTTCCTATCTATTATTATATTACCACCAATTTGCGTCATTTCTCTTATATCGTATGTATTTGTACTAAGTTTTTCCATTAATTAAATGGAATTTAAATCCTTGTAGATATGGTGCTAACGGCACGATTTGTTAACGTCAATACACAAAAAGGTTCTTGCTCAATTTAACGTCTTGTTTGTTAACAAATGCCTTTTTTTGTATTATTATGCAAATCTTGCATGTTCAAATTCCTTAACATTTCAGTTCGTTTATTAGAATGTTGATACATTTATCTATCAACAGTTAGTAATTGAACTGCAACACATTCTATTATCGCTCCGTACTATTTCTATCATCTACTCGCTCTTATATAAATTAGGTCGTTCTCTTTGAGAGAGAATCATTATTAGGTATACAATATTTTCTACGGCGAAAGTTTTGCATTTGACTGCACATGTATTTTATAAAGTATAAATACGACATCAAAAGAATGATTTTTATCACCGACTGAGATAAAATTAGAAATACAAAATAAATCTTGCTTGCTTTCACTCTCACTCAAACTGGAAATTTATTTTTATTACTATTGCTTGATGCTTGCATTTATTGAGATCAATAGCAGACGCAATAATTATTATAATTCGATCAGTGCAAGGTAACTTTCTTTCGAAAAATCGATTTTATTTTTATTTCAAAGCGGAAGAATTTCATTAAAGCTTGAGGCCTGTAAAACTTGTTTTTCTGTATATCTGTTTACATAAATAAAATGTGTAAACGCCTAATTGTAAGCAGATATAAATAGACAGCGGAAATAGTAATTATACCAAAAGAGAACGCGGAACTTTATGTTGTTTGTGGTTTAGAGAATATCTTAATGTCTGGCGCCAGTACATTAGACCACGCTCTATTTAATTTAAAAGAAAATTTATATCATTTAATAATAATCAGAGAAAATAATGAATTGAAAATTTAATTAATACACAGGAAACAATAGAATGTTCTATTTAGACAAGGTTTTCCGAAAATTAATAGTATAACTAGACAAGCAAGCAAAAGTCTCTTATTCACATCATTACATACAGTGTGTTCCACATTTCGATGCTCACTATTGGGATTTCGGAAATTGTATGAGATACGAAGTCGGTTAAATTAGAAAAGATTTGGCTATTTTGGAGATCAGTTTACTTATGCTTTTGTTTTTTCAAAAAAGTTCACGGCTTACTAGATATTTGCTAAAAACGAAATTATCTTATTTTTTCTTTAAGTGAAATATCTCACGAACGAGCAAAGATAGAAAAGAACAGCAAAGAGGATGTTCTAGAGAATTTACTCCGAAACACAAAAAAATTATTTTTGCAATCGTCTTTTGTTTTATTTCGGCGGTGAAACGTAAATCCAAATTTTTTCTAATGGAACGCCTACTTGATTTCCATATTACTGAACTGCACGCCTTAAATGCTTTTCAGCGATACACGGTTTGACATAGCTATTCTTTTGTTTTACTGAGTTATGAAGTGAAAATCATTTTTCATCATAGTGTGCCATGACATCTAACAGAGTTTTATCAAAGAAATTCATTTGTTATGCAAAAATTACTAAAACAAAATAAATACGCTTTTATGGGGCATTAGCTGCTTATTTGATATGCTCAGTAAAGTATCTTAAAAGCGTCTTTTGTTTTGTTTTAGCAATTGTTACATAACAAGTGTAGTTTATCTGACAAAAATCAATGATATTCATATGCTTAAAGCCATGGCACACTAAGTGGGAAATGCTTTTTATTTAAAAAATAAAATAAGATAATTTCGTTTTTAGCATATACCTGGTAAGCCGTGAACTTTTTTTAAAAAACAAAAGCATAAGTAAACTGATCTCCAAAATAGCCAAAACTTTTCTGATTTAACCGTCTTCGTATCTCTTACAATGTCCGAGATCCCAATAGTGAGCATCGGAATGTGGACACACTGTATAGGTATAGTCTAACTATACACTTTGTTAGGTGTCATGATTTTGAAATGTTTGAATTATTTGCACCTTGAAATCCATTGTTGTTTTTTGCATAATTAAATATTTACACAAAACAAAATAATTGCGCATTCTTTTAAATGCATAATAAGAAAATGCAATCGGTATGTAAGCACTAATTGAATTCTCCAGTTTTGATAGTATTCCACTTTTATAGTGTATCGTAATTGCTAAATGGAAACTAGTATGGCTTTATTTTGTTTTCAAATTGACACACAGTCTATTTGCTTTGAAACTCTTTGGAATTATCGAACGCGAATTGCTGCATTTCTACAGTAAACAAGTTCCCGAATTGCAGTTTAACTAATTGGGCTGCTTTTAGATAAACAAACGTGGAGTCCATTTAATCTTGTGCAAGCTAATGTTTGGAGATCACACATATCAAAGTTGCCTTTACATGATCTTATGATTCTTAAATGTTATGATTCCGACTGGTAGATACCCAAACAGATGTTTAGTACATATTATGGGAAAACGAGATCTCATCTAGGAGAATATTGAACGAGCCTAATGTAGGTCACAATGATCGTGCTTTTCCATGGTCAGAAGGCTGAAGTAGTAGGCCATGGGGTTTTTATTTATTTTATCTCACGGATGAGTACATATTCATGTTCCAGTCAATGACTCACTACAGCAAGTTGGTACTTGGTAATCCGATGGCGAGATTGGTTGCCAGTAAGGTTATGAAGAAACCGATAAATCATCAAATATTGTCATCTAGTAATCTTCAATCATTGTTTTTCGTTTTTGATTATCTGAGTAAGTTAGTTAATGCTCAGAGTACCCAAAGCGGTGATACAACGTAGCAAGCAGCAACTAAAACACAATTCGTCCATTGATGTATCTAAAAAGATTCTGAAAACGCGGGCCCGGTCCTGATAACTGTCGGCCTGTACGATCTTCTTCTGTTTGTCATTACGCTCAGAACATTCTAAAGTTGCAAATTGTGTCCGTCATTGTTGTTCGATCTCCTCGCTAATGTAGGAGCGTTGAAAATGTTGATGCACGCACAGTATTCATAAACTTCGTCGATTTTAGAGGTTATGGTTGTTTAGAATAGTTTACAAGAAACTTATTTACTTAGCAAAATCAATCATAGACAATTTTCATAAATGCAATTAAAAACGCGAAATCCACATCATGCAAGAGCGAACTCGTTTTCCTCAATCTTGTGCGCCATTGCTGAGTGACTTCTGACTATCTTTTGTATAGATTCCTTCCGAAGATCTTGAAGCTAATCCCGAACGCACTATCATGTCTGTATGTCTGCTCAGCGTTGCTACGTCACTGCCACCGATCCAGCCTCTGCGAACAGGCCGGTATTGCCGTCCAGTAATTTAATTTACGATGCAGAAATGTGTTCAATGATGCTTGGCTGGTGATTGTGTTAGTTACGATTAGTAAGAATTAGTGCTGCTAAATTTTATGCATCGATCGTTTGTTTTGTTTCATGCCTGTATCTAATTGTTATAACACAGAAAATGTGTATACCCAAGACATACAGCTCTGCAAAAATTATAGAATTATGAGGTTACAAATCCAATTTAAGGGCTTACTGGTACAGGTTCTCATAATGTTATTAGATGTCTGGAAAAAAAACGAAAAGAAAAACGCTAGAAATCTACTCAAAACACTTGAAGATACTAAATAACCAACAGATTATTAGTTAGAAAGGTTCGAAATCACGAATTGCGTCATACCATTCGAGACGTAAAGGATCTTTTAGATCAGGGCTGCCGCTAGGTTATTTGGCGTCTACAGTAGTCTCTTAAGGCGCCTTCAAGCCCAGGTCACATTATCAAATAATTTGATCACACTTGACTATCAGTCTAGAATGATGACGTCAAAATGGACAAACTCAAGTTTGTACCAAACTGGGTGGTCACACCATAGTATATAGATGGGTAAGTAGAACGACTCTTCAAAAATTCTTTGTTCTTTTCAAACGCCGGCCGATGACCTTGAAGTAATGGTTCGTGGCTAATACCGATATTTCGAACAGATGTCGCTACGCTAGTGTCAGTGGCGTGTGCAGATTTATTTATGAATTACTAGAAAGGCTACCATTGCATCTTCTGTTATTAAATTTTATTTTACCAAATTTATAATGGCATTGTATTAAATTAAAGAAAATGATGTAAATCATGCACAAATATCCAAAGAAATCAAATTTATCATAATACATTTTAGATACATTATTGTTCTTGTATTCAAAAATTTGTCCTTCAATGGTTACATTTAAATAAATCAGTAAATAAATTGGTTGTTTTGTTCATATTTATTACTTAGTAATTTATAAAAAAATTTATTTTATTACAAATGTTTCTTATAATTTAATCTAAACTACCTACTCTATGTACATAAAAAAAATCTATTAAATAAACACGAAATTTGTAAGAAAACATCAACAGAATCAATGTAAGCACAATTTTTTTACTTTATGTAATTGCAACATAATTAATTAATTAGTTAATACTACTATTATTAGAAGCTTATTAGATAATCATACCTAAAGGCAAATTACTTAATTCTTCTTCTGCAGCTTCTTGCTGCATTATAGTAGATGTGGCATTTGGAGAAAGAATTTTTTTATTTTTTCCTTTAATGCAATGCTTTTCAAAGTGTGCTGAACAGACCTTGTAATACGTATTTTGCATTAATATTTCCATATGATCCTTATATACATCATAGATGTTACAAAACCGTGCCCATTCCTCACATCTAAAATATTTATTTTATAATAGCATTTTCAGAGTTAATCGGAAGTAACAAAACTTTGTTTATCACTGGGAAATTTAAAAAAATGCACGTTGAAAGTTTCATTATTGGCTTTACACTCCTTCACCACACAAATACTTTTACAACGCATAATTATTAAAAATAAAAGTAAAGGTAGTATAGTAGAAGTTCGCTTCCACGTGTACGCCACTGATCTAACCTCGCTCGGCTGCTGGCTCGGCGTTCGACCGTCGTGACATCTATTATAGAAACGCGAACTGCCCTCCAACCTTCACGAGTTAGTTTCCCGCGTTTTTAAGAGTTCTTCTACTTCCCCATCTATATACTATGATCACACTGTACATAATTTGTTCAAACTGTGGGGTTAGGATAACTTTACAAAACAAAAGGTGTGGTTTGTTTAATTTTGTGAGGTTAGGACATTGATTTTAATTTATTATTATTGTTGTTTTTTAATAATATAATAATTCATTTTAATATCTGTGTATACAAACATCTGGTGAGTTGGTATTATTTAGTAAAAATGAAGCAGAACGAAAATAAACGAAAAACAAAACAAAAACGAATATAACGCGCTATAACCTTCTTGGTTTCACGCCTGCTTTACTATTTTCAAATTTAGCCAATCACGTAAGCCATCGCATCAAACTGACTGAGGATTTAGAAACGCCTCTAAAACTCAGGAAATTTGACTAAACTAAAGGTATGATGTCATTATTTCAGACTGATAGTCAAATTTGATCAAACTGACTGATAGTGTGACAAGGTTTCATGTGGAAAGCGGGAAGGGGAGTGCATGGTGCGTTTGCAGTTTCAGTTGTCTAATTCTTCACTGTGCAACGGCTATGGCAAGTTGCCTCATTTGCGCGATTTTGCGCCACCCTTGATGGTATAAGAAGTGTTATAAAGTTTATAAAAAGTACTTTCTATTGAAATTTTTTATGAAAAGTTTCATAATTAGTGAAACTTTTGAACTATTGAAAACTTATGTTTAGTTATACGTAATATGTTGGAACTTACATATGTTGGGATCGTTAAATTTCAAGAATGATATTTAAAATCATAACCATCATGATTCACGGCAAAACCTTTAGAAAAAAAAACGCAACAAAATAACCTCAAAACGACACCAATCAGTGTTGTCAAACTTCATGTAGCATTGTAAAATGACAAACTTGTCAACATCGCCCAGTATAACCATTACTATAGGTGGTAGGAACATAAGGACTTACAGTGGTAGATATAAGAGTCCGAAGGCCCTGTGGCTCTGATTTTGAGACTAAAGGAGATCCCCCACGTTGTTTGAGTAGGAGTTGAAGGGTGACACTTCCTCCCATTAAGTTAGAGGGCCACCAAAAGGAAATCTGGCAGGAAAATCCCGGGCACACTTATGTATGCCCGCCACTAAGAATTTAAAAACAAAAGTTTCATACTAGGTATAAGGCATAACACATCTGCAGAACAATCTTCATTTATTTCTACGTATAAATTGAGATAAATTTTGATGCTCTGTGGTGTCTTTGAAAATGAAAATGATTTGTATCAGTATAGTTCGTTTGATTGTCCGTAAAAAGCAAGCTTTCCCTAAAAAGAAAGCAAAATTCAGAAAAAAAAACAATAATAAAGTAAACTCAAAAAAACATTATTTTTCCATCAAGAAATGACTAAGTTACAAATTTACTCAAAATGTTTTAATTTGCCCCTAATATATCCCCACTTTCTTAAGATCCTCACTTATTTCCCCACCAAGTTCACAAATCTCCAATTTGGGGAGGAATTTCCATATGTCGCAACGCTGCAGTACTCGCAACGTATCTTCAATTTTTAGTTTATACCTCCTCGTAGAGCCCTACACGAGCCGAAATTTTTAGCCTGACTGGAAAGAAAAGTGACACGGCCCGAAAAAATCCAGGTAACTTTTTGTTCGGTCCAGGAGGTTCGAACAGTCCAAGAGGCCCAAACACCACAAGAGGTCCGAACGGTCCGACAGAGAAGGACGAGGAGCTGAGAAGTTTAAAAGGCCCGACAGACCCGAAAAGCCCGCAGGGCTGAGAAATACAAAAGGGCTCACAAACCCGTAAAGGCCAAGATTCCGACAGGCCCGAGAAATCAAAATAGATAGATAGACCCGAATGGCCGAGAAGTGCAAAAGGACCGACAGATTCGAATAACCTCACAGGGCCGAGATTTCCGAGAGGCTCCAACAGCTCGACAGGCCTGATTGACCTTACATAGGTTTGAAAAGCCTGATAAATTAAAATTTTTATATGATTTTAGTAATCAGAAGAAACAACTGTTTGAAAATCCCACCGAGTTAACTGCCACGATTCATGAGGTTAACATATGTTAATTGTGATAGTTATTAACATGAATGAAGTAAATATTAAATTGAAAAGTATAATCAACTTTTGGCCCACTCATCCATAACAGTCATCTTTCTCAATTATTTTCTCTGATTCTTAGTATTTTCACCCAGTCAAAGGCTGATCATCTTAGTCTGAGTAGACATCAGCTCGTAGTTTAACTTGGCAGGAAATGTTTGTTGCTGACTTTTTGAATGGCGAAGTTTCCTAGTCCATAATGTTTACAATTCGTTTGAACAACTTGGCCAATTAAAGGTAATTGTTAGATATTGCTACCCCTAGGAAGACGACGTTTTGAGAGCAAGCTTTTGGTATCAGCAGGTAGAGAATTACTCACAGAACAATCAGGTGGCCGATTTTTAAGCACATCTTAGGTTATGTTTCACGATACAAACAATGAAATTGTCAACTAATTCAGCTGCTGCGCACACTACCAACCCCCTACTGCAGCATGAACCGTGTATGGATGTCGCCCAACCTGGCACGTGGGCGTACGACGGTGTGCTTAGGTTAGAAGGAGTTGAACGTTAAGTTTTTTAATGAATTTCACCCTAAGCGAGGGTGTTGCTAGGTTAGGAGCTAAAAGTTAATTTTTTTAATGAATTCCACCCAAATTTTGCGCGGGAGCCTAGCGAGGGTGTGGTCAGGTTAGAAGGAGTTAAACGTTAATTTTTTTTAATGAATTTCATTCCAAGCGAGAGTGTTGCTAGATTAGAAGGATTTAAGTTATCAAAGATTCTCATTTTCGCTGAGGATTTAAAATTTTACAGAACTGCTACGTCTAGCCAGGACTTTATAGGAGGATGGCCAGGAGCCTTAATAGTAAATTAGCGCTGTTGTGCTTCCACACGTTTGCCGGCCATTCATAATTATATTCTAGTTAAAACGAGTTGAATATGTTAAAGACTTGGATGTAACTTAGGACGCTGCATTAAGTTTAAAAAACTGTAATAAGACAGTTTTATAGATTATCTAACATTGAAACTATTGTGAAGTTATATCAAACTTTGGTCCGACCTCCCTTGGAATATGCTTCATCAATATGGAATCCAATATATCTATATCAAATAGAAAAAATCGAAAAGGACAAAAAAGGTTTCTGAGATTTTTATATTTTAAAATATATAATACTTATCCTGATTGATATTCGAAGAGTTCGAGCTCTAGATCGTAGAATTGAATTCAAAATACTGAGTTTAGAAAATCGTCAAAAAATTAATCTTGCGATTCTGTTATGAAATTTGGAATAATCTTGAATAATTTTAGATTAAAAGTTTTGTGTCATGTTCTACATTCCCATTCAAGTACGTAGTACCATTCGTCCCTCTATAATAATTACAGTGACGTTCACTTATAACGAACCCGGTTAAAGCGAACTCTCGATTGTAACGAACCAATTTGAAAGGTACCAACCAAAGTTCCATAAGGACTGTGTTAAGTTTTTCTTCATATAACGAACTCGGTTATAACGATCTTTCGGATAAAACGAACCGTTTATCGTATATAAAATTTCAAATATTTCCGTTTATAGCGAACTTTTAAGTATAAAATGCGGGCTTTTCCCAAAAGTAAAAACGTACTAACACATTCTAGATGCAAACAGCATTCAACAGTCAGTATGGTGTCGTCAATCGTTTGGTATGCTTACTTGCGCTGATAATTAGAATTGATGATGTTATTTTAAGCAAAAAGCGAAACTGTTTTACATTAAAAGAGAAATATGAAATTATAAAACGTTTACAAAGAGGTGAAAAACAAAGTGAAATACTTCATGAAATGTAAAATGTAAAAAATAAAATAAAAGAGTTAAATCAGACGGTAGCGTTTTTTTGTAACTTATCACTTGCAACGAACTTCGGTTATAACGAACCGTTCTTGACGGTTCCTTGGAGTTCGTTATAAGCAGACTTTACTGTATTTTATGATTAATCAATGAACTGTTTTATTAATAATGACAATTCAGCCAAAAGTTAACACGTCTGCACATAACCTATTAGTTTGTCGATATTATTTATTTACCTCATGTATAGAATGTACTAGATGATATGATAAATCTAGCAGGCTGCTTTACAAATGTCGCTATTATAGAAATATTACAGAGTTAAATTTCTGTAGTTATTAGATCTCAGCTGATTAATGGTCATAGTGCTGTATCACTCCAAAGAAAACAAAAAGAATACAGAAGTGCAATTACCACAACACCAGAACTAATCACGGCCATTAGATCTGCCGCTCGAATTCAATGCTGCGAGGTAAAAATCCACTCAGGTATACACGGTGTGTGACGGATGATATTTACAGTATGTTATTCTGTGTCTAAAAATAAATAGAAAATCCCAACAGCAATTTACTGTTAACTATGTAATTTCCAAGATATTGGCTGGTAAATTTGGCAACGCTGTATAATTAAAAACGATAAAAAGATTGAGTAGGTGAGAGTACTTGGTAGTGTGATTAAAACTTGTAATGTTTTCATTCGGTTGTCTCTTTAGTTACCGTGGAATTTAAATAAGGTTTTTTTTGTTTCTTGGATATGGTGGTAACGTTGCAATATCTTTAAAAATCATTGCTGTTAAGGAATTTATCATTGTAAGATGTTAATGCAAAATATCATACAAATACCATTCAGTTGGTCCCAATTGCTAATTATTTTGAATCATCTAATAACAACACCAATAATAATGCATAAATCATGTTGATAACCAAAATTTATTCAGTTTAGTAGAAAATGAAAGTTAAGGAAGTATGATCTGGATATTTATGAAAAAGTTATTGGAAAACCTGGAAAAGTCAGGGAATTTTATTAGTAAACCACCGTGCATTTAGCATTTTATAAATTGCATAAGTAAACACTTAACAGTTACAGTTATGTATTTTTAAATACATTACTTCTTTCAGCATTTCATGGAGATTAAAGGACGACAGTAATAACTTTGTAAATTAATTAAATTATACTTGCCGTTGATATTGATTATATTGAGAAACTGCACTAATAAAATCTAGTACTTCAGCACTTATACCTTTTCAGCTAATAATTTTATACAAACTAAAGTTTTTTGTACATTTTTTTCTTGTTGACATATTTTACACGAAAAATAAATTAATTATGTAAGATCCTAATAATTGTAAACATGTGTGCATACAAATCCTCTCTCCGCATTTTATTATTGTTCTCTACCTTGCAACTATTCTCATCTTAAATCCATCACGTTATATATAGTGCAAATATTCAGTCACAGTTACACAAGTTATTTTATTTTCAGGGTTGCTGGCACCGGTCCTGGGGTCGTACATACACTAGTGGACTCGGCCACGTTAGAATTACAAGAAAAAGTAGAAGAACTCTCAGCTGCCGTATCAACTACTGCTGCTACAACAATTACTAGTCATCACAATGAAACTCCATCTTTGGAAGAAAGTAATTTAACGAGAGAAAAATCAGTTTTGATTGACTCTTTAAATAAAGTAATTAAAGAAAAGAATATTTCTTCTGTAGAAGTTAAAATAGATCAAAGATCTGAACTTAGTGATAGTAATAATACTCAACAGACTGATAAACCTGGAACTGAAGTGCCAAGTATAGAACCAAAGAATAATCTAACTGAACAAAAGGGAGAAACCCATGAAGATATTCCCTCGTTTTCAGAGTGGACCCAAAAACAGTTAGAAGAGGCAGAAAGAAAAAAAGAACAAGTCAATTCCTCTGCTCACAGCCAGCAGACAAACGGAAAGCCAAGTTCAGGTATTAAAAAACGATGGAAAAATTACGCATCCCCCGATTGTGGTGCAAAAATAATTGCTGCTAATCCAGAAGCGGTTAGTGCAGGCGCAGTACTTTCTTCACATAGAGATGAATACGCATTAAATACTTGTACTAGTCGTATTTGGTTCATTGTAGAATTATGTGAGGCCATACAAGCCAAAAAGATTGAATTAGCTAATTTTGAATTGTTTTCTTCTTCACCGAAAGACTTTACTATTTCCGTTAGTGATAGATTTCCAAGCCGTGATTGGTCTAGTGTTGGCCAGTTTACTGCTAAAGATGAAAGAGATGTTCAAAGTTTCGATTTGCATCCGCATTTATTTGGAAAGTATATTAAATTTGAAATGCATTCCCATCATGGATCGGAACATTACTGTCCGATTTCTTTATTTCGTGTTTACGGCACATCTGAATTTGAAGTTTTAGAAACGGAAAATCAAGTTCACGCTAACGTTGCTGAAGAGGATGACGATGATGAAGCGTTAGATGTAGATGACAGTGAAGCTCCTAAGAATCTATTTAGTTCTGCCAAGGATGCTGTTATATCAATTGTTAAGAAAGCTGCTGAAGTTCTTGGAAATAAGGGAAATACTTCCTCAGATGTAAAAGAGCAAGAGAATGACACAGTTGTCAAATACACAGCCTTGATAAGTACTTGTACGACTCCGAGTCATTTAGTTGTGTGTGATAATTGTAGTGATCTATTATTTGGTAACGTCTTTGAATTATTAAGTTGTAAATCGAAACAATTAACACAGTTGGTAACACAACCTATCATAAGGAATACATTATATAATTCCGATATATGTTCAGAGTTTGGCTTTGAATTTAGTAGTAAAAGTACAAGTATTGTACCAAATATTTATAAATCTTATGTAAATTCATTTTTTCCACCAAAATATGTAGCAGCTATGTGTAATACTGTAGCAGTTAATGAATGTAAAGTAGTATTAAATGTCAGTAATTCCAATGCAACTGCTGCCTTAACATCACAAGACATCGACAAAATGATAAGTACAAAAATACCAGATCCTACAATAATTTCTTCTAGCGAGAATATCGTAAAGACAGTAGACACTTCGACGACTACTGTAATATCAGAACAACCTGTTGTTAGTTCAACAGATGCAAGTGTTTTGGAAGACTCGTATACGTCTCAAATAAAACCGACAAAAACATTAGTAACCGAAGAGGATTCAAATCTAACAGACGCATCTGCTACTGCAGTGTCTTCAGGGCAGGAACCGACTGTACATCCGACCAGTTCAGTGAATTTTCAGAACAATCAAAACGATACCAGCAGTAAAACTGAAGATAAATTGACAACTCCACAAGTGGAACCTATTGAAGTGAGTTCTGAAGTTATAGCAGAAGTTGAGACCGTGACTGAGAGTTCGGAGAACTTAGATTTGGACGCGTTGGTAACAGAACTTAACGGCGAGAGTACTTTAAATGTTCCTGCTACTACCGTCGTGCCGCCTTCTACCCCTCAAGGACAGAAGGAATCGGTTTTTTTGAGGTTATCAAATAGGATCAAGGTAAGAAGATTTTTGCTACATTTATGAAAATCTTATAATGGGTTACTTTACAATTAGAGAAACCTTTGATATTTTTATTTCTGCAAAAATTCACTTTATAAAAAAATAAGTTTTTAGGTTTCATGATAATTATTTAAATATTCTACAAACTATAAAATTTAATAAAAAGTAAAAAATAATTGTGATTGACTACAAAATTTTGAATTTTTAAGCGCTAGATTATTCAAAAGACTATCCCTTTGCTCACTTTGTGGTATGAACATTAGTTTTTCAGTTGAAACTGGTCTTGCATGTATGCTTAGGCTTCTTAAACGATTTTAAGTTAGTTTGCATGACAGAACACCTACAAACACAATGTTGTCATTTTTGTGTAAAATGGAATTAACATCTTTAGTAATTTTAAGTTTAGTAAGTTATAGGCCCAGTTTTTTCATAGTTAGTTAACACCTCTAATAACAGAAACAATATCATATTGTTGTGGGATTAATCTACTTGCAAGACATCCTAACTATGTTTAGGTATTCCTATTTAAATAGGCAACAGATTTGGCAACAAGGTTCTATTCCGTACCGTGACAGTGATTAGTTTTGAGGTTATCTGAGCTCTACAACGAAATAACAATTAAAATACCTACTATGTACAATTTAACAAAAAAAATTCTTGGTCAACCCTCATGCAAAAAAACTGTGAACGCATAACAAATGAAAAACCAAACTTCATCTCCCACTGTTTATAAATGATAGGAGACAGGTGGATCTGAACGGCCTGAGGTCTGAAAGAAGAAGTCTAAGGAGCCGAGAAGTCTAAAAGGCTCGAATGGAACGATAGGCCCCAGAGATCTAACTGACCCGAGAGATCAAAATGCCTAATTATCCCGAAGGGCCTAGAAGTCCAAACAGCCCGATGGCTCGAATGGTCCGACAGATTCAAGAGACCCTTATGGCCCGACAGGGCCGAGAGATCAAAAGAAAAAAACTGAATACCTAGTTACAGTGTTTTACATCTTGAGTATTTGTATTATTGATAAAATACGTAACTAACTAATTAAAAAGTTTTTGTCGAGAAGGTAGAGGCCTGTCGAAGCTCGGGTTCGTGTCGGGCCGTGCCTCAGTTGAAATATTTATCGGACTTTTCGGACCGGGCCCTTCAGTCTTGTCGAACTGTTGGAGTTTGGGCTTCCCAGATCTCTAGGGCCGTTACGTCGACTTCTCGGCCTTTCGGATCTATCGGGCCTTTTGGACTTCCAGACTCCTCAGATTTCTCTGTCTGGCCGTCCGGACCTATTGGGCAGTTCAGATCTCTCGTACCGTGTGTGTCTCTTAGGCTGTTCGGGCGCCCGGGTCTTTCACACCTCTCGTGCCGTTTGGGCCTCTTGGGCTATTACGGTCTCCCTACCGGAAGGTGATCACCCTTTGACCCATTTTATAAAAGAGCATGACTAAGTGAAAATACTACGAACCAGAGAAAATGATTGAGAAAGATGACTGTCGTACTTTTCAACTTAATATTTACTTCATTCATGTTGATAACTACCACAATTAACATATTGTGTTAACCTCATGAATTGTGGTAGTTAACTCGGTGGGATTTTCAAAAAGTTGTTTCTTCTTCTCGGCCCTGTCGAACCGTACAGGTCTGTCGGTCCTTTTGCACTTCTCGGCCCTTTAGGTTTATCTATCTACTTTGATCTCGGGCCTGTCGGAAAGTTCAGGCCTCACGGGCCGTCGTAGTTGTCGGGCCTTTTGAACTTCTCGGCCCTTCGGGTCTGTCGGGCTGTTTTGATCTCTTGGACCTGACGGACCGTTTGAGCCTTTTGGACTTCTCGGTCCTTTGGACCTCTTGGGCTGTTCAGGTCTCAGTACCGGGATTTTTTCTGGCCGCGTCAAGTTATAGTCTTCAGCCGGGCCTGGAAATTTTAGCCCGTGCAGGAGGTACAAAATGAAAATTGAAAATAATTGCGAGTACTGCAGTGTTGCCAGGTATGGAGATTTTTCCTCAAAATTGGGGATTTTTGAACTTGGCGAGGAAATTAGTGAGGATCTTTAAAAAAGTGAGAATTTGTTGAGGATAAATTAAAAATTTTGAGTACATTTGCAACTTAGTCGTTTTTTAATGTTTTTAAAAATTTTTCAAGTTTTATTTCTGTTATTAGCAATTTTGGAGTAAGCGCAAAATTTTATAAACAAACGAGCTTTCTGAGAAATTGATGGAAAAAATTTCTCTATTTGTTGCACATTTGCATATTGGAGAGAAACCAAGGTCTGTAAATAATACTGGTGTACTGTGAAAGGTGGGTCGTCCTATTAGCAGCTATTTGTGACCGAAAAGATTAAGGTTAGATTAACCTAGGCAACGTTATTTTCATAGTTCTATGACAATTTATGTTGGAATTGATTGTCGTGACCATAGTTTTGAACATGTCTGGAAGATGCATATTTCTCGGTAGGTATTAGTGGGTGTTGGGTGATCGAAACGTATAGGATGACGTACCTTTTACAATATGCTATTATTTATGGACCTTGAAGGAAAACTCCATTGTCGTGAGGATGATCACACTGTTACCACAACAGTGAAACAATAATAAATATAAATCTTCAGATTTGGAAATTTACGCCAGTTCTAGCAACGTTGGTTATAGCTATAATCGCTCTCTCATTCGCTATTTTGATACTTTTTGACGAAGTTTAATGCCATCCATTGGTTGATGAGTTCCAGCTACAGCATAAAAGGATACTTGTGTTTACAAGCAAGCAGCAAGTTATTGCATTGGCAACTCAATATTGCTAGACAGTTAGCAGCACTCGCATTATATCCACAGATTAAATAAGAGTCAGATGTTTCACTTTGACAGATTTGTGGATTCTATTGCTCTCTTTTTCCAAGCAACTTCCAGAGTTTATGATTTTGACATGTACTTCGCAAGCGTGAATACAGAACTTAAGAACTCTGCCTAGTTATTTACTTATTCTCACTTTATTTGCTAAATTCGCTCACTTTTTTATGCATCACAGCTTGTGGGAGTCCTGTAATTTGGTAGGGATGCTACAACTTTGATTTTTATTTTTTAAAAATTAGACTTGCTCACAAAAACATAATTCATCGAGCTATTTTATGACTCATTGTTTCATGTAATGAAAAAATAATCAAATTACTTGATAATAAATTTTAGTATTTCTGATATTATTTGTACCACAAAAAGAAATTTAGAAATCTGAATTATTTCCATTCACAAACTTGCACACGTCCACCATGTGACAGTAATAATCATTTTCTTCTTCTCCCTGCTTTTATAGAAAATGATCATCAGTATTAGGTGGTTTTAGGGTTTTTAACTCCCACCAATTCCCCACTCATGCTGTCCACATCGACGGCAGTGCTAATGGAGTAATGCATTTTGGTGGGAACTAGTTTTGAATTCATTGCCTAAAACCACCTGGTACTAGTGACGATATTTAACTAAATAATTTAGAAAGATGAAACAAAATCTAACTAATTTTCTCTTTTTTTGTTTTAGGCACTAGAACGTAACATGTCACTTTCAAGTCAATACCTAGAAGAATTAAGCAGACGTTATAAAAAACAAGTAGAAGAAATGCAACGATTACTAGATAAAACCATCAACACACTGAGCGAAGAAAATAAGAAAAAAGACGAACGAACTCAACGTCTAGAAGAACAAATAATATCCTTAAGAGAAGCCGTAGAAAGTTTAATTGCCGAAAAGAATTCCTGGATGCATACAACTTACTGGATTTTTCTTTCTGGAGTTGTTATTCTTGGTACATTGTTATTTTGTCGGAGAAACGCTGATTCTAAACAACCCAGAATTGAGGATAGGACAAAGGGTACTGAAGTTCAGCGTCGGAAATCTATTGATGTGATTACGCATAAGACGCCGGTGAAAAAAAAACGAAGACCCAGTGAAGAAGCTTTAATGGTTGGCGGTACTTATACACATTTAATGATAGATGATGTAGATTCGGGTTCACAGAAATCGAAAGATAAAAAGCGTAAAAAGAAAAAACAAATGCAACAACAATTACAGAGGTCTAATTCTATTACTACTTTAAACGAAGAAACAACCGATAATGACGATCATACCTGCAGGACGATTAATTCCGATAAAGGTTTTTATTTTGCCCCAAAGTTAACTTCAAGTCAAATATGGAAAAGGCAAGAATCAGCTCCACCCAATTTACCGGCAGATTGGATCGATGATACATTTAGAACTAGGGACATTCAAGATATACCTTTTGTTTTGGAAGAAAGTGAACATTCTTCATTGGAACCCATGTCTTATATACCAGTATTAAATCAAAATAGTTTAAATAATCAGAAACGTAAAGAAAATGGCAACGCTGTACAATCAACTATGATGACACAAACAGCGACAGATTCTAGAGCAAAAAGATTATTTCATAGGCACAAAAATGGTAGTGGGAAGGTTAAATCTGGTCATAAAAAATCTGCAAGTTTTGATGAGACCACACGACTTAAAACGCCGTCTCCAAATAGTACAGATACTACTAGTCTAACAAATAGTCTTGATGACCCAACTAAGAATTCAGAAATTCCAAAAAAGGAGAAAAGAAGTGCTTTTAGGAAGCTTTTTAGAAATTTCACTTTTAAATAGACTGATTTAAATTAGGTATGTAGTAGGATATGACCATGGTAATTGTTAGAAAAATATAAATTATGATTAATGTTATAAGCATTTCATTGTTAACAACTGTGCTTTAAAATTGTATCTATTTGTGTAAAGGATCAATTTAAATGCATGTTATTGCAAACAAAATTGTAAATCAGTGAATGAATATGAAAAAATATCATTTGCACTTCAATTGTACATTTAGGATATTTTTTTATATCTACTATGCAGGTGACGCAAGTGCATTACATAAAGCTGATTTTTAGTGTTGATGTGTGTTACACTACCAGTGAAAAAATAGCACTTAGCACAAGAACCATGCAAATAGCTTTTAAGTTACAGAATTGTTGGTACGATAGCTTTCACATAACTTACGATGCACATGTTGGGTGCGCTTTCTGACAGCTATTAAATAGACAAGACAGATCTAAAGGTTCCCGTATATTTTTACTATAGACTCAGAACGATAAATATCTTTTACGATTTATAAAAAAGAAATAAAGCTTTATCAAAATATATTATTGTTATAATTTTGTAATGTACTTGCCTGTGCTACTTTACTGTAATAAATTGTGTGTTCTATTTAAAAATTCCTGTTTTGTATGCTGTGATAAATTTATTTAAATATTGAGAAGGAGAATGTATATTTTGTTTGCAAAATATTAAAGAATTGAGAGAAATGTTACTTAGTTATATAAGTGTAGTCACTGTTAATTTAAAATTTTTTAATTATTTTCCTTAGTCGAAATGCCATAATTTTAAGAATATATTTTAAAAAATAAAACCAGTATATTTAATTTGACTTGCGTTTTTTTTTTATTATTAAATAACTTGAAACAAACAAATCTTTAAAACAATCCATTAACAATTGACATTGATTTGTAAATTATCTAGAAAGTGTTTTATTTCAAACAGTTCATCTTGCTGTCCACGATTACTCTTGAAAAATGTATCAATTTTACCGCACGCTTCTCTAACTTTTGAAGTTAAACTGTTTTGTTGTACTTTCTCTGCAGCACATATAACAATCTCATTTAAATCGTCTTCTAATTTATATGCTGCTGTTGTGGTGAATTTGTTCTTTAAATCATTTAATATTGCTGGACGTAAACATTCATCACGTATTACCAAGTTTAAAATAAAAAGACCTACAAAAAGAAATTATATAAAATAAGAACATACTTTGATTAAATAGTCAATTTTATTAAATAATTTACCTTTTTTGGACAAACTTTTGAGTACGTTATCCAAAACTGAAGATTCTAAAAACTGTTTCGGTGGACAACTCATGCCTATTGATGTGTCTTTGCTGTCAATATCGAATAAAATTGCATCAAACTTCTTACCTGCAAATTATAAGAATTTAAAACATTTCATATTTATTAATTTCATTAACAGAGTCCAGAAACACATTGCTTTAAATAACATACATAAGAATTCATAATTATTTCGTCAAATAAAATAATGTCTTACTACAAGAACAATTAAATTGATGAGAGGTGTGCCACTCTAATCCCAATCACCATGGAATATTTAAATCGCATGTATTATACATATACAGGGTGTCCTGAAATAACACAGACAACACTTAACCACTGGTTTTGAAAAACAAATGATTCATCAAAAAAAAGTTAGGTAAACAGTTTCTCACTTTTGAGTTCTGAACTGCAATTTTGAAATCACAATATGTCTTTAATAAGAGAGGATTAACCTATATTCAAAGCAGACTACTGGAATGACTTGTAGAATCTTTAAGGGCCTATGGTAGTAAAAATCAAATTTCGATTTATATTGTTTGATGTAGATAGCATGATGCAGAAGTGTCTAATGTGCCACAAAAAAATATTAAAAAAATTAAAAATATAATAGAAGAATAATCGGTAATTTAATTAGAATTTATGTTAAATTAATTTCAATCATAAAATGAATGTTTATAAATTCTACACAACGAAATTAAGACTATACAGTTATGGTAGTATTAGAGACAGAAATATGAGCTTAGTTTTTGTTTATTGTAATTACTTTGAGGAGGACAACCAAATTAATTTTCAATAAATTACATACCAAAATTAATTATATTTACAAACTAAACTGATTTTTTTTT
>VTPC01090131.1:191580-349064 GCA_011009095.1 Ignelater luminosus
TTTAAGATTTCAAACTGATAATTATTTGTATCATTATCAAGTTATGATTGAAATTATTTTAATACTCTTAATGTATACGGCCAACATCTGGAATCACCTCTTTTCTATTGTTCACCTGATGATAAACTCTGTAGCTGTGCTGCTTAGCTGCCCCTTCGTTAGTGGAAGATCAGAGATGTCCGGCTTGACATTTGACACTGACGTAATGAACGACAAGTATCAATAAGCATTGAGTGATGTTTCCTTTGTTTAAGTACTATACCATTTCAGGAAATATTTCTTTCCAGCTTCTTCAACATCAGATTTAGAAGTTGAGGCTTTCTGTACCCTTGTATAGCCTAACAAAAGTGGTTTTGTCTTTTCGGAATGTGGTTGATGCCATATCACATCCCATAAAGGCATGCCAGAAGAGAATGTGCTGGAAGTTGAATTCTTGTGGATTCTTAGTTGAGTATGAGGTTGCCTTTTTTTCCCATAACCTAACTCCTTCAGTGAACTGGAAAGCACTGACTTACTATCTTATGTACCTATTGTAGGTGCATATATGTATGCATTTTAACAAGGATCTATTGTTCTATAACTTCTTCTTGGAGCACTTTACTCTAATACAACGCTTTCCAAGTTATAAAACAAAGTTTGCCAGAAATCGTGATGTAAAATTTTATTTTTGAAAAAAGTGAGATTTTCAAATTTGGATATTTCGAGAACTATCACAGATAGAAAAAAAAATTATTCAACTAATTTTGTAGGAAAACTAGTCAGCTACAATTTTGTATAGAGTTACTTTTTTGCTAGGACCAGCCGTTTTCGAGATACATGCAAAAAACTATTAGAAAAAACCATTTTGCCCTGCGCATGCGCGTTCCCGACTTCGTAGGACTGAGGACTTTTGACACAATCATCCCCTAGCACCCCTAGATAACATCTAGAAGCCTTTTTTGAGCATTTGTTGACTGGACTATAAGTGTACGTGTGAGATAGAAATCAGTGCTGTTGTCATTTGCATTTACTTGCTCAAATGACTAATGTAGTTACTACTGAAAGCCTAAGGTGCTACATAATATTAAAAAATAAAGTATTTTACATTAAATAAACTCGTAAATTACAAAAGAAGTGGATTCAGCATGGAAGGAAGAACAAATTATACATAACAATGAACAAACACATTAATAGTTTCCAAATAATTGAGTGTAGACTGTAAAACAGGCCAGAATCCTTTTTTTGGTCTAATTTCGTTATTATCAACTTCAGACCTGTTGTGCCTTAATACTTTTTGTCAGAATCTTGAGAGCTGTCGATCAGGACAATAAAGAAGTAGTGGTTCTATTTTAAAAATAAAAATTGACATTGATTACAGTCTGTCAGGTTGTTCTAAAAACTGTTCTAATTCCTGTTTTGCAATCTAAAGGACAGTAAAGGTCGCATTATACCAGACTACTAAATCTCCACTTAATAGCCTCAATAGTTTCCAAATAATTGGGTATAGACTGTTAAACAGCACACCCTGTAGATATGTAATACACATTTACAATAAAAATTAACTGTTTTATTTATTTTATTAATCACCACAAAACAATAATACATTATTTAACAAGCATCTAATATTTTCTTGTGATTTGTATGCTTGCAAACAACTTTGGCAGGCCGCTTGTTAAAGTCCGCTAGCCATGAGTTAATGAAATATGGGTGCCAATTAATTAGGATGCGTTTGCCGGTAAACTACAGTCTAGCAGCCACCGGCATCTGATGATTGCCAAAATACATAAAAGAACTGTTGATTTGATTATGAAGTATAATCAATGATTTAGGTTATAAATCATTATATTTAAATGTTTAAAGTAAAATTGTTTTGATTTTTTATTTATTGTATCTATAATTATAAATAAACTGAATTATTATTAAAAAATACAAAACCAAGATTATTTTAATTCAAATATCTTGTGCTTGATTTAGGTAATCATTTGACAGTTCTACATTTTAGGTTATAAAAGTGTCACTTCTACATTTTAGGTTATAAATGTAGAAGTGACACTTTTATAACCTAAAATGTAAAACTGTCAAGTGCTAATAATTTATCTGTTTATCATTTATACCAACTTAAAGATTCCATGATCTACTGAATTTCCGTTTTTTATATGATTACACGGTATTATCCATTCGTTAAACTTTGTGAACTGTGAAAATTATTATGCTTGTAGCACTACTATTTATTTTTGTAAAGTAATTTTTGTTTCTATTTTTATCGCGTCCCTACAATTTTTAAATTGTCAATTTTAAAAGTTAACACAAGATCCTAACCTAATTTCTTCTTACTGCCATTGGTGACATTTTAACCATTAAATTCATACTTTTGCTTATAAGTGAGTTCATATGACACCACATTTCACAAGTTTTATACAAAACAAGATAATGGATGTGGCAACTACAGGAAAATGTCAAATTTATTTTAACTTTTATAAATTTCAGTGAAGATATTTCCAAGTCAAGTTTACCATAACCTCAAAAAGCATATTTTAAGCCACTTAATTCACACTTTTGCTTACAGGTAGGTTCATATAATATCAAATTGTGCAATTTTTATGTCAAACAAGATAGCAGATACAAAAATTGAATGAATATTCACATTAGTATACTAACCGTTTTGTGCAGTTTTCTTTAAAAACTCAATTCCATCCATTATCTCCACATGTAATTTCTCATCCAATTTTAAACCAAACCAGTTGGTAGCAACTTGTAACATATCCTTATCAATATCAACTGCAGTAATATCAACTTGCGGCAAAAACTTTCTTAAAAACATGCATAAGCCTCCACCTCCTAAACCAATTACAGCAATGGAAGGAGATGCACGATTTCCTGCTGCCCATTGAACAGCAACACTCATATAAGTGTGATGCCTGCATGTTAAAAATGTGTGATCAACAACTTCTTTGACTTGACCATTTCTAGTTTTTACTGAAATGAAATATTTCAATTGGGATTCTCAAGATAAATTTAACTTATTGCTTACTGGCTTTTAGTTTAGCTTCCGATTGGATTACTGATTGGGTACTTAAATATAGAAGTCTACGAAATTTGTTGTTATAACTTACTTCTACATCTTCAACGATGTATTCTCCCGATATATCAGAACTACCTTGACATCTGGTAATTCTACTACCTACATCTGAACCAATCGACAAAAATAATATCTGAAATATTAAAATTAATTTTATTTAAAGCATAATTAATCAAAATTAATTTTACTTTTCCAGAAACACCTGCAGGAGCCACTTGACAAACTGCTTCATGCAATTCATCCTGTACAGATTCGAGACTTCCATATTCTTGCCCTCTGTGTGTTGCTATCACTGCTAATCGGTTATATTTTGTTATTCTTGCTAAATGCTTCCTACCATTATTTGTAGAAAATAACCATTCAATTTCCCTAAAAATGTTTTTCTTACAATTTCTATAAGGTCTGATTTATAAAGTCATGCTTACCTGCCTTGAGGAACAATAAATGCAGCATACTGCAAAAATTTAGGATCATGCGGTAAATCAACTACGTGAATAGTATATCTAGGAACATCTTCACCATGTTTATATAAATCGAAAGATATATCATTTTGGTCAGCGATATTACTTTTACGTAAACCTGCACACACAAAGGCCGCTTGTTGTACTCCTGAAATTAATGTTATAATATCTTCTGGTTTTTCTAACCGTTGCATTTTATCTTCTGAACTCATATTTACTTCCAAAACCTAACACACACAATTTAGTTTAGCATTATTAATGTCAAAGATAATATACTAATTGTACTTACTACTCTTGGCAGTGATTTAAATTTAGTGCAAACCACCATAAATACAGGCAAAGAGCTGTCACCATCGTCAGATTTCTTTTCAGCTTCAATACATCTAACGACCCTGAACATCCAGTTATTTGTAGGAAAATAATTTAAAATCTGGTCTAATATATGTTTTTGTAAAAGCGATATACATATGTACCGTCCACCTATTTTCAAAACTCTGGCGATTTCACTAAAATATTGTTTAATTTTATCTACAGTTTCAGTTTTACCATCTGGCATTAAGGCATCAAGTGTTCCTTTATCAAGAACTACAGTGAAAGACTCATTATCAAATTTCATGTCCAAAACATCCATTTGTAAGTACTTTAAGTCCGGCCGTTCCTTTTCATGTAAATTCAACATTTGTCTAATTACAACTTGTGAAATATCTATATTTGTTAGTTTACTAGAAATTTGCAAAATTAGAATAATGTTAAAACTTATATTTATAAAATACTTACTCGTAACCAACATCGTATAAATCACTGCTAAGAGATGAATTACCGCAACCCACGACCAGCACATTGTCTTTAGGCTTGATGTATTTATGTAGATTTCCACACAATTCTGGATATTCTCCATACCTTAAAGTAAAGAATTGTTAATTAAACGATAATTAGAGGTTATAAAAAATAAAAACATAACCTTACCATTCGAAAGCTTTATTTCCTCTTTTCTTAAAGAAGTTTTCCCAGTAGTCTTTCTGGCTAAACTCTTCGTGTGATTTTGGTAGAAGATTCATTTTACTATTTTATTACACAATAAGCTTCCGGTATGTATATTTTATAAACGTAATAATTATGAAACGTCAAAATAGCACGTGTTATTATTATTATTATTATTATTATTATTATTATTACATACGTACATTAGAGCTACTAAATTACTTTGACCTTGAACTACTGTTTGTTTATGTCACCACTCATCACTCGTCAATGCCACGGGCTGAAGGTCTACTGTGTATTTTATCATTATTATGTTTAAATCACTGCCATTTAGAAAATCGATAATTTTATTAAGAATATCGAATTAGTTTATATTTTTTTTGTTCTGCTAATTGCCTGTACTATTTAATTATACCATGCTATGTAGAGAAACCTGGAAGCTGTATAGAATCTTTTAGAAACTATTAAATACTTTAAATAAAATCTGAAAAACGTAGAGTTAACAATATTCAATGCATATAATTCGGTATGACCAACCTTCCATTCTTCCACGGGAACGCTAAAGAGATTAGAGCAGTTTTTTCTGATCTACTGAAATTTCCAGATTCACGGATGAAGAAAACCATTTCTCAGCTATAGAAGTTATTACTCGGTTCTGCAAAAAAAGTTGTTCAATCTATATGGTAGTAGCAACAAGGTTTCACAGAAATCTTAGATATTTTCTAAAAAACATTTTGCCGCTCTGAAAAGATCCTGAAGAGACATCGATTTAGAATGTTAAGAATCTTTCACCATCTACGGATGGAAAGACACAAACTCTCTCTTTTGATCATTCTATTTTCGATCAAATTAATTCGATCTTTTGAACTAGAATCAAAAGGATTGTAGGTACTATCGGGAAGTTGTCCCAGCGGAAACAGCGAATGTAACTCAAATGATACTGATACCTTCTCCACTTTGGTATCACAAATCACAACAAACCTGGAAAATCTTCCCGTATGTTCACTTGTATTGTAAAGTGCAACGGAATCTGCTTCATTCTACTGAAAAGCCGTGATATGTTGGACTTCTGTCGGTGCACATTCAAAAGTGAAACATCGATGCAATGCATTTTCTTTGGAAGTAGAAGAGTCTAGATATTTACATAACGACCCTTATAATGTTTGGTGCTATCAATTCTCCAAACAAGGCACAGTGTACCAAACACAAAAATGAGGAAGAACTTCGTTCAGCATTTGGCCCGGTTATTGATGTCATACTTACCAACTATTTTATCAATTATATCTTGAACTGTGCTGCAGCATCATAAAAATCGTTTTAAATGATAGAAGACGTCAATAAATTCATGCTACGGGTGAATTTCAGATTCGAAATTGGCTTTGTACTGTACTACTGTTATTGGTACACGTGGACCTTATTATAGTTAATATCAATTTTCGTCTACGTATCACAGAATTGTTCATAATGAATCAGTTTAATTAAATTATTAATACACCATTCATCTAACAATTTCACTTTGGAACGTGAAAAGCAGTTGAGACCTCGCCTCTTTCAGCCCCAAATCACGCAGCAGAGTAGGAAGTAATGCATCATATCTGGGAGCACGACTTCTAACCATCTTAAGAGCGCCATGCATCATGGTTTGCCTTCAGTTAAATCGCATCACTTTTATAGCTGATGGAATTGAACTGATCGAATTGGAGCATACACATTATTCGGATTTCTTGCTTAATTTGTTCAGTTCACTTCTCAAAGCAACTGAGATATCTATTCAGCGCAATTGATGTATTGAGTGAATTTTTGTATTAGCTATTGTTACTGTTCACGATAATACTAGAAGAAAGAGAACAATAACAAAATGGACCAAAGATTGTCTTTTAAAGCGAGAACAGTTTTCTCACCTTAATTTGTTGAACAAACTAACATTTCATCCCAAAGACTGGCATAATTACCTTAGAATAAATGAAGAGACATACCTGCATTTGCTAACAATAATATCACCATTAATCAAAAAGCAGGCTATCTCTCTCCATGAACGACTCACGTCTACTTTAAGATATTCGGCAACGAGCAGGAGCTATGAAGATTTTCAGTTATCGACTATTATATTTCCACAAGCACTGGAAAAATTATACCAGAAACTTGTGAAACAAAGGGTATTAAAAGATTACTACAAGGTAAGTAATACCATCTTTTTTATTGTTTGATAACAGATTCATATCAATGTTCAAAATGAAGAAAAAGTGTTGAAATCAAGACTACTTTGTGAAACATCTCTACCATTAAATAATCTTGGATCAAAATATATTCATTTAGAGCTAATTACTTTGAGATACCTCACTTCTATATTTTCAGAAGACGGAAGTTGCGTTGTCTACATTCTCAAAAAGGCAGAGTATAAATAAAAATCATCAGAATAGTTCAACGTCATTAACTTACAATGACTCGAAGTGTGAAACAGCATTCAGAGCTATTGAGAGCGTTTTGTAAATTAAATGGTAAAGAACACCACGCTTTCCTGAAATCAGCAAAAGATAAAAAATTCACCGTGTATGTAAATGTGTTTACAATACTTTAAAAGGGAAAGTACCTCTGTCTACAAAACAGAAGGTGAGATTAGCTCGATACAAAACCATCTTACGAAAATTAGTAAAACCTGGCGTATCGATTAAAAAGAAGAAGAAAGTTTTATTGCAAAAGGGCGGAGTACTATTTCCTTTAATTTTAACTCCAGTTTTATACGCCTTGTTGGGAAGTTATTTAAAAATAAATAATAGATCACGCCAAGAAAGTAATGCTCATACCTCGTAAAGTGATGCAGCGTTTGTCTACATCCAAAACAACAGAACCAAGAACTTTGTCTCGTTTGGATTTTGACATGCAAAATGTACTAAAGTCAAAGCTGAAGGGACAAGAAAAATGGACTGATTATTATCAAGTATTACAAAGATATCTGCATTTCGCCGACACTACAGCCTATCAGTATTCCTATAGTAACAGGGTCACGCACGCAACTTCCACAAGACGCAGTTATAGAAACAGTCACCCACGTACAAGAGAAGAGCTCACAATCTTGTTCAATATTTACACACATCAGGAGGATTAATGTGAAATGACAAAGGTGTCATTAGTATCAAAGAACAAATAATACAGAATTCGAACATTGTTGATTTATTAAACGCTGTGTTAAGACCACGGAAACATTCAAACCGACGTGGTTGGATGCAATTTGCCGAATATATAAAAGAAATTAGGCCTAATCCTAGACGCTGAAGAGTACAGTTAGCTTCTCCGCATGATATTAGCCCATAAACGCAAAAAGTGCAAAATCCTGCAATTACTACGCTTTCTTTGGAAGAACCTTATGACGCGATTCAGAAAGTAAAATTCTTACTACGCAGGACTCATCAACGAAAAGGAATAGACAGCAAAGAAAATCTCTAATTGAGAAAGAGTGTTGTAGAAATGGATCTTTCTATAGTTTATTCCGACCCATCTAATCCAGCAAAATTCCCAGGCGCTAACCTATTTACACGGCATATAGGATATAACCACACCACCGAATGCAAAACTGGCTACAAAAGCAAGATATTATATACCATTCACAAACCTATTATTAGAAAGTTTCCTAGGAATAAGTACAACAATAATAACAGAAAATTTATAGTCCGATAAAGAAAAAAAATTTGAGCGCAACCCGTACATTTTTATTTATGCAGTTTTTATGCATCCAATAACCCTGACGTAAAAGCGGCTCTGGCGAGCGATTTAATAAAATCTAAAACTGTACATGTTTTGTTATTTTACTTAAGCAAATACTCGTAGGTATGTCGATGTCTTGAACAGGTTGGTTGATGGGTATAACAACCGGTATCACTCAAGTATAAAAATGGCACCAAAGCCAAGTTTAAGGAAGATCAATTGGTCAGAATAAGTAGAAGTAAAAACATCTTTGAAAAAGGATACACAAATAATATTGTAGTGACGAAATATTTGAAGGCTGCTCGTCTGCAGATTATTGGATCTAAATAACGAAAGTATGAAAGGAACGTTTTAGCAGGAAGAGTTACAACCAGTATCGGTCGATTCAGACAGCTTATTCAAAATAGGGAAGACTCTTGATGAAAAAAGAAGGGGAAAGAACAAGAAGTACTTAGTAAAGTGGGTGGGATACGGTGATAAATCCAATTTTTGGGTTGCCACAACAGATATTAAATAAATATGAATTAAAACGAGTTTTATCTGCACATATAGATGGTCAGCAGATACCTTCAAAATCATTATAGCGTAGTGTTACCGAAGTTGGGAGATTCGTTCATTTATATTACACTTTGTTTTCTAGGACAGGAATCTATTTCTTAAATGTTCTGAATATGCTCAAGGATACTGCTTTAGGGCGTTTAATTTAACACCAGATTTATCTGCAAACATGAGTAAGAATAAAACAAAAAAATGAGTACTCATTGGAACCTTATTAAAAACGGCTTTCTGTGTATAGAAGTTGAATTCGAAGAAGCTTTGTCGGAAATAAAAATAAATCTTGCCCTGAACTAGGCAAGGTGGCAGTTTTACGATTCAAAGGAACATTTTATAATATACAACGCTTTTATGCATTGCATTTAATTAGAAAAGAAAACATTTTATTAGAGAGTTCTTGGAAGAAATAATATTACGAAGTCGTAAATTCAAGAGTATAAAGGAGGTTAAACGAGAGGTTTCTGTTTTACAGGGGATAAATTTAACGAATGCGTCTGGATACGTAAATTTGCAGATTTTCATAACACATTAAAAAAAGATTTCATTATTTGCAAATTTTCATAACAACAAGCATTGGAATGTGATGGTAGACTTTAGCAGCTGAAACACCTACTGTGGTTAGATTACTGCGTCAGTCAACGGTACATGTTTGTGCATGAAACATGACTGTTTTCATAGACTTCATAGACTCATAAATTTTTTATACCCAAAGAAATTGCTGTAATATCAGAGGACGGGTGCAAATTGGCATGTTTTATTTTAAAACGACCATATCCACTACACTCTTTATCGAGACGTCGAAGAAAGGCAGTGTTCTACATGGAAAAATTACTTTCACGGGGTATTGGACAATTGAACTTGAAAGATTTTGAACACAAGTTGTGGCTGCTAGTGAAAGATTTCAGCACAATTTATGTAAAAGGGACAGAAAAAAAAGTGTTAAGTTTTCTCTACAAAAACATTCTAAATTTGGAAGATCTGGGTTGCCCATCGTTAGATAAATTAAGACAAAATCTCTTTGCTGTACAGTGTTTAAATCATAGCATAGAACTTCCTGTATGTGCTGTTGAAAATGTGATGATTTTATCGGATTGATACAAGAACAATGAACACATTCAAGATTCTTCGCTTGTTAAAAATCATGCCAAGACAGATGAATGTGGTGCAGCTGACCAACTTCCTACAAAAATTTCAAAACCGTATGGTGCTATAGTAAATACTGATCCATCGTACAGGCCTGGGCAACATTGGATTGCATTCTTCATTGATGAAAACAAATACGGTGAATACTTTGATTCGTTTGCAAGACCAACAGAGGGAAATCACTTAAGATTTCTTGAACAAAATTTGAGAAGTTGGCGCTATTTAATTATTAACGATCGTGTAGTAAAACTACTTTATGATTGTGTTTTTGAACAAGTAGGTTTGTATTCTTCGCTTCGTAATAATGATGTAGCTTGTGTAAACTGCGTTAAATAAATTCTTTTTGTAAATTTACACCTGTAATTCATTCTACTACATATATTGTTTGTGGCAGAGTTAAAACAGTATTTTCATTATAATTATTCTATTTTTATTTACAAAAGTAGTGTATAATAATAAGTATACAAACATAATACTTTCAAAGAAATCACAATAGAACTTAGGAGCTAATATAGCAAAATATACAATAATATAGTACAATGCAGTGGTGGAGATTAAATTAAGAAAAATGTTAAGTTTATTTGCAACATAAGTCCCGGAAAATTTACGCTCATGTTCTGTAGTGTACACTCACACTGATTCATAATTTCCCCATACGCTCTACAGAGAATGGACATCAATTTTCCGTGCAGTACCGAGGTGATAAAAATTAATAGGTGAAAGTACTGTACATTTCATAATGCCATCTATAGTATCCAGTGAAAGTTGTCTGCATTTGTCCTCTTCAACATGAACTTTAGGATGCCCAGTAGGATACTTTCCGTACTTATTAGAAAATGGATATAATGAATATATATCATAGTACGTAATCTTTTCACTCAATACAACTACGACCTCAGAAAAAGTACTCTCTGGGATTTAACGGCGTGCTATTTATAGCACCATGACTGTTTATAAAGTTAGCTGCTTATCTGGGAGTTTCATAATAATACCTGTAGATCGCTATACTATAGTTTGCTTAGTATGCCTGCGGAACTGTTCAACATGCTCCCTCGTTTCACCCTTGGATAATTTGACATTAGCTCTAGCGCATAACTTGTTGACCTCTCTCTTCATAATTACACCGCCATTTTTGTAAAGAATCAAATGTTCGTTTTGGCTTCAAGCCATGGCTAGAACTAATGCCCTGGCAAGACACCGATTATCATGATTCTCAACTCAACTCAATCGCTGACAAGCATATCCAGTTGGAACCTCAACGCCATCTACCGGGAGACGTATCATATTTCTTGCAAAGTAGCAGAAATTGGATTGGAGAATTTTCTCCAAGGTGACCATTACAACATCGGCACTCAGATGATCAACACGACAGAACGAGATGTCTATTGGATTGTCAGCAAAGTCATCGTTTCGTATCACCATTCCTATGCAATCATTTGGCTTTGAGTAATTTGTTACACCTTCAATTAATTCGGCAAAGGCGCTCTGAAAATATAAAAATAAGTTAGAAATATCAAATTAAAACCTTAATTGGATTTTCTAAGATTAGTACTTGCAAGTAGTCATAAGATAGGATTCTTCTCCTCATCGACTTTTTTAAAGGTGAAGTTGACGTTGCGAGTTTCTACAATAAATTTCTTAATACGTTTCACACGTTTTGCTAATTAAGTTGAAATATTTAAATTCCTATTTCCTGCGTTCCTTTTTTCCTTTCCTTTCCTTTCCTCTAGATCTGATGGAGGGCTGAAAAAAGTACGATTTTTACAAATACATTTCAAAGTAAATGTTATAAAGTTAATTACAAATTTCAAGCTACATACAAGAATGGATCGGCGTTGTAAATTTAATGTGGGAACAGTCGATGGAATCCCGTCAGCCAAATCATCAGCATTATATTCCGTGGAATATTTATCTTTTTTTCGGTGGAGCATTTTTCTAATTCTGTAAAACATTTTCATTTTACTGTAAATCCGCTTGCGTTAAGTTAACAACCGCAGAATACGCACCACATTATTAGGCTGATGTAGCGCATCCGAGTTAGTCGCATCCGAGTTAGCTGCATCCGAGTTAGCTGTATCTCCTGTAGGAAGGCGAGTAGCACTAACATTCTAATTTTAAAGAAATTTAAATTATAATAACTGAAATATATTTTACAACTAGTCGAAGAAACCAAATAAGTTTTACATACCCAACGATTTCGTATTGTTTCCTCATAAGTAGGTGGTTGAGCGATAGATGCTCTTGCTACGTTGGGTAAATTCTAAAATAAAAACAATAAATGTATAAAATGTGTTTAAAAAAACATTAAATTTATTACTTACTCGTATTTTTCTTACCAGTGACGATAATTTTCTAAAATATTCTATGTTCACATCCTCACCGTTAAATATTAGTTTTTTAACTATTTCATCGTGCGCAGCGAGAATATCTTCCATACGAAAGATAATTCCCCCTTTCAGTAACAGGACGATTTCTTCGGTGCTTAGATTTGAAAAATCCATTTTTAAAATGTACAAGAATAAATAATTCACTTTACTTGCAGCCGCCTAAAGGAAGAAAGCCCGGCGGAAAATGAAATGAGGGATAATTAGGCACACAATTTAAGTGCAAATTTACTAATTTGGTAATTGTAAAATAATATTTAGGTATTGTTTGCAAATGACACTGTAATTAACAGAAATACATTAAACGAGATGCTAGAAGGCTAATTTAATCGTATTTAAAGTATATATTTTCAGAAAATTCAGAAAATGTATTTGCTATGTAATAAAAATAAAATTTAAACCGCCTAGAGCATTCTTTCATTTCAAGCCAAAGTAAAACTCATTAACTAAGACGCCATCTTATCTATTTTTGAAAATTTGTTAAATACTTACAAATTCTAAACTCATGTCATCAGATTGGAATACAGTGATACATTATTGGAATGCGGTATTAGTGTATAGTTTGCAAAGAAGCTAATTACACTTTAATTAACAGTAACACATTAAACAATATTCTAGAGAAGTTAACAGAATTTAATCGTTAACTTTCTGACTATGTAATAATATAATTCCAAAATGTCGGGAACTATTTTAAACTTCCCAGGCTTATTGTAATGAATTTGAAATTTCAAAAATGTGTGACGTCAAAGTCGAAGTTCATTACGTGACGTCAGGGTCATTAGAAAAAAATTGCGACTCCATTTTGCATTTCTCCTTAGGCATTAGTCATTAGATTGGAATGCGCTGCCGTCATTGGAATGCAGTGTGATGATTCATGGGCGCCTTAGTTACGACTGATTGTTGTTGATTTCCTAACCTTAATACCTAAAATGCAAAAACTTGCAAGTTGTAATACTCGTGTTTGTCTAAAGATGATGCAAGTGTATGTGTGTCCCTGCTCTTTCTATTAGGTCTATTTTGTAACGAAAGTAACTACAAGCAAAGCATTCGTAATCGGTCATTGATGTACACGTAGAATTCTTCTGACTGACTTTTGAAATAAACGTTTGTCTTACCAACGTGAGCCTTTTTGCTGTTTTCTTTTATTTATCAAAATCTTATATTACTACAATTAATACTAGCCCATAAAAATTCTTATTATTTAATTGAAACAGCTTTATAATACTATCAAAAGCAAGGAAGGGTAGTTGGAAGACACATTTAGTTTGATACCAAAATCTCAGATGCAGATATCAATATACCCTTACAGTATACCATTTAGGTACTGATGAAATCCTAAGGTTAAATAGTATATCGCATTATGGGAGGAGATATCTTAACGAAAACCTTTAAACCCGGCAAGAAATTATATTTCACAGTAAGACTGTTATGTAAATGAATTCAGGGGCGGATTTAGTATATCCAAGTGCATCAAATAAAATTAAAAAAAATCTTCAATGTTTCTTGACTGTAATTTTTCCTATTTAAAAATAGATAAAAAACAGTTTATCAGTAAAATGCTGAATGGTCTCCACAACTAGCCCAAATTCGGGTTAATTGGGAGAGCCCCCAAACAGTATTAGCCCAGGGTCCCAAAGCTGGCGGTCCGCCCCTGTATACAAACAAAGACTAATAATTCTATTTTTTCCTTTTTGTAGAGTGATAAGGACCATTGTTCTCGATTTTCCGTAATTTTTCTTTGAGGCCTTTAATCATATCTCAGACAACATTCGTGTGAACGTTTTTGACACAGTTGAATTCTTCTAGTTAGTTTTTCGGTTGATTTTGCTGCATTTTTGTAAACTTCTTGACACAACATACTCCAAAAATCCTTGATAGGTCTAGCCTTTGGGATGTTTGAAGGATTTGCCTTTTTAGGTACAAATATTATATTATCTTTTAGCCAGTTAATAGTTTTCTTGGCATAATGACTCAAAGCTAAGTCTGGTCAGAAGATAATTTTATAATAGCATGGTTTTCATCAATAAAACGTTTAAGTTTAGTAAAGCATTTCTGGATATACCATACGTATCACAATTAATAGTTGGAGCCTTGGAATCTTTGATATATGTACAATGGTGACATCCCGTTTACGAATATTGCATACCACACAAGCACTTTCGACTCAAATTTAGCTTTAGCTGCAAAGCGGACCTCTTCTGGTGGATTTCTGATATTATCTGTATTAAACCCAGTATTCTGATCTCCATTGCTCCATGCAAATGTGAAGTATTTTTCACCATCTAAAATCAACGTCACATTTGTAATGTTATTTTATAACATTGCGTACACATCCGGACTCTGCTTTAAATTTTGTTTGAGCATTTGCATTCCGTACAAATTCATTATCTTATTTTATCTTGAAACGTTGATTAACTTATTTATATTGCCAAGAGATATTTTGTTTCAGGCTTGTCGAGTTTCAAATAATTAGTTTGTACGTGCTTTATTGCAGTACAGAATCGTCTCACAGATGTCTAAACATTTTTATAGTTTATCAGTTCGCAGAAATTTTGTTTATGTTTCAGTATTTTTATGTTTAGCAGAAAGGCTGATTTATGCTCACCGAATAGAGGTTTGTAATTTTCCATGGTTCATATGTTTGTCCATGTTCATTTTGATAATGCAGTGTAGACCCGGCTTCTGCCGTTAATTAATTTGAGTCATCTATGTGTGAGAAAAGATTCGTTTTCTCAGAGAGTCGAATTTGGAACGCAAAAGAGGGCGATCGACTCAGCGCGTGTTTGGGGCTTTGATCGCCAATGTGCGGGCCGGCCCAGGGCCCGGTACTCTCTTTGTTTTGTCTCGCCTGTTAAAAAGCAAGTGGTACCGTGAATTTAATTTTTAAGGGCTTTTCGTGAGCTTTATAGTGTTCTTCGGTAGTGGGTGCTGAAGAACAATGACGACATGCTTGTCGGATCTGAATTTCTAAGTTCACGAGTAGAAAGGATTATGCCTAAGTAATGAATTTCGCAATTAGTTGCCGTCCAGTAAATGGGATCAGGTTGTTTAACAGCAAGCTAATGGAATTTTCTTTTGACCATCGTGGTGCATTTTTCAATGGAAATCACCTGTTCTGTTTTGTGCGTTAGCAACAGTTTTCTTCATTTGCAATTTAATTGCCGTCGATTTTCCGAGAGAAGAAATGTTGCGTGTGTTGACCAAGACTTCAGCATCTTTCTTGTATTCTCCGTTTGGTGAAATCATCGTATCGTCATTAGTGTCTGATGGAAAAATGGTATTCTCTCCGTTAAAATTAAAGTTTTGTGTTTTGTAGATATTTAAGTATTTCTAAAATTTATTGTGAATGCAATCACGCCTTCTCGTCGTTTGATAATTCTATAGATTTAATTATCGTCAACTGTAAAATGTTACTGGAATTTAAGGATTCTCCTGGCTAGTGTAAGATAAATGTTTTTTTTGTTACATATTTGCTTGAATTTTTATTATCTTGTTTAAGTATTTTGAGTATTTATCGTAAAATGATGAATTCTTTTAAATGATAGGTAAAGTATTTTTATACTGTAACTTTTTCCGAAAAATATATTAGGTTGTTTAAACTTTACAATAATCTATTGATTCTTTTGTTTGAAATAATTATTGAGGTTTCATATGTTTAAGATTCATGATGGTTTTATAGTATACTATTCAACAAGCACATAATGTAGTCTATTATTCAAGAGGATGAAGTTTACACAACAGCCGAAGGCGAGTGCGTAAATCATCTGAGTGAACAATGCCCACTATATGTGAGTCGAATACGATGTTTTATCTACGATTCTAACACTTCTGAGGAAGATCTGGAGGTGGATTCCCCTGAGGGAGACGATGCCCAAATTGTTGACTATGTGGAAGTCAGTGAAAGTAAACAATCTTCACAAAGAAAGTTTTAGACCTGGAATACAAGCATGCTCTTGACTAAAGTAAGCAAGTTTTTATTAATATAAGCTTTGTTTTGTTTTAAAAGCTATATTTAGGTATCGTATCGATGGAGTCTAAGTTCTAGTAGCGAAGACATTTGATTTTGTGTATAACAAATTATTTGTTTTTAGTTTTGAGAAACGAGAGAGAGAGGCTGAAGATTTAAAGCGTTTATTTTATGTCAAGTTATGGAGCCAATGAAGGTTCCCTGGTAAGTAAAGAGAATACAATTTGACCTCAGAACCCAATCTTAAGCTTTTATACACAGGGCGATATTTTGAGTGAAGCCTGTATACAGGGTGTTATTTGGAAAGGAGTCCATATACAGTGTGTTAGCTTACGAGAAGCTGCGTGGGTTGGCCGATGGTTTCTTTCTTTTATTTTTAGCTTCTGGTGTCCTCTAGGTATCTCTTTTTTGGCTTTCAGTTGAGATTTAAGCCTTTGGTTCAGGCAATAACGTGATTATCTGGATCATTTATTATCTCTGGATTACGCCCAATTTTCGACTTCGAACTACGGGATTGAACATCTTCCGATTTCTGGCTTATACGGGAGTTAGGCCTCTTTTTAAGATTTTTCCCGTTACACATTTTCTTTCAAATAACTTCTTGTTAATGGTCCACATCATTTAGGAATTTCCAGTAATTATTTTTCAGTGTAACGCAGCACTGTCACTCTATTATGATATTTAACATCCATTTTGATTAAATTTTATCTAACAGTTTCTTTAAACACTAAGTTTTTTTGCCAAAGCACGATTAGATGCTCCAATGCGAATTTATTTTTGTTTAGAAAGCTTTCGAACAAATTTTTTTAAATTCCAATAGGTGGTAATCCATCATCACATAAATAGTACTACGGCTGATGTTCTCCGATAAAAAAATGATATAAAACATACTTTTTATCCTGCTGTCCAAGCATCTTATAAATATGTTCATTTTGTGCTGCAACTTTCATTATGATTACATCAACACTATGAACAATATATGACAGTTCACATAGACAGAAACAAGAAAAATCAATATCAATGCAATCAAGAAGCAATTCAACTAGATTATTGAGCTTTATAATTTGTCCAGCTACTTTATTGGCACACGTTAGCTACATCTGCTAAAATTCATCTTGAAACTTTAACGCATTAAATCGATTTTGCACTATGACAGTTGGTGTTCATTACAAATGTCATGTCAGACAAGACAACAAAAAACGGCCTGATATGTGCGCACTCCGGCACTGCTCTAGCATTTTATACTCGTGCATAATGTACAGATGAAAATCTGCGAAGTCTAACGATTTTCTAGCTGCATCTGCTAAAATCAACTCTCGAAGTTAAATCGATTTTGCTCCATAACACTCTGTTCATTATAAATTTCATTTCGGACTAATTTCACACAAGAAAAAATCAAAACAAAAATTTGTCCTCTCAACCACTGCTTTCGTATCTTAAACTTCTGCATGATTTACTGATGAGAATCTACGACGATTAACGAATTCCTAGCTACATCTGGGACACGTGAATCTTGCAGTTTTAACATGTTAAATTGTTTTGCTCTATGGCACTTTGCTTTTAATATAAGTGTCATTTCAGACCAAAAAGCAAAACAAAAAGTCGACCTGGATATGTGTGCTATCAGGCACTGCTCTCGTATCTTAAACTCGTGCTTGTTGTACAGATGAGAGTCTGCGACGCCTACCGAATTTCTAGCTACATCTGCTGAAATTGAATTTTGTGGCTTCAACACGTTAAATCGATTTTTCTCCAGGGCACTTTGTGTTCATTAGAAATTGTAACGTTCACTTTTTGTTTCCGTTACATTGTGTGGTATTTAATTGGTGCTGTCGGCGTGCCCTTGTATTTCTTTAGTAGTTTTTTTCTTGTTGAAGAAGTTCTTTTTGGTACTTGTAAGTTCACGCTGATAGGTTTATTATTTTTTTTGTAGCTTTCTAAATTTTGAAATCAATTTTTCAATTTTTATTTATTTAAACAAACGGGACGCAGCGTGTAATTGTTTTCAATGTCAAGTTTATTTTCTTATTGCAGGATTTTCGAACTTTTACAGCTGTTTGTTGGTATTTCTGTATAATTTGGGTTTAATCTTATGATCTGGTTATTAATTTGGAAAGTGCTGTGTCATCTTAGTAGGATTTATAATTTGTGACTAAGATATCTTTGTAATTTCTATTAAATTAAGTTCCTTGCACCCTTGCGTGTAGAATAAATAAGTGACCAAGTCTTGCGGTTGATGCTAGTTGCCATCATCTTCCTATTTTTTTTGGCTGACCGGTTTGTGGATTGAATTCTAACAGAGATTTCATCTTTATTCTTAAATAAGCGCTTCGAGTTTTCCCTGCTGAGTTTACGTTGTGATGCTCCGATTGGTTGAGCGACTTATCGAGTAGGTTGCGGTGATGGTTCTTTCCTACAAGGGGGGCAAACCGTTTGTTTCCGGTGAACCTGTCGGACTTTTGCACTTGTTGTTAGAGATGAAACTTCTTTTTGTGTGCGATGCCTTATAGATTGGGGTAAGTTTTTCCTTTTCTCTGATTTTTTCCAAAGTTGGGGTTGATGGCTTTTCTTTTTGTATTTATCGTCTTGAAAATGGGGATCAAGGAACCGTCTTCGTTAGATTTGTTTTGAAGCTTCTGGAATTATGGAGTTACAATAATTATTTAATAGGTTATTGGTTTGGTATATGGCTAACAACAGAAGAATATAAAAGAAGAAAAATGGATGAAGTAAGAAGTAGCACTAAGAAATTAAATAATAAAAATCTATTGACAAAAGATAGGAAGGCAAAAGCAATTAAAGGATTATTGATTAAAAATTCCCAGTTAGTTCACATCAAGAAACTGAAGACCGCTAGAGAATATTTTGGCTGGCATTGAAGAAGCATCGTGAAAAGTCTACATTATCAAACTAGGTCAGTTTATTGCAGAAGATATGTAGATCAAGAGTAGCAGAAGGTGAAAAGATACAAAGACATTTAGAGCCAACTAACAAGCACAGTAGTAAAGCTTGCAATAATAGGACAAAATTTGGATGATAATTTAGTAGTAGCATATATGCTAAGCAGTCTACAAGATAGCTACAATACAATAGTAATGGCTCTTGAGACAAGATCAAAAGATGCATTCTATATAGAAATGACGAATGATAGGTTAATTAAAAAATCGAAGAGAAGAGAAGAAATGGAGGAAGAAGAAAATGGACAAGCTGTAATGAAAGTAAGACAGAGAACAATTAAGAAATGTCAATTTTGCAATCGAAGAGGACGTTTTAAAAATAAATGTTGGTTTTTAGAGAAAAATAAGTCTAATAATCTTAGAAAAAAATATCAAAAGCAAAGTCAGTTTGCTAAAATTGTAAGAAATGATGAAGGCGATGGTCAAACTAAACGAGTATGTTTTACAATAAATAAAATGTCAGTCTCAGTGGCACATATGATGTGTAATGAATTTTTCGAAGAAATAAACTACAACATAAATGAAGAAGTATACTTAGCTGATGGCTCAGTAACAAAAACAGAAAGTAAACAGGAATCATGGGAACTTGTAAAAACGCCAGATAGGACAGTTGCAGATTGCAAATGGGTTTTCATGCTGATCAATGATCTGGTAAATAAAACTAAATAAAGATATAGAGCAAAACTTGTTGCAAGAAGATTTGCACAGAAATTTGGATAAGATTGTGATCAGGTGTTTGCACCAGAAGTTAAGCAGACGACAATCAAAATATAAGAAACTTAAAAGTAAAACATTTCGACGTCAAAACAGCATTCCTAAATGGAGACTTGGAAGAAACGATTTATATGAAGCAAACGGAAAAATTTGAAAATAAAGAAAAGCCAATAAGTTAATTTTTAATTTAATTTAATTTTTGTAATTTCCAACAGTTTACCATAACAATAACTAATTTATTTAATAGTGATAATAATTGTTTGCTGGGTTTTTAAAAAGTTAAAATTAATTTATTTAATAGATCTTGAAAGTTTTTACCTCTGGACATTTATGATCAATTTCTAAAACATAACTATACCAACATAATCTTAATATTTACAAATAATTTATAAAATAATGAGAAACTCGATATTAACTAATCAAATGTTAATATTTCATTTGTTTGAAAATAAGTAGGTTTCTTGCATGTCAACTAGTTTATTGTGTTTATGTAGCAGGTTATAAATCAACATAATAAAATTGTCTTGTTTGCATGCAATCTCCCTCATTTACGTTATTATCTGAAGGTTGTTAATGAACATGGTGGTCACTTGAGAATTAATCGTTCATCGGTTTTCTTAGTAAATAAACCACTATTACCTGTCTTATCGTGAAAGCTTTGGGACCTCATTCAACTATAGATAAAGCTGATGGATTAGAATTATTTACTATCTAGTTTTAGATTGTCATTAAAATAATCGGCACAACAATACCGATTTATGAATCTAAAAACTAAAATTTAATAAATTTCCATTAAACCTGCTCTTAAAAATTATTTTACTACGATCTATTCAAATAGAAATTCCATAATTCTAAAATGTAAAACATTTTTGTTTAAATTAAGAACAAACTAACAAATTCCCCCTATGTAGGGTCAGCGTAACTGGTAGGGCAAATGCACAGCCGCAAGGGCAGCCAAATTCTTGGAGCGACTAACATTTAAAACTTTCAACAGCAGTCTTGTTTATGGGTGGTAGACTGTAGAGGCACCACAATATCTGGATTTGTGTCTGAATAATTATTCATGGTCCTTCGGACTAAAAAGCCAGCAGCGACACTATCAACTTTAAGTAACAAGAAAATCCACTACAAGGATTAAAATGGGAAGTAAAAAATAATCAAACTGCACGGATAGAAGCAATAACCGTCGCACCAAGGGGGTTTCAAGAAACTCATCCATCTAGAAGACTCATTTATAGCAGCAATCCAACCAATAGCCACTTGGTCACATTAAGTAGCTCGACCCAGAAGTCATCAAGTATCTACAACAAGACGGAACAAATGAATGAACTCTGCGTGATACAAAAAGAAACATGACAACTTATCACAAATCTGTACACCAATGTGAAAAAAATCTATTAACAAGGAAGACAAAAGAATACTTCCAAACTAGCTTAGCTACGCTCAACAACTACTAGCAAGAAATGGAGAAAAAGTAGAGTATGTGAAATCACCAAAAAGTATATCATGGAGCACATAAAGAAAATTAAAGAAGAAGAAGATAAAACAGCAACAGGACTAAAGCTTCTGGCATAGACAAGTAATAAGGAGGACAAACCCTTAAAAAACTGGCCTAGTAAAAGGGAAATCAAAAAGATACAGCATCTGCGTCTAAAAAGCAGCAATTAAAAATAAAGCAACTCCATCAGACTATTGCACGCATAAAAAATAAATTGTCACAACAGAAATCTCAAACCCACTACCAATAGTACAAAAAAAGTTAAAAGATAGGACGCCATCAAACAATTAATCGAGTAAATCTGTATCTACGAGGAAGAATTTACAGCAGAGTTCTTCACTGAAAACCATTATGAAGGTATCGATCAAATTAGCAACTAGCTAGAGAAAAAGATTCAATCGATTTCTATTCATCCCAAAGAAAAGAAACCCTACAACATTTCGCTTCTGCTAGTACAGTTACCGACATTTAGGGGAATCAGGAAATAATTAACTCCAGACTTAATCTAACAGATACCTAAAAAATGCATTATCTGAAGACACACGTACTTAGAGAATCTAACCGAGTAATTCAACATCTAACCATCTCTGACGACATTACAAAACCGCTTGGAAACTGCTCACATCTGAATACAACAAGAAAAGGTTAATCATCACCAAATTACTAGACAAGATCCTGGACTTCGTGCCCTTCCAACAAGAATCATCATCACCAAAGCAAAATATCTTGCAGCAACCAGAATCATCAGAAAACGAGACTCAGAAACCAACCGGCTATATGAACAGTCATTAGTAAATTCACAAGAAGTCTTAAATTACTAGGATTTAATAAAGTTTCACCAGAAAAAATTACAATTCTTAGAAGTTATGGGAGAACCAAAACAGAAAAAAAGAAACCTGGTACACAACGCTCGACTAATGCAGCAATCAATACCACGCATTCCACTAGTGTGAGAAATTCCTCGACTTACCTCCACATACGAGATACCGCATCGCCCAGGACAGAAATATTTGTATCAGATGTTTGGCGCACGATAACAAGCAGTGCTACAAGTGTCTCAAAGGGCATCATATCGTTCTTCAGGTCTAGGCAGCAAGCAAGGCGACCAAGAGAACGCTAATCGCAACAAGTGAGCACCAATTTTGTAAGACAAGAAGGGAATATTTTATTAACCCCAGCATTCATTCGCACAAAGAAGACAGATAGCACCTATGAAATTTCGAGGGCGCTCGTAGACACAGGATCTTAATTGCTGGCTCTACTAAAAGCAAGGTCAGGACAGAGGTACGGGGACTGGAAAGTACAACTGGTACCAAGGTTCACCAGTAACTTTATATTTAACACAATACTATTGGTCTTAACGAAACTAACTCGCTAACTCGGAGTAATATAGATAAATGGAAAACATTTGCAAAGCCAGGATCAGTAAACATAATGCTAGAGGCGAAGTACATCAGCACAATCACACCGAATGGTCTATATCAGATCAAGGCTGGAATAGAAAAGCAAATAGCAACATCCACATCGTCAGTCATATGTATGGAAAAAGTTAACCAATTAACAAAGTTCTCGGAACTGGAAGAAGTTTCTTTTCCATGAGAGTTAAAATTCTATAGCCAAACGACACATTAAGATGGAACATACATTTAACTACAGACCAACGATCCTGGGGTCCTCAAAACCCAAAGCCATAGCAAAATTGACTCCACAAGAAAAGATACTTAGAAAAGACAAAGAATTGGGTCAACAGTATCACCAGTTTATGAAAGAATATCTACAGGTTGGACACATGAAACTCATAACGAGAGAAAGAAAACCAAGGGAGCTACTACATTCCTCACCAAAGAGTAATCAAAGCAAACAGCGCAATCACCAAGCTACGAGTGGTTTTCCATCCAGGCATCCACTGACGACAACCTCAACGATAAGATGCATGCTGGACCACGTCAACAGCATGAAGTTGCAGATATCCTACTGCGCAGGAGAACGCACAAAATAGCATTGTGTCAAATCGTGTCACTACATCACAGTATCTCCACAAACCAGCAGCATAATAGAAGCATTTTTATTCCTGACACGGGTGACGCTAGTCCTTACCTACTGCAGGAGATTTGCCATTTGTTACCGGGAAATCCAAATACAAGAAGGCGACCTACAAATTCGAGAAATAACCACATTACTCTATGCAATTCAACAGGAACAATTTACTAAAGTAATTCAAAGTTTTGAAACCAAGCAGCATCTGCATCATCAGCACAAGCTGCGTCGTTAAAGTCGGAGGAAGACTACATCAATCAAGCCTACTGTGCGATGAAAAACATTAAATCATTTTGACTGCCAAATGTCACTCTAATAATACGAGATGCCACAGTACCACACTTCATGGCGGCACCCAGATAACGGCAGCATAAATCCATAGAAAATATTGTATAAACTCATAGCTACTTATGCACACCCAAACTCATGCCGTCATCTCCGTTCACACGCACTAAGATTGACTATGCAAGACCGATACAAATACGCACTTAATGCCGAGAGTACAAGTCCTACAAGAATACATAGTAGTTTTGGTGTGTCTATCAACCAAACCAATTTACATAGAAACTGTCAGAGACATGACTACAGAAGCCTTCCTGGACTCATTGCGAGAACGAAACCACATCTAAGATTCTACAACAATTAACAACGATGGGAACACAATAACACTTCATTCCCCCAAACGCTCCAAACCTTGGAGGAATTAATATCAGAATCCAGTATGAAGTTCATAAAGCGCCATTTAAAAAGAGTCATGGAAACAGCACTTACATTCAAAGAATTAACAACATTACTCTGCCAGATTGAAGCGTGTTTCAACTCTCGTCCACTGCGTCACTATTAGACGAAGTCAGCAACATCGTAGTCCTAACACAATCAACATAATCTGAAATTACCACCACCGAACTAGCCAAGTGGAGACTCATTCAAAGAATGACATTTTGATGTAGCAGAATATCTAGCAGACTCCAATAACGCTATAAGTGGAATAAACCAATCGAAAACGTTAACGTTGAAAAACTAGTCCTACCATGAACTCGCAGTACATCCAGCTAGCGATGGAACAGTTTACTGGCTAGGAGACACAACCATGAAAAGGCCCATCAATAAACTCATACCTTACCCAACGGACATAGAAACGAAAGCAACGGCATCCATGAGGGAGAACTCAATATCTTCTTCGCAACGTATTTACAGTAGTCATGGCAACTTGTATCCACCATCGAGGAAATTACGGGAACAGCACAAATTGACAGGAAATCTTTCAAATTAGTTTATTATTCGATAAAATAAAAGTGGAGGGAAATGCATCCGCAGTAACCGCAATACTGAAAAAAAAGTAAGAAACCTCTGTGGACAAAAAGGAGAATTAACAGAAGAAAGTCAACGCAACCATTAGATGTAACACCTGGGGGAACAAGAAAAACAATTCACATGGCTAACCAAAAGCATAGACGGGGGTCATTAATTTACCTTTGGAGTCAATAATGAAGTAAGAACTCATCAGAGTATCAAATCACCAAACAATGCGGTAGCGAATGGCGAATTTTCTGCAGTAGGTAAGGACCAGCATCACCTGTGTCGGAGATAAAAATGATGCTGCTAGGTTGTGGAGGTACTGCAGTCTGGTGACACAGTTTCAGTTCTTCGGTAACTGTAGCAATGGTGGTTTGAATTGATATTGGTTGGTTAGCCATGCGGGACCATTTCACCAAGTGGAATGTGTTTTTAATGCTTCTAGGTCCATCTCTCTGGGGATCGCATTAATAGGAATGTTATCTGTCTTGACAAGATTAATTAGTTTGGGTTTGCAAGTGCCTGGATGAGTGCAACTCTATTTGTCACAAAAGTCTTCCATCGTTGCGATTCGTTTTTGATCCATCCCAAGGTGATCATGGAGTTCGTCGGGCTCAGCCTGAAGTTTTAAAGCTGATGCGGTTCTTTTTAATAGTTCAGCTAGAAGCTCTGCCAGGCAAAGCTCTAGTTCTTGCTTTTACTGGTGCAACTCCTAATTTGGCAATCAGGAGGTTGACGTGGGTTTCTCCTGTATCTGTAGATACTCGGCTGCTTGCTTTTCTGAGGCATCACAAAACTCATAAAGTTGTAACTGGCATTTCTTTCCATGTAGAAATTTTAATTGATGATGAGTTGGTTGGTACTCGATCGTTCCATTTTAAATCTTCTAACCAGAGTTGTTGGATGAACAGTTTTGCTTGCATTGTGACTGGTGCCAATCAGCCAAATGGATCGTATTGTTGATATTTCAGTAAGCATGTATCTTTTGGAAGGTATGGCGTGGTGGTGGTGTGTGTTTGAAGGTGAAGATATCTTCTTCCGTAATGACTTTTTTTGACCTTTCTTTGAAAAACTCTATGGTGGACTGGTCTTGTAGTTGTTTTCGACCGTTTGCTTGACTATTTCACAGTAAGAAACTTTCTTTGCAAAGCATTGATATGATTTGAGCTTCTTGTACAGTATTGGTTTCTGACAGTAGAGCGTGGACATAGAAATCCCTTTTTGTAATCTCTAACCTCTCAGGGAGGTTTCTGCTTCATCGACTGCTAATTGTTGGAGCATTTTGATGACGAAGAAAACTGCTGCAGTTATGCCATAGGTTACCGCTGTAAAACTACATTCTCGGATCGAATTTTTGTACTATCCTGACCCTTTTGGTGGACTTGTATTTAGCAATACATTTTTGTCTAGAGCAGCTGAGAATGCTATATTTTGTGCTTTTTCCTGCGCGGTAGGATGACTGAAAGCTCATGCTGTAGACGTAGTCCAGTATGAACTTTATTGTTGAGGCTGTCGCCACTGGATTCCTGGATGGAACACCACTCCTGGTTTGGTGGTTGTGCTGTTTGCTTTGATTACTGTTTGGCGAGGAATGTAGTAGCCCTCTTAGTTTTCTCTTTTTTTTGGGATGAGTTTCATGTGTTCAAGCTGTAGATATTCTTTCATGAACTGGTGGTACTGTTGATTCAATTCTTTGTCTTTGGAGAATATTTTCTTGTGGGGTCAATTTTTCTATGGCTTTGGGTTCTGCAGACCTTAGGGTCGTTGGTCTGTTTTTAAATGGTAGGCGTACCGTGTATGTTTCATCTTGGTTTTCTTGTGTCGTTTGCCTGTAGAACTGTTAACTCTCATGATTGAGAGACTTTTTCCAGTTCCCAGGACTTGTTGCTATTTGCTTTTTTTGTTTCAGTCTTGGTTTTGTGCAGATCATTCAGTGTGATGGTGTTCCCCTAGTATTATGTCTACTGATCCTGGTTTTGCATATATTTTTTATTCATCTATATTGCTCTCAGTTAGTGAGTTAGTTTCGTTAAGATTAATAGTGTTGTGTTAAATATTAAGTTACTAGTGAACCTTGGTATTAGTTGTACTTCCCAAGTACCTATACCTCTGTCCTGACCTTACTTCTTAGTAGGGCCAGTAGTTGAGCTGCTTGCTCAATGATGCGCGAAGTTCGAGATCCTGAGTGCCCTTCTAATTTCGTAGGTGCTGTCTGTCGTCTTGGTTCGAATGAATGCTGTAACCAGTAAAATACTTCCTTCTTGTCTTGCAACGTTAATGCTTACCGTTGGGATGAGCGTTCTTTTGGTCGACTTGCTTGCTGCCTAGGTTGATCTCAATGGAGAACCTTGTGACACTTTTGAATTGAAGTCTTTTTTAGGGAGTCGTATTCGTCAAGGTGACATTGTTTCCCAAGTGCTGGTGATTTAAGCAAAGTAAGTTTTTTCTAATCTAATTAAGTCGCTTTGTGTTTTTCTAATGTTGAGTTACCTGTGCTTGGAGTAATTTCTTTTTAGACCGGCCCTGATTGCTAAAAGGTAAGCTTAAGTCACTTTTGATCTGTCCTGAGAGTTAATTGTTATTTTGTTCCTTTGGGAATCCAACTTTTTTGTAGCACTAGGAATTTATCATTTACGATTGCAACTCTTCAGCTTGTTTTCTACAAATGCCGCTAAAAAGTTATCAACCGTGAACGGCAAGACCTCTTTTCTAATTTTGGCGGATATTTCATTTTGATTGTAAACAATAATCTAATATTGATGAATCTATTCAATTTGATTAGTTCTTTTAAGAAAAAGTCTTTAAAATAAAAAGTTCAAATTTATTTTATGCCGTTGTGTAACAGATTTCTATTAACTGAAATTGAACTTTCATGCTATTTACAAAAATAAAAAAAATAGAAAGAATTTTAAAAATGTTTTTGCGTGCCCCTTTTTTGTTTTAGTTTGAGTCCAGGGAGTACAGATCTGTATCTCTTCAGGGCCTTTTAAAGTAAATCAGTTTTATTGTTTTTGCTATATATGACCTTCTTAAAGCGATTTTCTCTTACGAGTATGATGTGATTTTGTAGTTTCTTTAACTTTTTGCATTAGAATAGGTAATTTTTGCTTTTGTTAAGTATTCGACTAAATTTTGTTTGTGAGGTAAATTAATCTTTGTGATTCCATCTATACATTCTTTTACGTTTACTAATTAGTTAATGTCATTGTTCGTCTCGAGTCTATCTTCGTTCTTCCTTGTAGTCATTTTACTAGTCATTTTGATAATCAACTTGTTCTGTAAAAGGTATACAATAAATTTCTTATAAATGCCTTTATCGGCCAAACAGCTGACGTGAGAACAATAAACACTACTTATCTACACTTCAACTTAATAAGACAATAATACACATTATCATTAAGCAGTTTATAATTTAAATAAAAGCTTAATATGAACTTATTAAGGGACGTGTGCTAACACACTCAGTAGAATTCAAGATTATTATTTATTATATTATTTCGTGAACTTGGTCGATTTTTCTTAAGACCACGAGCAGCACTTTCAAGTTTGTTTGATTGAGTTTATTCATTTGGAAAACTGAAGACAATTGTGTTGTTTCATCAGAGAAAACATTTTTTTAAAATGATTCATGTAAGGTGATACAGGGCGCAAAAATCTAAAGTTGCCTCAAGGCACACTGAATCCTGAAACTGTCCCTGCTAAGCTCGATTATCTCCGTGCAAAAATGAGGGATACAAGAAACATCAAAAATATTTATATAACCTCAACATTGCTGGACATAGTATTGTTAAGAGTGTCTTATCGTTAAGAAGTACTTGAAAAACTGCTACATAGTGTAGAACCTTGTATAATAACACCTGTGCCCGTATCAAAACAGAAAATAACTCAAATTAAATATAATGTGATAAGAAAATTGATTTCAGTAAAGCGCCGTATAAAGTAAGTGGAGGTAACGAATGAACGATGCATCTGCGTATATAATCCACTTGCAATCAACAGATTTTATCTGACAATAAATTATCACTGGCTACAAAAATTAACCGGAAATACCGCAGAGCTTACCTTGTTATATAGTAATAATAATAAAATTGTAATAAATATATATTAAATTTTAATGAGATTACAAATTTAAGGTTTCATAACGAATATTATTAATTTGTTACTTGGTTAATCAAAGAAATTAAAATTATTAGTTAGATAGAAATTAATCGTATTCTGTTGGATTTAAGAATTTTTTTACGCATTGTTACCAAATTCTTTTTCGTTTTCCAACTAATTTAATGGCAATTTGCTGGCTTAGTTGCAGAAAAAGTACCAAATTCCTTAAATTGAAAACGAAACAAAATGACGAACAGCTTGTACCGGCTGCTTGTATCTATACACCTGTTAAGATAAATCATTCCGTTTAGCAAAAAACCCGTATCAGATTTATACGTTCGTTCTGTAAGTTACGCAATTAATTTGAGAGCTCCTTTTGCTTTTAAATTTTCAAATTATGTTAATATTTTACTATGTTAGTCTACTATTATAGTATATTTCGGGTTTGACTACAATCTGTAGTCTTTTTTTGTACCTAAGAAATATTCTTAATGAAAAGTATTTCATTTATTTTTCGAATTTCATTAATATTTTCACTATTCTAAGTTTTAAACATTTGATAAATTCAAAACTAACTGGTATTTCCACCCTATTAATACTTGTGTACATAGGTGTATACCTATGAAATGAGCCTTTTTTTTTCAATTTTAAACGTTTATTAACAAAAAATGGTTACAAATTTAATCTTCAAAATAATAGCCATCGCTAGCGACACATTTTACCCATCTCTCAGGCAATTTGTGAATGCCGCGCCAAAAAAATTGGCCGTCTTTGGCCGCAAACCAATCATCGAGCCATTTTTTGGCTTCTTCGTGAGAATTGAAGCGCTGCTCGGAAAGTGCGTGGCCCACCGATGCAAACAAATGATAATCGGAAGGCGCCAAGTCTGGTGAGTAAGCCGCATGCACCAGCGGTTCCCAATCGTACGTCTCCACCAATTCCCGGGTCGCTCTTGTTCGATGTGGTGGTGCATTGTCATCAAGAAAAATTACTTTGTGACGCCGATCGGCATATTCTGGGCGTTTTCGGTGTATAGCGCTGTTCAAATCGGCCAATTGTCGTTGGTAGCGTGCACCGTCAACTGTTTCACCTGGTTTTAATAGCTCGTACCAAATCATACCATGCTGATCCCAGAAAACACACAGCATTGCCTTGCGGCCGAAGCGATTTGGTTTGGCCGTTGATTTTGGCTTGTGGCCGATCGTTTACGCTTGGGATTGGAGAAATACACCCGTAACGATTCGATGCAAAAAAGACTTCCTTTTGAACCGGGAGAGCAGCATTTCACAAGTGGTTTTTCGGTTCTCTTGCTGCCTTTCAGTCAGTTCATGCGGCACCCATCTTCCGACCTTTAAAATCATGCCCATGTCTTTCAAACGTTTGCAAATGGTTTTTTGGGTCACTCTCAACTGCTCTGCCAACATTTCTTGCGTTTGACCATCATCTTCATTCAACAATGCTTGCAATTCGGTGTCCTCAAACTTTTTCGGTGGCCGGCCACGTTCCTCGTTCTCCACGCTAAAATCACCACTTCGGAATTTTTCAAACCACCTGAAGCACTGTGCTCTGCTTAGAGCATGTCCACCGTAAGCTTTTATAGGCATTTGATGAGCTTGAGAAGGGTTTTTCTTCAATTGATAATAGAAAATCAACGATGTCCGCAAATCGTAGTTTGAAGGCACGAAATTCGACATTTTTAAGAGCGAAAAAAATGCGTTGTTGTATGAAACATCACAAACAATGAATTGAATATTGTTGACAGATGACAGACGAAAAAATAAGACATTTGGGACAGTTTAAAAATACTCCTAGCGACATCTGTGGTCTAATAGCTGAAAGTCTCATTTCATAGGTATACACCTGGTATATGTTAATAGAAGCCGAACTAATTCATAATCTTTTTGTTCCAATGTACTGACAGGAAAAGAAAGAGAACTAGAAGTTCGGAAAATAGATACACACAATAGGATTATATCGAATTAAATGATTTTGCTTTTACATGACGGCCCATAGATTTCTTTCTCTCTTGTGATTCCATATTCAAAATTGAACGAAAGGACGTTCTATTTAAAAAAAAGTCCAACGTCAACTAATTTTACTTGAGAATACCAGTGATTTCGTTCATTTTCCGTTATTTTGTAATAAAGGCGGCAAAATTTAGGTTTTATGACATTTCCTGATTTAACGAAGACTAATAGTCCGAATAGAGGCAACTTTTTCATTTAAGATTAAGGATATACGAGTAAATCAATAACTTAAAATTTGCAGACTGCAGATAGATCATGTTCATGTTAATTCTTGTTTGCTTTTTATATTTATAGCAGAGTTTACTGTACATCTCTCAATGACGTTTTAACGATACATTTTCCTATTTAAGCAGAAAAATCATAAAACCCATTCAGTTACTTTAAGAAATGTTCCCAAAGTGAAGTTTTCGAACAAATAAAAACATTTAACTGAGAAGTGATTTAGTCATAACTTTAAATCAGAAATCGCCTTTCTTAAGCTCAATTCTTGGAGTTCTTAATCTTCTTAAAGAATTCAGTGATTTTACAATGGATCAAACTGTTTTATTTTGCAAATCTTTGGTAACAGTAACAAAAAGGTTCCAAGTAACTCAACACCTGCAGACCGTAAAACATCAAAGTAATAAAGACAGAAAAAGCCAGAATAAAAAACAACAATTATTAGTGGCTGCTATATCAAAGGTCAGGACCTAAACCACTAAAATTTTATAAAGACTTATGCTCAGCTTTTGTATCTGCAAACATACCCTTCGGAAAATTATAAAATGAGATTTTCGCAAAATTTTTAAAAAAGCACACCAAGCAAAATAATCCAGATGATTCAACAATGAGGAAGGGTTACGTGATAACACTGAATCAAACTAAACTAGAAGAATTAAGAAACTAAGTAAAAGATGAAAATATCTGCATTTCTTTAGACGAAACAACAGATGTGAAGCAAAGATACACTGCAAATTCTATTTTTGGAATTTTATTAAATGAAGAAGAGAAGGATAAATCATATTTATTGATAATGGGGTTTAAAAAACCAATCATTAAACTATTGCTACTTTTTTAAATAAGGAAGGAATCTAGTATTCACGTGTTCAATTAGTTTGCACCGATGCTATGATTGAATTGCAAGTATTACAACATATAGCTAGATTTAGATGTCTTAACTGTTTCATTTTTATTACATGATTTGTTCGTATAAAAGCTGTTTTCAGAAAACTCAGCACATAGGCCTTGTTAGGATCATTCTCCTTCTAATAGGACACACGATGTGTTCCAAATAAGGTCCACCAATTTTATTGCAAAATTATATGGAGATTTAGCAGTAAACTTTAGTGAAATAAGTACAAAAGGTATTGAAAACATAAAATATAAATATTATAAATTTTGTACACAATATTGATTAAAAAAAGGTCTTTGCAGTCTGGACATACAAATCTTATATCTTTAGCAGCGGAAGTTAAGCCAACACACTCCTCGTGCACGTATCTGGTACATTTCAGGCATAATTTCTTGCACATCTTCCAAACATACGCTGCAAAACCAACTCTTGGATTGCTTTGCCTTTTTTGGACGACTAGGTCTCGGTCTTGATTGTTCTTCTTGCTGATACATCTCATTACTATTTTTATTTATCGTAATCTGTGCCTTTTTGGTTTTTTTAATTTTACTTGCTTTAAGTTTATCATTGTGTTTCTTTCTCTGAATGCCTCTTTCACTTTTGTCTCATGTTTGTTTTGTTGAAAAAGTGCCTTAATTACTTTCTGGGCACGGTAACTTAAAGATTTTTTTCTCACAGTAACTGTTTTAGTAAGTTCTATCTCAGGTGTTATTAGAATATTTCTGAAGCTGTTTGATGCATTATTTTCTGAAAAACTAGACCTATCGTGTAAAGAAAATTTTCACTTGACTGCTATCATGCGGCTAAAATCTTTGAGCTGTCTTCTTTGAGTTTGTTGGAGTAGAAGTTCTAACAAAGGAACTAGTTGGAGATAAGTGTCTCTTGGTAATTATAAAGGTGCATTATGTCATACGGAAAAATTTCTGTAACCCGAAAACCTGCCATAACGTTAGCAGGCGTTGTTGCCCTAGGCCATACTTTGGACAATATCTTTCCAAATGTAAATTTGTTAATCGTTCGATCTGGCTTGTTTGTTCATCACAACATTACTTTTCATTCCAGTAAATCTCAAATGCTTTGAACACCGTCTTGTCCATAGGCTGCAACTCATGGATTATATTGCTTGGTAAACAGAATAATGTAACACCATGGGAGTCTGCTGCATCAAAATGAGATGATGCGCTATTAAATATAAAGAGCACATTTCCCCGTGGCATGAACTTAGCAGAACGATCAAGCCATGTAATAAACATTGCAGTGGTCATACTACTCTTTTCAATCATTTCAATCTGAGAGCCTGGTAGATTACCCATCCATTCAATCTTCTTACGCTTGCCTTTAGAAAGAAGCATGGGCGGTATCATTTGCCCTAAACCATTACTACAACCTACTATGGATACATTTCTAGCGTGTTCTTGCCCAGTTAGATGAACTCTTTTCAATCCCTTACGGGCAAAAACTGCTGTCCTTTGTGTAGGTTAAGCCGACACCCCTTTTCATCCATATTAAAAATGAGACGTGGCTTGTACATGATATCTAATTCAAGCATTACCTCTAAAAACCTAAAAATTGGTTTAAAAACTAACAATGACCTAAAAACCTTAGATTTATCATTACCTACTTCAGTTTTTCGAAATGGCCCCTGACTATAAATCTATATTTAATTTAACAGCTCTTGTTAGGTTTATAAATTGAGATTTCTTCGTACTACGTCGGGGTGGCAATTAAAAATAACTTTAGCTATTTTCGAGCAGCTAAACCACTAGCACTGAAAGGGTTTTCTAAACCGTTTTTGAAACAATTTGTAAAAACAGAACGTCTTACTGCTTTAGATGGCAGAAGGCACCAATCTAAAGATTCTGTTACACAATTTAGCTTCTTTCTTTCTCTCTACGTCGCTCTTGATATGGTCTAAACTCCTTTGCTGCTGTTCTTATACTCATCCCATCTTTGATAGCTTGCATAGCCTCTTCCAATTGTTCTCCAGTCTACATTCCTCTTTTTCTTGGCATTTTTGAAATCTCTGTAAACAATGTAGAACTTCAAATAGAAGATAAAAATTAAAAAAGTAAAAAATGTGTGTTACAGCATTTTGAGGGAGAAAACTGACGCTGTTTATATTAAAATTACCTCTTTCGCAGTTATAGTGTGAAAGATCACATGTTTTACACAAAGACGTAAATATCGATTTGGTTATTGAGTTGCATGAAAAGTTGCTGGTGTTCCTTAATATTACTATTAAGCTTCAAAATGGTATTAGACAAGACTAACATTTTGACTATTCGCTCTGATTGAAACTAAAACGAAATTTATCAGCGAAATTGTATAACATCAAGCCCGCACGCAATTAACACAATCACTAACCAATATACAACTGAGTTATCGTATTGACGTGACATCATGTGTAAAAATATTACTAGATGGGGAATAGTTATGAGTATGAGGTGTTGTCTAAAATTCATTTACGATATTTTAAGGAAATTTACTAAGTGGGCCTTATTTGGAGCTGGGCTTTATATGATTAACATACCTTCTAGGAAAAAATCTTTAATGCTATATCAATGCATAAGTAATGCTCTATTAATAGTTTGCAGATGTTTTTTGAGCGAATAAGAACAAACTTTACATTTATCAATGTTAGTAATACATAAGAGACTTTGTAGATAGAGATAGTCAGCGATGTTTGAAATATGTAAAGCTTTAAGTTGTCTGCAAAGAACAGATGACTAGATCTAAGCTTGACAGACAAATTATTAATAAACTCGATAAATAGCAGGAGCCCAGGGTTAAATCCTGAGGTACCCCTGAAGTGGCTATAAATGCATGTGATTTGAAGTCATTGTGAGATACGCAGAGTTTACATTAAAATAAGTAAAAGCGAATCAAGGAAATGAGGTTTTCACCAAATCCATAAGAATCTAATTTACTCAAGAGTGGATTGTGATAGACTTAGTCATTGCAGACCCGTTGGAAACAAATCCGTGTTGAAAAAAAGAAAGGTACTACTTAACAGTTATTTGCTGTGTGATACTTTCTTTCCAGTTTCACATATGATTTTTTCGTGAACCTTAAAAGATTTATCAAAAATCTAAATTAAGGTTATTGTATTTTCTTTTGTGAGTAATTATAAGATACCTTTGGTATTCGTGGTATCCAAAACGTATCTAAGAAAAAAAACCAAGTAAAAATTCAACAAAAGGGGGGAAAATTACTTTATTTCCCTTTCAGATATGAAGGTCAAAATGCCTACTTTCTAATAAGGTCGACGAAAAAGGAATTTTACTCCATTACTAATAGCAGTCGTGTTTATGCCTAAGAAATTACTGCCATAAACTATCTCCTTTTATCCTAGTGACATTACTACAGTGACCCAGCTATTTATTGTTTTTCAAATAAAAAATTATCTTGATACATATTGTATAAGGTAAAGAATTAATAAAAGAATGATCTAATGCGCATAGATTGCATAAATGCATATTGACTAATAGTTGACTAATAGAGGCACCACGTGTACTTAAATTTATTACCTTAATTAATTGTTTTTAGAAAATGTAGAAACCATTGCATGTTATGTGTGTTGCCTAGTTTTTGTTTGAAAACGCACTTCTAATGTAAAATGTTTCTTCAATTTCTTGCCACTTGAACCGAAACAAGATGTGTCAGAAATCTTCAATCGCATGCGCTCTTGACAATGATAACTAGACGTTCGTCTCTCTGTTCATATGATCCCTTCTACTCTCTTATAGCGTATTCGACTGACTGCTCCGGAGTACGCTATTAGATACTACCATGTCTAGAAAAAACCGTTTCGATGCTTTAAGTAAAGCGTCGTGCCACGATGCTTTAAGTAAGGTACATACATTAGTGAAGAGCCTTCGATCTGCTCTTAGGTGTAGCGTTTGGATATCTGCCTGATCTATAATAATTAAAACCTTTGGGCAGGGTATACCCTTTTGCCGACCCTAACAAGAAGCTTCTTTCTAGAATAAAAAAGGATTACAAAACCGTAGAAAACAAGAGGTAAACTTATCTAAAACCGCTTAAGACAATTCTGGCCTTGGAGATGGAGGTAAAACTTAACAAATAAAAATGAAATCAATGCAGGAACTTTGTTAAAGCCCTGAAGGGCTAATGTAAAATATTTTTTAATTGCCAAGTGGAAATTTCTAACTGATTATAACTGGACATTTCCAGATAGTAATTGAAAATCTCCAAATGGCAACTGAAAATGTCCAGATGATGGGTACAAAAACACTGAAGGGCCAACAAAAATCGCTACTGGGTAATTTCCAGATTACAACTATAAAATTGCAATTACCATTTCGTAATCTCAGGAAAAAAAAATTTAAAAATTTCCAGTTTTCACTTTGAAATATTCAGTTGTGATCTGGAAATTTCCAGTTAAAAGAAGTTTTTTATTGGCTTTTAATGGCTTTCGTAGAAATGTTTAAATGGCAACTGCAAATTTCCAAATGGTAACTGAGAATCTTCACTTGTCATATGGAAATTCTAGTTGTTATTTGGAAATTTCCAGGCCCGATTTGAAACTTTCTTTTAGAAAATATTGGACATTTTCAGTTATTATTTCCTCCTATCATCTGGAGATTTCTAGTTGTCATTTGAAGATTTTCAATTGTTATCTGGACATTCCCAGTTAAACAAAAATTTACATTGGCCCTTCGGAGCTTTCGTAGGTGATTTTCAGTTTTTATCTGATGATTTTCGGTTATCATTTGAAAACTTCCTACTAGAAAGTATTGGAAATCTCTAAATGGCAACTGGAAATGTCCAGATGATAGGTACGAAAACACTGAAGGGCCTACAAAAATCTCTAATGGGTAATTTCCAGATCAAAACTAGAAAATCGCAATTACCATTAGGTAATCTCAGGGAAAAAAATTTAAAAATCTCCAGTTTCCACTTTGAAATATTCAGTTGTAATCTGGAAATTTTTATTTAAAAGAAGTTTTCTATTGGCCCTTCATGGCTTTTGTAGAAATGTTTAAATGGCAACTACAAATTTCCAAATGGTAACTGAGAATCTTCACTTGTCATATGGAAATTCCAGTTGTTATTTGGAAATTTCCAGGCGCGATTCTAAAACTTCCTTTTAGAAGATATAAGACATTTTTAGTTATCTGGAGATTCCCAGTTGTCATTTGAAGATTTTCAATTGTCATCTGGACATTCCCAGTTAAACAAAAATTTGCATTGGTTCGGGGCTTTCGTATGTGATTTTCAGTTTTTGTCTGATAATTTTCGGGTATCATTTGAAAACTCCAATTGTTGTTTCCAGCTATGTACGAAAGCCCCGAAGAGCTTCTTTTAACTAAAAATTTCCAGATGGGCAGAAGAAATTTCCAACTGATAACTACGAATCTCTTGATAACAACTTGAAATTACCAATACAAAACCCCGAAGAGCCAATATAGAATTTCGTTTAACTGGGAATTTCCAGATGACAAATAAATATTTACAGATGACAACTCGAAATTTCCAATTCGAAACTGAAAATTTTTATTTTTCCTTTTTCCTTTTCTTGGGACTGGAAATTTCTAAATAACAATTAGAATTTTTAGATAACAACTAAAGATGACAACTGGATTTACAAAATCTACAAGAGACCTGAAGGGCCAATAAAAAATTCTTTTTTCTGGAAATTTCTAGCTGACAACTGAAAAATTGCAATTTCCTATTGCAACAGTTATCGTTTGGAAATTCCTATTAGAAAATATTTGAGATTTCCTGTTGTTATTCTTACCTATCGTCTGGAAATTTTAAGTTGTCATTTGGATATTTTTAATTGTCATCTGGAAATGTCCAGTTATCACTTGGTAATTCTCAGTTAAAAAATTTTACATTAACCCTTTGGAGCTTTCATAAATAGGTAGAAATGACAATTGGAAACTTTCAATCTTCTAGTAGAAGATTTCCAAAGGGTAACTATAAAATTCAAGAAAACCACTGAGATTTCCACGTGATAATTGGAAATTTCTAGTTATCATTTGGAAAATTGCAGTTGCCATTTAGAAATTTCCATTTGTAATCTGGAAATCTTCACTTGTTATCTGGGAATTTTCATCTATCATTTGGAAATTTCCACTTGCCATCTGGAAATTTCCAGTTAAAAAGAATTTTTCATTGACTCTTCAGGACTTTCGTAGAATTTCTCGTGAAAAGTGTGGCGGGATTTTCTTATATAAAGTTTTCATCTATGGTACTGCCAAAGAACGAAGATTTGATGTTCTTTGCTATTAAACATCCTGACATTCTTTAACTAACACGGAAGTGTCATAACGATGATGACTATCGAGTCATAGATTTTTGTGTTTATAAGAGGAGAACCGATCTTTTATGTTTTGCAAAAGTTTTATGAGCAAGTCCATTCTCACTTATATGCGAGAATTGGCAAAATTTCTCTTTTTGATGTTCAAGATCTTGAATTGATTTCTTAGATTCTTACTCTACGTTTGGGTTTTGTTTTATTATTAACCAAATAAATAAATTCTGAGGGAGAGTTTCCTAGCTGTCAAACTCGCGAAAGGTTAGATTCACTATAAAGAGCGTGACTTTAATGTCGATCTAGACAAAAATGTTAAAAGCCGAAAATAAATTCAAGGTGTGTTCAATTAGGATGTTTGGCGCTTTTGGCAGAATTTTTTAAGGAGCTTTCGTACGGTAAACAATTTTACTTAGTTGTCTTATTGCATGTCCTTTCTTCAGCTCTGCCTTTCAGCTACTTAGTTGCCATTACAAGTCTACTTTCGTGATTTCAGGTTACAGGCTATATTGGGGCTGTGCCTCAAAGCTTGTGGCATCTTCTGCTGTTTAATTGATTTGATTTGACTGATTTTAATATTTATTTTATCTTGTAAAGGAATAACTCTTGATTTAATTATAAAATATTGTCTTATGTATAATTAGTTTTTACTCTTATAACTACAGGGTATTTAGTGCCAGGAGATTGAAGTAATAAGAGTATAAATAATCATTTGTCTGAGATCAACACTCGATATAACGAAAAATTGTTTTTTTGTGTTAAGCACACATACCAGGTGTATACCTATGAAATGAGACTTTCAGCTATTAGACCACAGATGTCGCTAGGAGTATTTTTAAACTGTCCCAAATGTCTTATTTTTTTCGTCTGTCATCTGTCAACAATATTCAATTCATTGTTTGTGATGTTTCATACAACAACGCATTTTTTTGCTCTTAAACATGTCGAATTTCGTGCCTTCAAACTACGATTTGCGGACATCGTTGATTTTCTGTTATCAATTGAAGAAAAACGCTTCTCAAGCTCATCAAATGCTTATAGAAGCTTACGGTGGACATGCTCTAAGCAGAGCACAGTGCTTCAGGTGGTTTGAAAAATTCCGAAGTGGTGATTTTAGCGTGGAGAACGAGGAACGTGGCCGGCCACCGAAAAAGTTTGAGGACACCGAATTGCAAGCATTGTTGAATGAAGATGATGGTCAAACGCAAGAAATGATGGCAGAGCAGTTGGGAGTGACCCAAAAAACCATTTGCAAACGTTTGAAAGACATGGGCATGATTTTAAAGGTCGGAAGATGGGTGCCGCATGAACTGACTGAAAGGCAGCAAGAGAACCGAAAAACCACTTGTGAAATGCTGCTCTCCCGGTTCAAAAGGAAGTCTTTTTTGCATCGAATCGTTACGGGTGTATTTCTCCAATCCCAAGCGTAAACGATCGTATGGTCCGCCCGGCCACAAGCCAAAATCAACGGCCAAACCAAATCGCTTCGGCCGCAAGGCAATGCTGTGTGTTTTCTGGGATCAGCATGGTATGATTTGGTACGAGCTATTAAAACCAGGTGAAACAGTTGACGGTGCACGCTACCAACGACAATTGGCCGATTTGAACAGCGCTATACACCGAAAACGCCCAGAATATGCCGATCGGCGTCACAAAGTAATTTTTCTTGATGACAATGCGCCACCACATCGAACAAGAGCGACCCGGGAATTGGTGGAGACGTACGATTGGGAACCGCTGGTGCATGCGGCTTACTCACCAGACTTGGCGCCTTCCGATTATCATTTGTTTGCATCGATGGGCCACGCACTTTCCGAGCAGCGCTTCAATTCTCACGAAGAAGCCAAAAAATGGCTCGATGATTGGTTTGCGGCCAAAGACGGCCAATTTTTTTGGCGCGGCATTCACAAATTGCCTGAGAGATGGGTAAAATGTGTCGCTAGCGATGGCTATTATTTTGAAGATTAAATTTGAAAAAAAAAGTCTCATTTCATACCTATGTATGTTTATTTAGACAATAAAGATGTAGGTGTAGTAGTACGCTTACAACCGCATGCTAAAGTTATTAGTAATTACTTTTCAAAGTTCTTCTTATAAAGATTTTAAAATAAAGGCAGTATTAACTTATTTAGAGTGCTGTATACAACTGGGTGGTATAAGTAATTACTTTAAAAATTAAGTTTCGAATGCTCGAGTCACCGTGATTATTATTTTTTAAATACAAATTAAAACATTGAGAAAAATGCGGTTTTTGGTTTTGGTTTTTATACACTAAAAATTGCAAGATCTATCCCCAGGCAAGCGTAAGCAGCAGATGCTCTTCGTATCGAACGCCAAATTCTTGGAACGTCCTCTCTATACTACTACATGTTAAAAGCACACCATTCATTAAATCTACTTGCACGGTTATTTTGCACGCATCGTTTAATTTTATGTCTTCATGACCAACCCTTGTAATTGAATCCCTCTTGGAGAGCATATGTTACGTGGTCATCCGTGATGTTGCGGTGACCAGCACGGTTATCTTCTGAATTTTACATATGGTGAACTTTAAAAACATCTTGTTTTATTTTGTTTTGATTCCGTTTTGTTTGGAAATTTTAAATCCTTTCAGGATGTTCTAAAAAATGCCATAAAGCTTTAACAGTCTTTTTTGTTTTGTAAAGCTCAGTAATGTGAAATTTAAATTCCCCTTTTAAAGAAGAAAATTACATAGTGGCAGCTTAATTTAAATGCGCGCAATATTAACTGATAATTACGTTATATGCGTGTAACTTCCGTTTAATAAAAACATTAATTTGAGTTTGAATGTAAGAATATTGCTTAATTTACATTAAGCGTCCTATAATCAAACCATCTGTAATAGCAGATGCCTGCCTATAATTGAAGCCGATACTTAGATTTGCAATTTCGTGCAAAACCCTTATAACATATCAGCGCACTATATTTTACATCTCACATGCTAATTTTTAATTATGTTTGCCTGTACATAATAATGCATTTATATGCACTTGACACACTTACATTTTACCCATAAACGGAAGTGAAATTTCATTTCTTATATAAGTTGGTATCAAGCTTAGATGATATACGTACTACAAGGTTTCCCATGCTATTCATGAGAATAAGCGATAAAATATTTTTCTCAAAAAAATGTTATTCCTTAAATGTCCACGTTTTTACCTTACTGCATATCTCTGGGTGATTTAGATGTATCTCGCAATCGCAAGTCCCGCCGTGTTAGCAGTAAAGTGATTTCATTGCAAATACATTTGCAGGCCAGTTTTTCTTCCCTACGGTGTGGTGAATGATTGTCTATTTCGCATCTCATTATTCTCCGTATTTATTGTATACCAGTGGTTCGAAAACTTTAATTGAGGTTTACACCGATACGACATTGTTATTTGCCTGTTTGATTGCAGCAAATTCTATTGATGGAATCCTTTACAAATTATGATCTCCGCATCTTAACAATTCAGGTCAGGATGATAGTGTTGGATTTTCCCTAAAAGTTTTTAGTTTGATTTCTACTTCCATTTCCAAAAATAAACTTTTGGCATGGTTACTTATGTTATCTTTGTAAGAAATCCGGCTTGATAGATCACCAACCGGTGTGGTAACATTTGCAGTTTAAATTTATGGCATAACTCTTGTGAGATGAATACTGGAATAGCATTTTTATCTATACTATACCTCTTATTTCATTTTTATCTCAATATTTTTTAAAAACTGTATAAACTGTGGGTAAGCAAATATATGCTTAGTGCAAGAACCATGTGTTTGCCAAGGCTCAATCATGAAACTTGACAGACGGACCGAACAGGTTTTTGCTCACTCTAACTCGACCCCCAAGCTTGCATTTATCTAAGCAAAATGTTATACAAATCCTATACAGCTACCAGAAATCTAGTAGCCATCAAAATCGTGTTAGGGCAATGCATTTATGTTTTTTCTTTTGATTACTTCTCCTACGATTCTTCACACTCCACATCGATTGATAATTTTGTCAGAATGGTGGATTGGCGTGAAAGTGAAAATCTGCCTGTCATCATCGGATGCGACGCGAACGCGCACCTAAGATGCTGGGACAGTTCAGGCATCAATGCAAGATATAATCAACAAAGGTTCCTCCCCTACATTGATTACTAGAGTTAGGTAGAAGGCCCTGGACATAACACTAAGCTTGTATAGTTAACTGGCATGCTTCAGTAGTCTTCTCTGTTTGATCGTCGTCACATCTGCTTTGACCTCATGGAGTCTTGTGCTCACCCAATTAAAGTCTATAGAAATCCCAAATTAACTAATTGCCGTAATAAATCGTTTGCTAATTCCTGTACTGGTGCCCCGAAATGTTGAGCAAATAAAAGCGTGTACGGACGCACGGCGTTATTAACCGCGTACTAAAGGAGCTATTCTTTAAAGAGAGCAGAGAGAACTTGAAAAGTACCATGGTGAAATGTCGAGTTACAAAAACTTCAAAAACAAAGCAGGCACGCTTGTCAATAGGGCAACGCGCTAAGACACAAGAAGATTTGAACCTATACAAAGCGGCAGATACAAAAGCTGCTTAGAGAGAAGTAAAAAGCGAACCTGGAACGAATACTGCAAAAGCATAAAAGATCTTCCAACGGTTATTAGGCTTCACAAAGTATCGTGGCTCCAGGACAGATAACCTAAGGCTTCCTATGGTGATCTTAGTGCCACTAAAAAAGAAACCCTTGAATACCTAGTAGAAGTCGATTTCTCTGGGTTCACGGTTTCCAATGATAGGTGGATGAATTAAAAACTAACCACCAAGATGGTCTCTCTTGATAGGATTAAATGGACAATTAGTTCATTTGAACCACCCAAAGATACTACGACATATGACATTTTCCTAGCTCTATTACAAGAGGAACTAGAAATCATTGTCCAGTCATATTAGTCACAGGTTATATTCTCATTTCCTACAGAAGTGCCAACGTTTATTTATTTCTAGAATAAGATTTTAGGCTTATTACCCTTTCGTCTTTCCTGCTCAAAATGTAGGAAAGACTATTACATAGACATATCGGAGACAGTACGCTGGTCACCTTACCTTACCTTTGCATTCTTCTCGACATGCCTATGAAGTTGAAAAATCAAACAAAACAGCCCTCCACGTACACCATATGCACGTCTCTGCTAGAGCGGAGAATCTCACCTGTAGTTGTCAGGTGGATCTAATCTAAGCTGGCTGACAGAGAAATAGTGGTAGATCTCAAGGGGTCATCAGGGCTGTTTGCTGTTGTGTCTAGTGCTTGATAGGCTTCTATGTAGACTCAACAAGGAAAAGCTGTTCAAATAGAATTATGTAGATAATCTTGTAGTCCTTGTTGCGGGAAAATTACCTGCAATCACAAACGAGCTCATGCAAAGGGCCCTCAATATTGTTCAAAATTGAGGGATTGTTTGGGACCTGCTTCTCAAAAAGTTTCCACTAATTAGAAACGGCTAGAACAGATGCAAGGCACTAAAAAAAGTCATACACACCGCTAGCTATCCTAAAGATGCTCCTCATAGCTCTGCTTTATAATAATTCTTAAGGTATTGAGCAAGTCGACGCAGCTTCGGTATCTTCGGAAACCAGCCTGTTCGTTTCTAAGTTGTCTCGCAATATTTTCCTTTATCCGCTCAAGCATTATTCTTGACAGTACTTTGATAACTATGGGTAGGAGAGTTCAGTTGTCACATTTTCGGTTTAAGTTTAACAATAACTCCTCTTTCAGTCCTAGGGAATCAGCTCTTGATGCCAAATTTGCTCCAACAGTGTTCGCAGAATCCTGGCGGTCAAATCAAAGTCTATCTTGAGTAATTTTGAGCTTATACCGTCATTTCCTGAAGCTTTACCGTTCCTCAGCTGTCTCACTACTTGCCCTATTTTAGCTAAACAAAAACAGTGAGTTCCTATATTTAGTTCTATTCATCTTCTTCCTTTTCCATTTTCTTTTCCTTTTCCTTCTTCTCTGTTGCCCCTCCCGTATTGAACACTGCCGAAAAATGCTCCTCCCATTTTTTCAAGGACTTTACAGACCTATTAAGTAGGAAAGGAACATAAGGATGGAGACTCTCAGATACTTAACTTTCTAGTGGAAGACAATTAGTTTCTCGCTGCAAGGGGCGACTACGTTCCTTCCACGTACGCCTTAATACCCCGCATGGGCTCATCTGGTATTCGGACGCATCTAGAATTGGGGAAGGCACTGGAGCAAGGATATTCGGGTTCAAACCAAAAGCGGAAGTTTCGTTCTCTCTTGGCACCTGCCTGCATACCTATGCGACAGCGTTCCAGACCTGTGCACACGAAAAGCTCCGTAGAAATTATTTAAATCAGCGCATTAGCATATGCACTGACAACCAGACGGCTCTTAGAGCTATGGCCGCTCCATTCATTACATCTAGAGTGTCACCGCTTCCTGGCTGTCTTGTGCCAAAGGAATTGGGTGGTTCTCATATGGCTTTCAGGTACCATTGCAATGAGAACGAGAAGACATTTATTTATTCTATGTGAGAGCATCCCTCGGGGCCTCATTTTGCAAGCTTGAGGATATTCAAGAAAACCAGATAGAGGTCATACTGTCTTTTGCATCAGCAGTGAGTCTCTACAGAGCAATTATTTATATAATATTAGTTTTCTGAGTAGCAATTTCCCTGCGGCTTGCACGATAGGCTCTAAGAGAAATATTAAAAATTCGCTACATTGAAACTGAAAAATCGTGATTGAGACAAACAAATTACATGTGAAAACCTAAATTGAGTTAAATATTTCTATTTACAAACGCACGAACTTAAATGAATGTAAAGGTTTCAACTTACAATAACATATTACAGTTATCTAAATCTCAACTTTTCTTTTTATGTTGAAATAAGGAAACATTCCACGTGACTCCAATTGAGCATGAGTAAACCCATCAGTAACTATTTGTACTCATCTTTCAGCCGTCTGGAAATAACAAAGCTAGTTTGAAGGCATCAAAAGTTTGTACTGGCACTGTACTTCCTTCAAATCATCATTGGTAACTGCGGGAAAAACTGATGGTAAAGTACTTTTAAATCCGACCCGTGCCAATCAATCAAATCACAATCTAGGGATTGAAAGTTTATTTTGGGAACTGTGAATTCTCTTAAATTATTGCTTATATGTATTTCTCGGTAACGGTAACTACAATTAGCTGTCTTTCCAAGATAATATATTGAAACTAAATTTTCAGAGAAAAGAATCGTAGGAACAGTTTGACGTATTTTTAACTGAGATTCCCATAATTTCTGACTGTACTGCATTGTATTGTTTCTAGCAAGTTTTTAGTATTTTTCTTTCCAATCAGATTGGAAAAAGCTTGTAACCCAATGATGGGCCCATTTAAATGTTGTATTAGGTGCCTTAACGTCACCTCAGTGATCTGAAACAGACAAACTAAGCAGTGAAGTGAAGTACTTATCAGTAATATAGCATTTTCTCAAAATTCTAAATTTTTACACATTTCTTAGCAACATAAGTTGCATTTCTAGACATAAGTATTGATTTTTTTATTAAAAAATGTATAAGAAGCTTCTACCCATTTGGATATTTTTCAGAAACTTAACTACCATTTTCAATTCTTCAGTTTAATCTTCCCACGTCATTAAATTTATTAAAAATTTAAGATCATTATTAACGAAATGATAAACAGTTAAAGTTGAATTTTTTTTGGTTTTTAGAAACAAGGTTTAAACCAAACTCAGCATTCTTACAAATCAATTTTCAGTATTTTTCTTTTTACCCTTTGGAGCTTCTTCCACCGAAAAGCAAAGCGCCGATGCACTTGCGTCCGGCAACAATTTCGTCTTGAGGAACGATTTCCTCTAAGAAAGAGCTCTTCGTCACCTGCCAATTTCAGTCATCGTTCTCCTTACCCTAACATTTAAGTATTGTCCTCTCTTCCGCTTGGAAGGAGACAACGTTGGTCATAGAAAGACTAGGAAAGCTACTTATTTTTATAGACTTATCTTCCTGCTTAATGTCAGAAGTAGTCTCGACAGGATATTGGTATATAGACTCCAAACATACCTAGACGTCCACAATCTCCTCCCAGAGCATCAGACCAGATTTCGTCCTGTCCACCACGAACACCTCTGGTTCCACACCAACGTCTCCGTAGCCTTCAGCTGCCGACGCTGCGTAACAGCCACGTTTCTTGTAACAGCGGGTTTTCAGTAAGGTCTAACACGAGGAGCTTCTCTTTAAGCTCAAAGCCGCCGGCTAATCAGCAATTATTAGTTCTTCCGCTACACTCTCTTTTTCTTTTTATTCATTTTTTACTGTCACGACATCCTCACATCCTCCACCTTGAAGCGCCCGACATCCACCTATCCCAATTTGCGGAAGACACGGTTCTATGGGAAACGTCACGAAGCTCCGCCGAGGAATCAAAAATTCTGGAGTACAAACTGGAACACGTGAATAATCAGACGAACCTACAGAAAACAAATGTTATTTAGTCCCGATGATATCCACCTGGAACTGTGGAATTCACGCCTCCAGCTTTCGCCGTCAGTCAAATACCTCAGCATTATTTTTACCTCCACGCTGAGACAAAGCGAAGCGACCTTTATTAGACGTGTGGTCCACTAGAGATTCACCATCTTCTGCGTTCATCGGACTAGCATATGCAAGCCGCAGACTCTGACAGAAGCAAAGGGCCATCTGCAGGAGAATTCTCCACTTGGAACTTTTCCATTTCTCGAAGAGAGTACGCAACAGAGCGGGAATTCCTCCTAGATGCTCTTCCTGAATTCATTAAAGATTGCCACGTGAACAAGGCGATAGGCCAAGACAAAAAGCACGTTTTCGATATGCTGAGAACGCCAGCTCCATTTTCGCACAGAAAATCCGAAAAGAAACTCAAATATTCACTTTCATTTCCGAGTTAGAGGACATCCTCGTCGAGGTCCTTTCTCTCGTGATTTTCTTTAATGGTCAAGGCAGAAGCTGAAACGGTACTTATCCAGACAGAGAGACACAACACCAGACATCACTACACATAATACTCACCACATGTTCTACTATACTACCATCACAATATAGGCCACCTCTTCTTCACAATAACAATAGAACCACATCTGCGTTGTGTTTTCAACACCACGCTACCGCGCTACATTAAATCACAACACATCACAGGACGAGTGCCATCCTCACTGGTCTACGTCGCTACCATCCAAAAACTGTTTTCCTTACAAAATGCAAAAAGAAAATACTCTTAAAACGATCTTCGGTTGCTAAAGGAACTCGGAATGCAACAGTGAATTTCTTCTCTTCTCCCTCCTCCAAAAATCAGCATAATTGTGGAAGAAGGGAAAGTAAACTGACATCGGATGTATTTAGTTACCCAAATTCCAGGTTGCCGACATCTTCGATTTCCCATTTTGCCGAGAAACCCTATTAAGTTAGACGTTAAAATTGTAACATTGATTATAATTCATTACCATCGACAAAAAACAAATTAACTAAAAAACTAGACATTTTGAGGTATGTATATGAAACGACAAACAATAAAAAAATCTATTCTTTGGTGTACATAACTTTAAAGTTTCCAATTTTTGATTTATCTTGTTTTTAGCTGTTGATAGTAATATTCTATGACTTTGGTGAATTGGGAAGTTGGTAGGTGAATTGGGATGCTGACGAACTGGGCATAATTCAACCGATATTACCATTTGGAAAAATAAAAGTTTCCACGCTTTAATTGCTTTTCCTTGAGTTTCTGATCTGTTATAATAAACTTTCTTAAACAGAATTGTTCAAAAATCTTTGAAAGATTGTCGACTTTAAGGATGAAGTAGTGGCATGATGTCAAGATGAACCAAAACATTGTATATCCTGAAGAGGACATGTGTTAAAGAAATACTAGTGTAACTTTCTCTGTTTAACGCTTAATCCCTAACTCACCCTACATACGGTCGAAAAATTCCAGTTGTTGAAACTGCATACTACACTAATATTTTTTAGAAAAACCTAGCTTTCTCTTTAAATTTTACATTATTTGGGCAAACATCAATATTATCAGTGTAGTAGTAGTAGTAGCAGCTGGGGAGGCTAAAGCCCAACAAATAGGCTTTTATAGGTCCACTTATATTACCAACCGCCTATATGACCATCTACTATTCATCCCACTGTTCTCTGCCCTAACCTACCTGACTTCCGTACGAAAGTGAGGATGTCAGTTCACTCTAAAGAGCTCAACTCCTCCCTTGGTGGAATAACGACCTGAAAGGTCTTAAACCTCAGCCTATCATAATCCTCGCATTCTTCCAAAAAAACGTTTCATCGCCGTTTTCACATTTAGGGCATATTGGGTTTTTTTGTACACTTACGAGCAACAGGTTACTTCTTAAGATGTAGTGGTCCGTGAGGACCCCAATTAAAAGACTTAGGGTTCTTTGGCTCTTACCTATTAGCCAGTTTAATTTTGACAAGTGAAACCGGTTATGTGGTTTTTTGCCTAACGATATCTATTGCTTCTTAGCTGTAGCTTACCTTTTGGGTCTCGTAAGTGCATGCGTTTACGGCTAAGGAGAACTATTGCCATGATATTGCTAGATAGGGTTCTGGTTTTAAGTAGGTATTCCCGGCTCCAAGTCTGACAAGTTCATGCGTCTTTTGTTGCCGTGAATTCAGCTGTGCCTAGCAACCCAGACGAGGTGAATCTCGTTTGCTGCGGAAAACTTTTCTACATGCACTCCTGCGTGAAACAATTTCTTCTCTTGCATACACAGACTGCTTTTAGGGTAAAGGTTTTTAGAGTAAGATAATTCTGGGGGTCTTGTCAAGTCAAGATTTTATAATTTTATAAAAAATTATAATTAAAAATGGTTCCCACAAAACTTGAAAGCAACGAGTTTTCTTTCTTCTTTTGGTCTGGCTTGGTGGACACCCCGATACCAAGGAACCCACGCCTTTTCTCTCCACCCAAGATCAAATAAATATTTCTAGTATTACATACCATGACAACGGACCTGGTTTTGGAAGATCCATTCAAAGACATCTTCTAGCTATTTAGACATCTTCCAAAGCTACCATCGTCAGTTCTTCACCTTAATCTTTTTACGTCATTAAATTAAAAAATTAAGTTAAGCAATCCTGGGCTTTTTAGAAATCACTGCAAATAAAAAACCTTGATTTTTATAAATAAATCCCCTCGTAGAACAACATTACCCAACCTCATCTCGATAGAGATAAAATCCCAATACGACAAACCCTTACAGGTTAACATTCTTACCTTCAGCCTGTAATGCCCAAGGCAATTGTTAGTACACGCTAAAAATGTTTTGTTGGTGCAACAAGAAATTTAGTGGAATTTCGGACAGCAAATATTTTTTGCTGTAGCAACAAATTAATCTGTTCCTAACTCTAAAATAACTTATAAATTTGTTGTATCTACCAAAGTGCTGTAGTGGCAAGAGCAGAAAATTATACTGTGAGACAAAAATACTTGCCGTTCTTGCAAAAATATTTGCTGTCCAAGATTCCACTAAACTTTTTGTAGCACCAACAAAACAGTTTTTTCCGTGTATTCTTGTCCTCACTCCTCAAAGCCTCTTTTTGAAGGAAGCGGTGTAAATTGACTTTATCATATGCAAAGACTAATAAGAATCTGTCAAAAAATTGCGCAAAAAAAACTTTCAAAATGAGTCGCTTGTTTTGATTTCTATCTGATTAAAACTAATTGAAGAATCTCTACTGAAACGCACTAAGTAGTAATTCTGGTCCTTTTCTTTTGTTGCCCATGGTTCAAAGCAGCGTGTAAAAAAACTTACAGAAGCCTAAAGGTTCCACTTTAAACTTGAGTAGGTCTTTTACTAATCAGCTTTACAGGGAGGGACATCTATGATTTATAAAACAATTTTTCTTTAGTGATAAGTAACTGCCTTTGTTGTAGAATATGAATTCGCTTAAATTGAGATTCCATAGCTTTCTCTTTCAGTTCAAGGCAAACATATAGTTATCCTGAACGTTTTTAAGATTCCTATTAGTTAACTAAACTGATATGATTATTATCGCAAATACTGCTTTTAACGTTTTAGAACTTCTGGTAAGTTTTATATAAGTGATGCATTGAATTAGGGGCAATATGTATTCGAACGCAGTATGGGCTTCCAGTGTTTGGTGTAGACTACTTTTTGTCATGTTTACTTCCATTCCATATCACAGTCAATCGCTGAGTTATATGGTTTATTAATTTATTGTGATTGACTTCTCAGCGTGTGGCCTGTTTTTATAGAAATGATTTTCCATACCTATGTCATCATATCTTCAGGTTCCAAGAATAATTTATGTTCGACTTGAATTTATTGTCAACAACTTTTTCTTTTACCCATAGAACTAGTATTATCTAAACAAGAAGTATTCTTTTTGCAGAATTCAATTTTATTAGACTTTATAGGCTGGAGATTTTAATGATAGGTCAGATTGTAAATGTTTGCTTGTAATAAGATGTGCGTGGAATATAAATAATATAATTAAAAATTTCACGTGCCAATTTATAGTATAACGGGAATTTTCACTTCTAGACGGAAGTTGTTGTGTGCGCTCTTCAACAAAAACACAACCTGCCGAATTCTACAGTTTTTACTCACGCAAAATATCTGGCAAAGTTTACAGCCTCTAAAAAATAATTTTTCATGCGTGATACCAGTTTATGTGAGGTTCTCGAGTTTGTTTCAATTACATACGGGTATGCAAAGACTGGACAAGGATTTACATATCTTTACCTCTTGTTGGAACGAAGTATTTGCACCTGCCATGTTCACATTCATACAGGTACAGGTGTCTCAATTTAAGTCCGTTTTTAGCTCGTGCGGACGCACACGAGTAATTCCCTTTAGTACGTTCATTGTGAAATGTAAAACTACGTTATATAACTTTCTTTTATTAAATGTGTAACATTTTTAAAAACTTTTTCTTAGACACAACAGTTTCCTTTTATTGTAAAAGTAAATATTTCAAATGAAGGGTTGAAAAGTCATAAAACAAAAAAAAAGAATGTTAACCCTTCTGAACCATCTGCAAAATCCAATCTACTATAAAAAGCACCGTAATATAAATCATTCGGTCCATACCGCTAATAACATAATAACCTATAAAATAACAACAAAAAAAAGTTTTCTTTACAGACAAAAAAATCCAAATTTTACACACATGACAGTTGTAAGGGTTGTTCAACCTGGCTCTAACGGGACTTCCAACGTTTTACGATTCGCCAACGCGGAATTCGATCTGTTTTGCTAGGACCGAGGGTTATTAAACCGATTGCTCATTGGTAAGACAAGGATATGTTTATGCGTAATCGGTCTCGTAGAAGGACCGAGATATAGGACAGGTGATGCCCAGATAATCAGTGGCAACTGCCTCTTCTCTGTCTGGTAGATGGGATCATTGTCTTGGTGATTCCCGTTCTCCTTCTTTACGGCAGTTGTTGCGGCACGCGTCCGTCTGGTCTCTGATGTTGATATCTCTTCCGACACGCAACCTTCACCCTTATGAGAAATATAAGGCAGCAGACCTACACTTTTTAACAAAACAAAAAAGAGCAAGAAAGTTATGAAAGACATTTTTTATGATTTGTGCGTCTTCTTTAAAGGAAAGGTTATGATGAGTTTGCACGATTATTTCAAATGAAATCCTGTACGCCTTGATTTTTTTTAAATTCTATACTGCTAAGTTCATTGATGCGAATTTATATATCTTCTTGTGTTTTTGAATTCTAGGCGTAAACCAATGTAACAGAAAACCGTGAATTTGTAAAGCTCGGAGTTTAAGATGCAAAGCCTAACTAAACACATCGCTATAATTTGAGTTTTTGCAAATATGAATGATCTGCTTTAGAATCTTTTGCTTTCAATTGATTGATATTTAAAAAGTTGAAAAGAATAAAATGCAAACTAAGCAGTGTTGCAAAATAAGTTTAGTTTAGCTGAACTTGACTAAGCTCAGCTTGAATATGTTGAGGAAACCGAGAGTCAGTCTTTTAAAATGTTATGGGAAATTTTGACTGAAAATAAGTAAAGTGAAGGTCAATGCAAGCAAAGACATCTTTACAAAGACGACTGTTAATTAACATAAACTTTGTTCCCCTTAAAATATTCATTTTATCAATACCATTCATAACCTGTTATTAAATCAATTGACGTATTGATTTATTTATTTTTACAAGATAATTTAATAAACGCAGCTACATCAAATCCAATTCGAGTCACATTACACTTTAATTAACCAAGTTAAGGCGAATTAAATTAAAATCATTTTATTTTCAAGATCAAGATGTGACAGGTCTGTAAATGAGCTTTCAAAATGTAATTAGTACTTGAGGTAAATATCACAACGCTGGCAATTATGCAATGTTATGATGACAGCATGAACATGCCGTTTGGCAAGTAAATCTCCTGATGCTTTACTTATGATAGGCTGCGTATAAGAAATGTTTCAGACATGATATTCTTCTTACTTCCAATACTTGACATAAAAAAATGTACAAATTTACAACGAAGCGACAACTTTGAATTTGCAGTAAATGTCGCATTGTGTAATTAAAAGTAAATTATTTTAACTCCAAGTTACGTTTTATAGTAGAACTAAAGGAGAACACTTGAATTCAACGATTGCAACTAACAATGAGCAAAACGCGATGATGGTTATAATCTCATTATGTAACTATTGTAGTTTGGTGGTTGTGTTATCAATGGTAAGTGGTGTGTGTATGAGAGGCGATGATACGATAAAATAGGAGAACTATTGCAAGACATCCCTGTTGTTCTTTTACCTGATTTACAAGAAGCACAGGAAATACAGGAGATACCGGAATCCGATTTACGCGATTTTTTATAAAAATTCCAAATTCAGGATGCATAACAGTTTCTAAAAGATTTAATAAAGCTGCGTTCTAACGATTCGATTTTAGTTGATCAACTAAAAAGTTTTATTTCTTACACGCTGCTTTGGAACAATGTGCAACAAAGAAGAAAAGGACCAGAATTACTACCCAGTACATTTCAGTAGAGATTTTCAATTCTTTTAATCAGATAGGAACCAGGAGCGACTCAATTTACATTTTTTTTGGCAAATCTTCGATAAATTCGTATCAATCTTTGCATACGATAAAGTCAATTTATTCTTCCACAAGAAGGCTCTGAGGAGTGAAGACAAATGCTAACAATTAGGCGTTACAGGCTGAAAGTAAGAATGCTGATTTGAAAGGGTTCGTACATAAGGGTCTCATTGGGATTTCATCTCTACCGAGATGAGATTGGGTAATGTTGTTCTACGAGACGATAATTGAAAATATTATGTTGTTTAATGCCACTTTACGTTTGCGGTTGTGATTCCGAAGTGCCCGGAAATTTTGTGTAGCCTGTATTTGTAGATTATTACTTGTTGAGGTGTTACCAGCTGGTGGAATATCATCTGTGTTATTTTCTGATAGGTATGTCGACTTTATTTTCTATTTGCCTAGGTTCAGATAGTGAGAAGTCGCCTTCATGTTGTGTTTCGTTATCTATCCCTTCTTCATCTACCGTTTCATTGTTTGGCAAGACCTACAAAACAAAAAGATAAGCAAAACTTACTTAGTAAAGGCTTATCTTTTGCAGGTATCTAAAACTGAACAAGAATGGAAGGAAATAAGAACGACTTCTGTTGGCGATGGAATTTTCCCAACTGTTGTGGAGCGCTTGATGGAAAGCACGTTGTCGTATGTTATATTGCAGTTTTTGCATATTCATCTTTGAATGCAGCTTTGAAAATACGAGGCACGTTTTTTAAGTAAGTGCCGTTTTGAAATTCCACCGCTGCAGCGCTGCGGGCAGTGATCCGCGCATGTGCACTGTGTACCTACATCTGTTGGCAAGCAACAGCCGCCATTACGGCAACAATCGAGCGTGTTTATATTATTTAGGGCGTATTTGAAATGCCTCCGCCGATTGAAAATCCCGCCGATTGTGAAGTACCCCCTGTAATTCGTTTTTTCAGTGCTAAAGGTGTGAAAGCAATTGACATTCACCGTAACATTTGTGAAGTGTACGGACAAAACATTATGAGTGATGGAATGGTACGCAAATGGGTAAGAGCTTTCAAAGATGGTCGAAAGAATGTTCATGACGAGGAGTAGGCGACCATCAGTGGTCAGTGACAATTTGGTGCAGAAAGTCGATGAAAAAGTGAAAATGAAGAGACGCTTCACGATTTCTGCGTTATCAGAAGAGTTCCCTTAAGTTTCACGAAGTGTTCTGTATGAAATTGTTACCGAACGTTTAAACTATCGAAAATTGTGCTTACGATGGGTACCAAATGTTGTCTGAGGCACACAAAACCAAACGTTTAGGCAGTGCCTTGTCTTTCCTTGAGCGTTATGATGCTGAAGATGACAATTTTTTAAGCCAAATTGTCACAGGCGATGAAACATGGGTGACCTACGTTACACCTGAATCAAAACAACAATCCATGGAATGGCGGCATTCAACCTCGCTCACGAAAGTGAAGTTTAAGCAGACAATTTCAACCCGGAAAATCATGTGTACTGTGTTTTGGGACAGCAAAGGGGTGTTGCTTGTTGATTTTTTGCCTCGCGGTGACACAATAAACTCTGTAACATACTGTGAGACCTTAAAAAAATTGCGTCGGGCAATTCAGAACAAAAGACGAGAAATGCTGAGTAAAGGGGTTGTTTTGCTGCACGACAATGCCCGTCCACATGCAGCCAATCGAACTCAAGATCTCATCGCTTCATTTGATTGGGAACAATTCGATCATCCTCCATACAGCCCCGATCTAGCACCTAGTGACTACCACGTGTTTTTGCAACTGAAGAAGCATCTTGGAGGTCAGCGCCATAATGACGACGAAAGAATCAAAACAACCGTGTTGCAGTGGCTGTCAAATCAGGCGGCAACTTTCTATGATGACGGTATACAAAAACTTGTTGTTCGATATGATAACATAAGTGCCTTAATATTGGCGGAAATTATGTGGAAAAGTAGATTAAAGTGTGGGCTTTCATGTAAAAATAAAATTGTTACAAAAAGTTTACTTGTTTATTTTATACCTCAAAACGGTACATACTTAAAAAACATGCCTTGTAAATTTGCTAAATTTCCCAAAAGATAGAGTATTTGTTGTTGACGATGCATTCCCTTTAAAAACGTTCATTTTAAAACCTTATGAAAGAATTACCCATTTATCCAGGAAAAAAATATATAATTATCGGTTGTTCAGAGCATGCAAATGTAAAAAATGTACTTACTAGATTTGATGTGCTCAGCTCTTTTGTACCAAAACAATTTTGGTTCGTATACGTACATCGTCTGTCCCTGTTCCGGTTTTTGATATTTCGGTGTATACACTTTTATATTAATGGTAAGTTAATGGCGTTTATAGCAGTTCATGTTGACGATTTGTTGATTTTCGCAAACGTTCAGAACAAGAAGGAAACATTATCAAGTTTCTTCCAAATAAAAAATCTGTGGGAATCTGAAAACTGTCTTGGTTTTCACTCCATTGTTAAGGACAATGTCTATTTTAGGTTTATTGGGGAATTTTAAAGAAGATATTCTAAGATGTAACATGCAGGAGTTGAAGCAGTTAGAAAATATACCGAATACGAAACGACGTTTACTTTTTGCTGCTCAAACATTGTTTGATCCAATAAGAGTTACTAGTCTCATTTCCCTAGGCCCTAAAAATTTTGTTGCAAGAAGCGTGCAAAGTCAAAATAAAATGGGATGACGATTTGCCAGAAAGTATTAAAAAACGTTTCGGAGAATGATTGAAGCAAATTAGATATGTTAACTTGTAGGTCATACCTAGATATTTATGGGAAGGATACAGCATAGGAGAAGCAGAAGATTGCAGTATTCATGTCTTGTCTGACACAAGTAAGTTGGCTTACGCATGTATTTTTTCGAGTTGTAGTAAATACTCAGGTGGTTGTTTGGTTTCTTTTAGTAAAATCAAGAATAACACCTACATAAGCTACTTCTTTTTCAAAATTGAAATTAAAGATAGGAATTATAGGTGTTAAACTAGCTCGAACTGCCAAAGATGTCATAAAACTAAAAAGATTGAAGACTTACTACTGGAGTGATTCTATGGTTGTGTTGATTTAAATAAATAGAAAGCAGCATAGAGTACCCTTGAGGGTAATACAGTACGAGAAATCTAATCTTATAGTCAAGTCGATGAATGGAATCATGTGCCAGGAAATCTAAATATTGCTGATGTTTTTTCAAGAAGCTATACAGAGCAAGAATACCGTCACAAAGTAAATAGTGGATAGGACCACAGTGGTTGAAGGATGATGAACCGAAACACGTGGCTTGGTATAGTAAGCAAGTACCGCATCTTCAATTTAAATTGAAGAAACCTTGTCGACGTAGATTTTTTGGCACAAGCTTTGACCAAGATCGGCAACCATTTTGTACAGTTATTGTAATGAGTTGGTGCAATTAAAAATTCTGTTGAGTAGAATTCCGTTTTCTTTTCAACTTTTCAGTCTACAACTAAAATTTCGATATTGAAAACAGCCTTATAATGATTTAAAGAATTCTAATGCTTTTTTAAATTATTGTCACGCCATCATATGTTAATTAGTTTAAGATAAGTGACTTGCAAATCTCTCCGCATTATTGACATAGTTCATTGATGCTTTGTATATTTTCTTGTTCTTTTGATGCGTGTAATTTTATTTAACAGATTTCATTCTGATATGATTGTGTAAATAACCTTCTCAGCTGCATCCAAGGCCGCTGCTGAGTTTAGGTGGAAAAATGACAACTACTGACATTAAACGGAATGACTAGCTGTAAGTCTGCACAGCTACACAGGACTAAAAGACCAGAGATGAGCCTTAATGTCTTGTTATTATGTTTGTGTAATTCATATACCTAAATAATTGTTTATAGTTCTTCAAACCGGCACTACCAACATCAAGTAAAAAACTGTGGCTGCACCAAACAACAAAATCTTCCACAGAGGTTCAAGAAAAAAATAACAAATAATCAAGCTACACGGAGAAAAAGAAGTAACAACCGCCGCACCAAGGCAGTCCCAGAAGTTCAACTGGCCAGATCCGAGTCCATTTCAAAACCTCAATTATAGCAGCCGAACCGATAGCTATTTGACCACATCAAGAAGTCATAAGCTATTAAATATCAAATTTGAAGCGAGAGCCAAAAAATGACCTTATCACAAAGCTGTACACCAACATAAAGGAGAATCTATCAGTAAGGAAGACAAAAAAATACTTCTAAACTCGCCTGGGTACGGTCAACAATTACTGGCAAAAAATAGAAAGAAAAACCAAGCAAATTATTAAGCTGAACAAGCTTTATATACATTTTATAAACACCAACTCACTGACAGGGAAAACCAAAGCGAATTATCTCAAGGGAAATCGCAAACTCACTACCAAACAGTAAAGAAGAAGTTAAACGGTTAGTGAAACGCCGTTCATCAACTAAATGGAAGAATCTACAGTAGAATACATTACTGACGATCGGTATGAAACCATCAATCAAAAAATATCAAATCAGCAGCGAGATGGGGACAAAAATCAGTTTCTACTCATCCCAAAGAAGAGAAACCTTACAACATTCTACGTTCGCCAGTGCAGTTACCATAAGAAATGACAAACAATGGACGGTCTTCTACAACCTGTTTCAAAAGATAATTTACTGCAAACCAATGTAACCAATGCAAAAAGATGCATGATCCAAAGAAGCACGTGCATGGAGAATTAAGCCAAGTAATCCAACATTGAGATACAACAGCAAAACGTTGATCATTGCCAAGTTATTAGACAAGATCCTGGACTTCACGCTAGCCCAACAAAAATCATTAAAAAAAAATAAAACGATTGCACAGAATTCCTTAAAGCAATCAAGAATCTTACCATTGATACCACATTTTAGTGTCCATTCATAAAATGTATAACCATCAGGAAATGAAACAGAAACCAACCGGTTATATGAGCAATCATTAACAAATTTTTAGGAAGTCTACCATTGTGAGAGATTTTTCGACTTGTCTCTCAAACGGAGATATTGCATCATCAAACAAAACAAACATGTTTGTATCAGATGCTTAGAGCACAACACTAACCAAAGACCAAAAGCTGTGACACCACTCCGTTCTCGATAGAGATCAAGCCAAGCAGCAAGCAAGTTGACCAAGAGAAATCTTATTGTAATACGAGAGCAACAATGTCACAAGGTAAGAAGGAAGTGCATTATCGGCCACAGAAATAATTCCAACAAGGAAGACAAATGGCACCCACAAAATGTTAAGGGCACTCATAGACACAGGCTCTCAAGCACCGCTTATCACCGAGTCGACACCACATTTGCAAAATCTGGGACAATAAACATAATAGCAGGGAAAAAGAACATCAGCACAATCAAACTAAATGGTTTACACAAGACCAAAAGTGGAATTATGAGTCAGAAATAATAATAAAAAAAAACTGGAGGAAAGCTTCTATCATAACGAAAATTACTTTACAAAGAGTGTCATCACAACAGTCAAATAAGAAATCTTTCGCACTAAGATCCGAGCAGCTACCAGACCACGTCAAACTCAAACACCTACAGTTTCACTACAGCAATATCCAGCCTGACAGCCAAGTCAGTGGTGGCATTTCTACAAATGAAGAGGTCTGCGCGTCTACCGCAGAGTACAGCGCAGATATTTACCATTACGAATGCCACCGCATCATGGAAGAAGAAGGCATGATACCTCTAAATGTAGAAGAAGCACGATGTAACCATTTTGGTTATATTAAAAGTTATTCGTCAGAAACCATTAATTATGCAACTGTCACAACCTGAAGAATAACTGTTGCAATATCTACACCTTCCAAACACATCCAGTCATATCAAACCTTAGAAGTTCCTAGAGACGGCGGTATGTTTGTAACGTTCACTTTTTCTTTTCGTTACGTGTGTTGCATTTAGCATGTGCTCTCGGTGTGATCTTGTATTTTTGTAGTTTTCTCTTATTGAAGAGGTTTTATGGTATTTGTTATGAGTTCACACATAGTTGATTGCTGTTTTTAGTAGCTTCTTATTTATTGAGGTCAATTAGAGTTGACGAATTCAGCAATTTTGTTTATTATAACAAGCGGGACACAGGGTATAATCTCTTTTCAACATTCACATTTCATTTTATTATTGCAATAATTTGAACTCCTACAGCTGTTGCTGTATTTCCAATTAAATTTATTTAAATGTAGATCTGGTTAGCAATTTCGATAAGGCTTTGTTATCTTATTACAATTATTTAATTTGTAGTCTAAGCTGTTCTTCTTTAATTTTGATTGTTTTGATTTTCTGTGCACCTTTACGTGTGAAACCAGATGTAGCGGGTATGTGTTAGTTTCTTGTTTTATTTATTTTTTTAAGTTTACGAAGTTGATCTTTTCTTTTTTTGGTTTAGCCAAAATGAATTGAAATTAGAATTTCGGTATATGCTCATTTGGAAAACTTATTTGGTTTTTTTAACTCTAATTGTAATTTACAATTACGTCTTCGTTTAGGCGGTTGGAAATTATAGATTTTATGGTTTCTTATTGCTGGTTGGTCTATTTGGTTAGATTTAAACAGAAATTTCGTTTTGAATTCTCACTTCGAACATTAAAGATATTTTTCAAGATCCGGGACTCCTCCGATTGAATGAGGTACGTTTGTTGGGGAACTCGAGGCCGTTTTGTGCTGGGTCAGTTAATAGAGTGAAGCTTGTTGGTAAATTTTGTGCCCAGGGGTTTTGCATTATTTTGTTGAAATTTTGTGACAAGCCTTAGTCAAGCGAAAATAAGTGATTTTGTCTTGTAGAAGGTCTTTCGATATCAAGGAAAATTTCTTCTAGGATATTCACGAGAAGCGTGAAGAGATATGCGATTTCAGATTCAACTAATCAACCTCGAGGGTAGACTACCCGGTTCTATTCCAAGTTGTCTATGAAAAACAAACTCCTAATATACAAGTATATTAATCAAACCCATCTAGACATACAGAATACAACTGTGATGTTGCACAAAATCATCTAACGTAAAAATCATACAGAGAATCCAATCGAAAATTCTGAGAACTATAACAAATGCGCCCTGGTATGTCTCCAACTTCACCATCTACAATGACCTTGGTATTCTATTCGTCTGCGATAAAATTTACAGATTGTCGACAATTTACCGACAAGGACTAATTGGACATAACAATAGATTAGTAGCAGAACTGAACACTCTACCAAATGTACCAAGAAGACTGAAAACACAATGGCCAATCGATCTTCAGCAACCAATAAAAAACAATTAAACCCAGACTATGCCTCCAAAAGGATTAGGAGCATCGTCAAAGGATGATTTCTCCACTCACGCTACTCACACACAGCAAATTTACTCCAAATAAGAGAGCAGATTGTAAATAAGCAGTAAATTAATTTAAATGAAACAAAATATTTTGAAAACGTTAGACTAGCCTGGATGAAAAATGAAAAAAAATAGGATTTTAGAAACAAAACTAGGAAGACACTTTCATCCCCGTAGTTCTCTATCTATTTGTCATTGACTGCTGTTTGCTGAACGCTGAACACTGGGTAAAGTGAGGTGATCTGAATTAGTCTGGACTGGCGTGACTCGAATGCAGCTGCTTCATGGTAAAGTTAGGTTAGGTTAGCTGATTCGAAGTCTGATGGGAGAGGAGTAGATTTCTAGACTTCTATAGCTCGGAAATACTGCGAAAGACAAAGTTCGAGGAGATCTTACGCACTAGTCGGTTTCCGAAGCTATAACTAGCAAATGTTACCTTACTCTGAAAACTTGGTATGGTTCAGAGACGCACGATCTTTGAAATCGCTGGTCGACTCGGAACACGAATTTAGACAACTTATTATAACGTTTGAAAAAATCTTAGTCGGGGCCATCGGATACATGCAGGCAAGTTTTTAATTTTTATTTCATAGGGAGTATCCGCTTCGAACTAATGAAAGTCCCGTCCTTTTGATTGTCCGGTGAACTTTGCATGCCTACATACGGCAATCCTAAAAAAGTGACCTGGACAAATCGTATGGAAGCCACTAATGCGACAAAAAACACAATCTTTTTTGTTTCGAAAAAACGAGGGCGAACAAAGAGAAAATAACTTACCCCAATGTTTGGGCTTTTTCACACACAGAGCACCGACTTTTTCACAAGTAAAATCATGCGAAACGCTGTCACAGACCGTCTCCTCTGCGAAAGAAAATCCTTCAATTCGTAACAACTCGCTCAATTTATCCGAACCATTTCACATACATCCAGAGGAAAAGTTTAAATGCTAAAGTCAATTTTTATTAGAAGAGAACTTAATCCAAGACTCAATTAGAAAAAAAAACTAGTAGGGATTTGTTAGTTAACTTCAGTCTCAACATCGGTTTACTAAATTAATTACCTACACCAGGGTGTAGAATAAGATAATTAAACAAACGCTTTACGAGATTACTAAAAATCTCTAATCTTACTCGAATGATATAATTCACTTCAATCTTTTACTAATGGAAATTATCTTTCTAAGAGCCTTTCAAATACCCTGAAACTACAAGTAGGAATCTACTAAATTGTTGAAACTAGTTATAGCCTGCGTCCCGCTTACAATAATAATAACAATGTAAATCATCAACCCTAAAAGATTCACAAAAAATTCAAAACAAACTAAAAGAAGATTAAATGAATTTCTCAGTGTAAGCTCATCAACTTCAATCATCTCTCAAAACAAGAGAAAACTTTATAAAAAAGTTAAAACAACCCACTGAAAGCACATGGAACGGTGGTTGAAAGTGGCCGTTACAAACTACAAGAAAGTCTAATTTAGAATGATCAATTTAAACTTACTTAAACGTATTTCGGTATGTAAGTGCAATTGTAATTAGTACAAGAAATTCTGATAGCTCACCACAAAGTTATTGAAGGTCTAATTGGAAATTAGAGGGGCATCAGTGAACAAGCGCCAATTTATTTTGAGGAGCAACACCAATGGAAAGTTTCAATATTGCGCAATTGAAGAATCTCCAATCTTGAAGTCCTCAAAGATTTTGCGATTTCACGAATTCCAACAAAATTCTTCAAGGGCTTTGTATCTCACGGGACGTCCTCTTTCAATATTTCAATATTTTTAATACCAGGTAGTAATTTGATGAAGTTTCAATTTTATCTTCAGATTCTTCAAGGGAATTTACCAAAACTTTACACACATAAAACTAACAATAAAATGCAACCATTCTCTCTAAAATCTGTTGATTAATAAATTAGGTATAATAATTATAATAACGTTTTTCGTACCAACCTAATTAAGCTTATTTTAGCGGGACTTCAAAAAATCCAAACATAACCTATTGATTATGAAAACTGCTTGGTATTATTGAAGACAAGGCGTTGAAAAGCGATTATTGCAAAGGCTATTAAGACCAAGTTTTAAGGATTTTCCGGACAACTGCATCATAAAGAAACGGAGCTTAAAAACACCTTAAGCCAAGAATTCGCTAGTTACAAAAATTAGGCATTTTATCCAGCCATAAAAAGAATGACAAATAAGTATCCACTAATATTATAAGATACTAGTAATAAATTCATTTTTTTTTAATTTCTTATGTAAATACAATTCTCATCTCTTTAACTTTTTTTCAGCAAATAATTGTGGGATCCTTAACAATTTTTATTTCTCATTGATAGTTTATTCTACACTAAAAAAATCAATAGAGAATTTTTTCTAGAAATAATAAGTGTGATACGACCTAAAAAGCTTTTACCCTTGCTCGGGATTCCTACCTGAGGGGCGTCTACGTATCCCACATGGTGTGTCTGCTCAATTGCCGGCACTTTCCCTACACTACCTTCTAACCAACTTTCGATCTCATTCTGTCTTTTTTAAGACGTCGATAACCGTAAGGGATTCCTGATTTTTTGTTTTTAATGTGCGTTTTCATCTGTTGCGTTTTGAAGATAATATACGTTTTGTTGTTATATGACTTTGACAATACATTGCAAACATATATTTTTGGTTTATTATTAATGTTATATCATTATTTATTATTTAAAGTTATGTGGTTAAAAGACCACACAAATAGTAAATTCGGAAGTTGTTTGAGGTTTTTAAAAACGTTTATGTTGAAATCAATCGTGATAGAATGTTCGATATGCGTCAGTTTGAACTGCGGCATGGTAGGAATGTTTAGGTAATTTTGCATCAAAGGTTTATGTCGTAGACGATAAATAATGAAAATGATCCAATATCGCATTTCGAAGTTCACAATGTTTCAGTACTACTTGGCAAGGCGATATGATAATTAGAATCTTTAAGAAATTGTTGTGGGCTGAAATTTTAATATTTCTTGTATAAAAAATCATTAACTTTTCGTTTACATGTTTTAAACAGGTGATACGTATTAGAACTTTCTAAAGTAACTTGAAAATGTCAAACCATTTTATCATTTTTAGACAGGCCTTTTTAATCACCTAAGATGTTTTTAACGGAAACGGTTGTAAAAACAGATTTCTGAATTCTTGTTTATATAAGATTTTTACAATCTTTTTCTTTGTTTATTAATATCTGATATATAAATATTTATTGCGGCACGCACCTTTCATGTTATAAAAACTTTACCATTCACAAAGCTCCTACTTTTATTTTGTTTCTTTCTTGTTTTGTATATTTGAAGACCGCACACATCAAAATGAAAGATTGCTGTTTTTAATTTATTAAAATATTTTAAATTAGGTTGAAAGTAAGCGTATAGTTTGTTTGACCGAAACAACACTTTTAAATATTGATAATACCAATAGTATTAACGGCCCAAAAGCGTTACTATAGTTGGTGCAGAAAAGTGATCTCTACTTGTAGTTCCACTTCTCACCGGTCTTAAATTAAAACTGTACTTATAATTCACTTTATTCTGCTTTATTTTATCTATTTTTTGGGGCAAATACCTTCGATAATAAAATAGAATGAAGGTTGCCTACGATATATATGTTTTTTTTCGATGGGCCCGCCGGAATTCGAACTCGATATGTCCTGGTTCGTAGTCGTTTTTCTAATCAACTGAGTTAACGGCTGTTACTGATATGCATTTAAAATATTTATTTTTCAATTTACTGCAGAATATTATAGTTGCATAAATTTACTGACTAAAATCTCGACTGCTCCTTTTCATATTTCTTTGCGCTAGAGCATATACGTCAGCAGCGCTCGACTTTGCTTACAGCCGTCTTTGAACTGAATAAAATTGTGTAACACAATACGCATTAACAATTACGATAGTAAAGCTTCTTTTGACATGTAGAAGTTGGTAGAAAACTGTTTGTTTGCGAAAATTCCAAATGTGCATTTAATGAGCCTTCAAGCTCTTGAGAGTCTATAACTGAAGACTGTTTCTATAACAGATAAATTGCAGCCCGCATATACACTTCGAAATCCTTATCTCCAACCAAAACGTAGGGCATTGGCACATTATTAAGTTTCTAACGTTCACTTTTTGTTTCCGTTACATGTGTTGCATTTAATCGGTGCTGTCAGTGTGTTTTTATATTTTTTTTGTAGATTTTTCTGGTTGAAAAAGTTCTTATAATACTCATTGATTGATCTGTTTAGCGTCTTTGATATTTTATTTCAGTTCGTCGTTTTGGACTGCTAGTTGGGCGACGCAGCGGCCACTTTAACGAACATCACCATCGAGTTCGTTATTTGTTTGATTTTAGTCGATTTGATCTGACATCTTCATTTCAGTTAGCGTTTTTTCTAACATCTGTCTTCGTGAGATATTTAACTCAAGCAGACGTGGTCATCTATTTTGTCTGCACTCCATTAGGAAATCTGGTAAATCTTCTGTCTTGATCTTTTTGTTTTCAGGATTTGTTCAGCGAGTTGTGCTGAATAGTAATTTGTTGATTTGCTACTAGCGTGATCAGTGGTTGTCGTTAAGAAAGTCTGAGTTCAGCGAGAAGCTGGACAATTTTTTGATTCGGTTATGACTGAGTTAGTTGTTTGAATAGGATTCAACGTGATACGCTGAGTGGTTTCATTGTAGTGCTCGTTGGGAGATTTTAAATTTAGCGTTGTGCTGAATATGGTAGTAATTCAGTTGTATAAGTTTCTTTGTGGGTTTGTTTCTGATTAGCGCAGGGTCGCTCATCGGTCTGGATAGATTAGGATGCTTTTGTATAAGCGTCGCGTCGTTTGCCTATGAGGTTGCGAGTTGTTTTTGCTTATATGTTATTAGAGGATTTCAGAGCTTTATCACTTTGCTAAGTTTTATTATAAGTTGGCAGGTCGTCAATCCGGAGTGTTGACTCAGCTCTATTTGTTTGGATTTGAGACAGTTTTTGGACAATAGTTTCTATTCTTCCTTTATTTTAACGCAACCAGATATAGAAAAAGGTTTTCTAGGTCCTGGCGATGGCGTCGTCGTTAGGATTCAGGGAATCTTAATCCTGGGTTTATTATAGGGATGATGGTTGGGTGATGGAGTAGCTTTGTTCGTTAAATTTTATTTCAGTTTGTCTTCGTTTAAGGGCATTGGCTGTTCCATCTTTTCTGAGAGTTAGTTCAAATTTTCAGTTTTTGGTATTATTTTTTGTACACTCTTTATATTTCTATTTGATGAATTGACGATCCTTAGATGTGCTTACTGCATTTACAGTTTTCACGCAGATTATGAAGATAGATAAGTGGATTCGTCTGGATACATAAATAATCTATGGAATTCGAACTGGCAAACGACATAGTTATCGTGAAAAGCATATTTAGTGCCATATCCAGACCAGATGTATATGTAGAGTTTGAAGATATTGAACGGAAATGTTTCTAACTTTGGACGGGACATGGGTCATTTAAGTACTATGAAAGCAGGTTTAATTTCAAGGAAGTAGGCCCAGAGTGTTTCTATGATGCAGAGGATATTATAATATGGACGTCAAACAGAGATAAGGCAAACAGCGAGGTATTCGGCGAGAAAAACAGGCTGAAGACAATGTGGGCTAGATTTCCCCGTAGGTACTTGAGTGAAATGACCATTACTTGATTTCTTCCTCACCTAAAATTTTGCCTTTTAGATATCGTTCTTTTCTCTGTAGGATTCAGAACTTTAAATTGCCTTGTAGCCCAAAACTACATTTTTTAAGGTTGTGCCATTTTTTTTCTCTTATTATAAAGCGACTGTTACCCAAACGATTTTGTTGTACTCTCCCGGTTGTAATACTTACAGACACTTTAGAAGTCAGAATTTGAGTGATTGTTGTTTTTTAATTTTCTGTTTTTCCAGGGGATCTGGGCTTGGAAGGTCTTCTGTCCTGCTACTGCTGTTACTCTTGCGACCACTACTATCAAAATCTTGGAAGGATTTTTGATGATTGGATTTATTCTAGTTTTTTTGTAGTGAATATACTTTGATTGATTTTACAAGTAGACAGGAAGTAGATGTCCAACATCGCATTAAGAGGAAAAAGTGATGTAATATCATCAGTAGGATAAAACCTGATAATTTGAGGTTGGATGTATGATTCAGCTTTATATCTCTTCAGGTTTATCCTCTTCTTTTTGAGAGTTAAAATTTGAATTGAGTTTGACTTCTTTTGGTCTAGGGAGTAAAGACCTCCTGCACGTAGGACGGGTTCATGCATAACAGAAAAAGTGAATGTTTTAGCAACCAAGCCTATCAAGCTGTTACTTATTGTCGGTGCAAGTCCTTATCTCTAACGTGACAGTTTCGGTCGTGGAATTATTTTCAGAGTAGTTTAGAATACTACAGCTGCATTATCAATATAATTCATTAAAGTTTCTGCTTGCCGGTGAGAAGTAGAGGCTTTAGAAGCTGTGCAGCTTCTCTCACACCCTGAGAAGTTGAGCAAACTCCAACACTCGTCCGAGTGAAACTGAGTGAAGTAAACACGTTTCGAGCCGCGGAAAGGCAAGAGAAGGAAGGCACCAGGTTTAAAACCAGAAATGGTCGATCTGCTTTCATAATTGAAGATGACAAAATTTGATTTATGGGCGGGGATTATTATAAGAACGCGTTTGAGTTGCTCACAGAAATAAGCTGAGTCTATTATTTAAATTAGCAGTAAGATATGGGGGTGGAATTCACATCTCCGAGTAGTGACTAAACTTAAAATTTTGTAAAATAGGCCCTCTAATAACCAGATTCAGAAGAAAACATCAAGCTCAATATGAGTCAAGTTTCGCGAGCCGAAAGCGATAATTTAAAGTCTTAAATGCGTATGAGTAAAACTGGAGAGCTTAGGAAGCAGTTCAAATCTTAGAGATTCTTTCAGTAGGTACTTCCCTAAATAAAAAAATCTGTTATCGCGGAACGTTTAATTAACTTCAATAAACCAACTGGCTTGAACCCCTCAACACCCTGGATCCCAGTGCATTGCACTAGCTTCACCGACGTGTTTCTCATCACTGTCGAAATTTGAAGAAGGAATTTTTGTGTTTTGTAAAAAGGTGGCAGAGAAGTATTCCATTTTAGTTTGAGGATCTTTCGTCTTCGAGGACGTGCACTCTTCCAGGTTAATCAATTTCGTCACTTAGCAATCTCTTAGAAATCCAAAGCTCGCATCCACTGGAAACTAGGTCGTAAACTTCCCTTAAAGGGTAAAAGCAGTCCAAACCAAGAATCTTCCTGCAGCTGGCCTTTACTTTGAAGCTGTGCGATCAGACTTCGGAAGACGGTTGGTAAACAGGTAAATCTGTAATCAATCACAGAATAAATAAATTAATTAATTAACAAAATGGTTTGTACGTGTAAAATAGAATGCGGGAGTGGCAGCCTGATGAACTGATGGACTATGTTCATGCAGCGCCGCAACTCTCCCCACCCCCCTGATTTTTGATACATAGAAATTCTCAAGTGCTTAACTAAAATGAAGAGTTTGAAAGGGGAGGCCTAAAGTTCTAGACGAATGTTGTTAGGTTTAAGTCTTAGAGCTGTTCTAAAAGTTTTATATCGAAAGAGAATAGTCTGATTTTTTTCCGAATTCTGTTTAAGTTTCCACAGTAGAGACCAAGCCTTAAACGAGCTAGTTCTCCTAAAAGAGAATCCTGAAACCAATAGTGGTGGTCGAAAACGATACCCAGAGAATGGAGCGCTGTCGTCTGTGCAACTGGGCCACAACAACCGTTTGGGTGTTGAGGCATAAAAATGTCGTGGCAATATAAAAAGTTCAGAATTGGAGTCGATTCAAACTCTGTGTTGTAAATATGAGAAAAAATTGTTAATTAAGCAACCGAAGGGAGGCAAAACCGCTACCAAAAATGGTATAAAACAAACAACAACAACAAGCAATATACCGATCAACCAATCAGGAGATACCAGTTTAGAATTTCGATCTATAGGAATGAGCATAAATATAGAAGGCGGAAAATTTCCTCAGCCACCAGACGATTCGTCACCAATTACTAGTTTGTCAACCATCACCAAAATGTCTACAATTCCCTTTCGTCGTTAAGCTCTAGCCCTTCTCAATGTTTTAAAACCTTGTCACTTTAATTGTAAGCGGTCCTGATAGATGTTACAAGAACCCAAATTAAGGAAATCTCTGTTATAAAGTTTGATCCGATCATCATCGGACGGAGAGCTGCAGACCGGACCAATGACGAGCCAACCTCCCACTTCCCTCCTAACCTTTAAGCAAAAATTCTGCACTCAACCATTCTTTCCCGTCCTTAACCGCGTGCAGCAGCGTTCACTAACCAAACTTTTAAACTCTATTTAGGACGAAAAGGCTCATGCCTACAGTGGTTTCTGCTGCTTCGCAGTAACAGAAACAATTATGATTTGACTTTGACTTGATCATCATTGGGAAGTCAAACTGTGAGCGAAGGACGTTTACCCACCTGAGTTACTTCGCCATTGTGGGGCGGGCCGTTAACCTCATCACCATCTTAATAGTTAAAGTTTGTTCTATATTATATATACAGTTGCAACTATTTTATTGTTAGTTATTGTTTATATGTTATTTATTGTATTAAATTAGTACTACTACTACTAATACTACTACCATCGACAAGAAGAAATTTCCTTGAGATTTGAAAATTCTCGCCACGCCCTACAAATCGAACCCACGGCATTACAAAGTATTAAACATTCGGTTTTCACATCAGCCTAATCACCACCGCCAGCTGCGTCAGTGAACAATGACCTTGCTACGCCAGCTGAGTAGCAAGATGTCTCTCAGTACTATTGGTTTGCCTGAATATCATGGTTTTGACCTTCGCAAGTTTCTGGATACCTACCTTGACGCCCTCAAAAGCGTCCCAACTGAGAAACTACTCCTAAAGATTGCTACCCAGTGCCGTAGTGATGCTCTGAAGTAGTGGAAACAGTAAGCAATAATAAAACCGGAAAAAGGCATCAATCGTGCGATACAACAGAGGAACAATAAAGTTCTAACTTCACTCTTCCGCCAACAAGTTCGTTGCAGAGTTTATCAAACAAAAGCAGCTTCTCGCCAAATATGTAGCCCCAGTCGTCTATAAATCTGAATTGGTGACGCTCCGCTAAACGCTGATGAATCATGACATCGCCTTCTACTGCGCTTTTGCTTGGCCAACTTTAATTGGCGAGGTAATCATTAGTGCATTAGAAAGAAAGAAGCAAGGCCGGGTTTAAGCTCCAGAAGAAGGAGTTGCCCCAGAGTCCTCATTGTTCGCAGCGACACTATCATAGGGACTCGAGGACTGTCTTGAGCTCCGCCGTCTTTGCGTTCACTATCAGGATAACAACAAAGAGGTCTTTCATCGGCCCGAAAAAACGAATTACCACCTGAATTTGACAACCTCATCATCCCTTCAATCGCTCCTTCTGGGAAAGAGACGTCAGCTTTGTGCACTCTTAGTGGCACTTATCAATCCGACCAGCAACAACCACTACCGAAGTTGTCCCGGAGTTGCTGCCACCATTGCGAGAACACAGGTCTAGATTTTGTCTCATGCAGGTGTCAACTAGAGCTTCGTCCGAAACTAAGCCTTCGACTCACCTATCGAGGTTTCAGTCGTTCCACTTCAGTTCTACATCTTCTCTACGCATCCGAAATACTAGGTCGATGCTTCCATGACAGAACGGTTTAAGCGCCAAAAATTTGCATCTTGAGTTTTTTACATCTTTGGAAAGAAAATTCCTTGGCTGATCCAATTGTCACTATGGCGCAGGCGCAAAGAATCTTTGTAGAAAAGTATTTTGATTATGTTGTGCACAATGTGAGTCAACAGTAGCAACTCCAGACCGACCGGTTTAAGTATCTTAAGAATTCAATGTGAACTAAAAGTTCTTTTATCTTCATCGGCGATATCACTCGCAGGTACATTCACCTTGGCACGTCAGACAGAATACTATTTTGCTACCAAGTAAACTCCAAGGATCATCCCAAAAAGGCCTCGCCTTTCTTAACAGCTTCTGAAATCCGACATGGGTTTTTCAAGTCCCTCCTTCAGGTGGTCGTCGACTTCGCAGATGTCTTCAAAGAGGATCGAAGGCGTGTAGATCCTAAGCACTGAATTCAATTTAGAGAAGAAGCTTTGTTTTGGCAACGTTCATACGTACGTAGATGCTGATGGATGGTGTTATCGAATCGTTTAACCTTCAAGTTCACTTCACTTATCGTCATTGTTTTGAAAAACAAAAGAATGGAACCCCAGGTTCTGTGTGGAACCCACGTCGCTTTTAATCATCTTGGCTTGGTCTAAGCACAGGTGTCTCTTTCAATCTATCTCAAGTCAAAGTATAGCCTGACAGTGCGCTCTACCATTTCAAGGTTATGACTTTCAGCGTGAAGGGAGCGCTTTCCACGTTCCAGTGCCTTATGATCCAGGAAGTCCTCATGGTTTAGCGGCAGGTCAACCTGATCCACCCAAGCTACCTAGCCAATAGCAGAACTTTGCATTAATGAGTTTGAGGAAAAGACTTACCTGCCAGATGTTGTCAAATGTACGCTTGATATAGAAGAGTTACGTCTGAGTTTGATCAAACAGTGGCGGTCAGGGATTTTATTGTTGCTCGTCAGGAATTTTAATCAATTTAATGAAGCGATGGACCTATGAGAATGGATCGGAGCGTTGTTGACCAGATTTAGGAATAATGACGACGGTGGTGTAGCTACAATGATTCTAAAACACTAGTACTGATGTATTAGACTTGCAAAAAGAAATAGTCAAATCGATATGTTTCATTCTGCCGTTGTAGTGGTGGATTGCTTTATAGAAAGAATACTTTCATTAAAGTTATAAAATGAGTAACAACCAAATGACTACATAATATTGAAGTAGAAGAAACTTGGTGAATTAGGTAGGGGAGAGAGAATAAAAGAAGATTCTTGTTGCAGTATCTAATAGAAGAAAAAACAGTTATGCTAACTTTGATGACCCTTGTTGTTCAAAATCACAAAATTTTAAAGATTTTCTGAATATCTACAAAAGATGATTTGATCGCTACCTTCAGCTAGGACATTGTTCAGTTCTTCAAGTCATAGTCTGCAGCACTGTTACCTTGAATTAAAGAAATGAGTTTAATACATTAAATGTAAATTTTCTTCATTATAATAAGAAGGTGGACAATGCCATACATAATAATAGAGTATGAAACTGAAAAAGCAGACACTAATATTTTATGGGACAAGGCAAGGTATTGTGTACTTGAGCTCTACAACAAACAAAAAAAGTAGACAACGGAAACATTTTAATTTGGCCTTAAGGTACGTTTATTACAAAAATGAAATTCTTACAAAATTTTTTTTAATTAGTAATAGATGATTTGGTTTTCCTCTAGAAGAGATAGTAATAGTTGAATATATACGTTTATACAAAAAAACCGCACCTTGTATAAGAGAGTTAATTGATATTTATTCTTTTACCATTAAATTCATTATAATCGCCCAAGGGTTACATGAGACATGCCCAACTTCTTCTTCAAGAGTTCATAAATTTGTCTTTGATGTTGCCGTTTAAGTTCATTTATTGTCATGTATGTCATATAATCCGCTGTTACTTGGTTATCTTATTACCATTATTATTAAGATCACACCTGTTCAAAGTACCGTCCGGTATACATTTCTTCGACTTTTTCGTTTGTTTTTAAATATAGGTATTTAATTGCGGACTACAACCTTTTTTTACCAGATTTAATTATTAGTCCTTATAAACGTAGGTAAGAAAGTTGTTATTATAAGGAATTAAGTATAAAAAAGCAGAAATAAATTTACATCTTTTTTTTCCTCGAGCCAGCGCCAGCTAAATAATGTGTAATTTCTTATAAAATTAGTAGATGAATCAAAAAAAAGCCACGCGTGAACCATGATGGAATTTCTAAGACAATAAACACGTAGGTCGTTTACGAAGATCGGCTTGGTCAAAGCTCACCTAATCAGGATAGAACATAATTGTTCCTTGTTTACAAGGACTTTGCCAACCTCCCGTGTTTATATAAGGAAACCAGCGCCCATTGCGACAATCTCAGACGTTAATTAGCTTCATTAGCAGCTAAGCAAATGATTTCATAGAACCATTGCAGAAATTACTGAACGTTTCGACCAATCAGTGTGCAGGTTTACTTATGTGAAGGTATTTTGTAATTACTGCTATTTACTTAGAAGACACTTCAGCGCTGCAATTGGTTTGTTTTAATCGGATGCTAACGCGTAATTAATTACAGCCTTTTCCTGGATATTTATTTATTAAAATATTACTTGCGTGAATAGTAAATAATTGGTTACATGGAGGTTATAATTAATCTAATTAGAAATTATTATTTTCTTAGCACGTTTCACGTGTTTCCATTTTTTTTCTCATCCAAGAGCAGCTGCAGAGTTATGGAAATTCTGTTCTAGAAATTATTGCTATTAGATAATCGTTGCGTTTGATAGAAAAAAAAACGTAATAACGATTATAAATCTTTCTGTTTTCATACTTTTATCACATTATTATCAAATGCAACCGAGACACGCTTTCTAAACGGTCTAACGGAATACATAATGCGTAATTGCTAATGTGCTGCACAAATGTACTTTATAAGTACATCGACTACGTGCATAATTTATAACTGATAGTATGACATTTGACATATAAATGCAGGATTGTTCTTTTTGCCTTTTATGTTAACGTTAAGGGAATGAACATTTATACGCAATCGAGTACATAATACCATGTCAGATTGGAAAGTACCGACGGAAACAAATTGTTCACAGTGATACTAATACGATAAATCATATTTTCTGGATGGGTCGTGAGAAAACTTATTCTTTGGTAATACTGTTTAGCTCGATATGTATCTGAAGTATTTTGATTTATGCACACATCTAATTCTAATTTCTAAATTGAAAATCTTAAGAAAACATTTCAAGAGATTTAATCAAATGAAGTAAAAAGATTAACAATTCTAACAGTTTTATTCTGCTTTAATAACCCATTAAGCTCAGATCTTTGCTGTATTTAACCTGAGAGACCCTAACGATGTAATTTTAGCAATAATTTCTTTAGAACACTTTTATTTCGTGCAATTAAGTATCATGTTCTTTCTAGCATGGTATCATAAAACCATTATATTCTTTATTTGACCCTCGTGTTTGCTTAGGAACTAGATGGGATCTTCCGCGTAAGGGTTGCTTGAGAGATCTTCGAGTTCATCAGAAACCTAGGGGAATCCCCCATGTACTGTTAGGAGTTCAGGAGAATCCCCTATGAATATGCCATTCAGAAATCTGCAGTTCTAGTATTTACTGTATATGTAACTCTTCCAAGGCTGTAGAACAAAATTCTTGTCTTTGTATCTAGACCTAGAGTAGGCTCAAAGCTGAAAAGAATTCCTCTAACTTCAATTTTGGCAAAGTTACACCCTTTTTTGTTGCTAGAAAACTTATTGTATCTAGAAAACTAAAACAAAGCTGTATAGCTGTTCTAATTATCCCAAGAGGATTCTTAGATAAAACCAATCAGATCTAAGGTAACTAAATTCCACCTAACTATCAGTGGAGCTGCTTTGTTTGTACCCCAACTAGTTTAAATTTAAAATTAATTATCCTTGATAAACACACCTCTTTCTGTTAACTCCACGTGTCTCATCTGTATTATAAGTATTGCAATGAATGCATTCATTCATTCATTCAGTGTTTTAGTGATCAACTGTTCCGGAGCCAAGGGATGTTGACTTTTACCTACCTACATAATATCAGCTTAATCCCTCAATGGGAGTGTAAGTGTCTTAAAAAAGTGATTCTGTCTACTTGTGTAACGTTCGAACCTGGGGTTCGACTTTGATAAGCTAGACCTAGATACGGAGATCAATGCATTCATTCATTCATTGCCATAAAGGCAATACAAACTATATGTAACGTTAACTCAAGGCATTCGTGTAAAGATTTGCTTATAGAATTTAAAATCATGACCCTAACAAATTTATTCATCTTAGTTGAAACAGCTTTTTTAATTCTTAGAAACTTAAATTTATTCACAAAACGACAGGATATATTATGAAAATTCGTAAATAATAAAATCTTTCTTTATTATTGCTAACCATTTCTTATGTACATACATTATTTTCTAAAATAAAACCCTTCTATTTAACGTTCTTTTATGTTGGTAGATTTACGACTTGGTAATATTATTTTTTTTTCGAATTCTCTAACAAAATGTTTTCTTGTATTCTGAGAAGCAATATATTCAGACATTGAATATTGTTAAAATTACTTCTAATTTCAAATTTTATAAATTTAAATATTCTATTTCGAAAAAATTTTGTCCCTTTATCTTTTATTTTTATGCTTTTTTAGATCATACTGTAACATCGCTTTACATTGGTGAAAAACCTTGTGATATTCTTTCACAGTAGTGAAAAGTTCAACGCATCATTTCACAGTGGTGAAAAACTTTGTAATACTGTTTATTTAAGAGCAATCCGTTATTTGCCATGTTTCGAGATGTTATTGACCTATACTAGTTTAATCGTATACAGATAAAACCAACAAAATTATTAATTTATTTTTTGTCTTGTTAATTTATCCATGCAAAGCTCTGTTAACATAAATTCTTGTTGTTTTATAACTTTGCAAAATTTGTCTTTCTTAAAGATTTATTTAAATAATTATCTAAAGCTAAATGCAAAACACTTGGAGATGACGACCCCAGTAACATTATCGTTGTTATTTGTATTTTACATTTTATTTCATGTATGCTTCCTTCACATGCGATCGCAAAATTTCTAATATCCACGAATGCCTTATTATTCAGACTTTATGATGCCTTCATATTGCCGATATTCTATGCAATGCGTCTGGCCGATGGTTTGTGCATATTAAAGAATTTATTGTGGCCATGTTTATCTCATGTTTACTTGTAGTTTTATGTAGTTTTTTTCTTTATATGTGTTTATGTTAAAACATTTTTCAAGCATGGTTAACCAGGACCGCTGTATTCTGTTTATTGTACCAATTTAATAGTATGCTAATATACCTTTTGGCTTTTCTTGTGGTATTAGCATAAACATAGATGGTTTCAGTGATCAGCTGTTTCGGAGCCAAGGGACGTTGACCTTCACCTACCTACATATTATCAGCTTAATCCCTCATTGGGAGTGTAAGTATCTTAAGAGAGTGCAGTACAATCTTGATTCCGTCTACTTGTGTTAGGTTCGAACCTGTCGTTCGACCTTGATCTCGTCTACTGACTTAAATACGGAGATCAGCTACAGGGTCTCCCTTTCGAAATTAGGTTGCCGGCTTTAGGCCTTCCTCTCCCACAACCCGTTTTTGACTGTCAAAAGCTAGCATCACAGGTGGCATATCGATTTTATATATAGTTGCGTCTATCGATGGGTCACTAATACCAATTTTGCACGTAACATATTCACAGTCATAGTACTAGAAACTGTTCGAACTTAAATACAATAAAATCAAATAGTGAGATAGTTAAAAAGTTATTTTTTATAAAGGGTGATTCAACTTTCACTTCCACATGTGTGTATTAAAGTAAACACGGAAACATTTAAAAAAATATGTATTTTTGTGTTCAGTATTTTAGGTCGATTTATTGCAATCATACATGAAAGATAACATTATTCAAACGTTCGCCTCGGCTCCTAAGACGTAACGTAATCCGTTTGTCATAATTATCAATGACACCGCGACATAACGCAGGCTCAATATCGGTTATTTCGCGACGGATTTCTTGTTTCAGCTCTGCAATGGTGTTCGATTGGTTCCTGAAGGCTCTACTCTTCAAATAACACTAAAGAGTGTTATCACATGATCTTGGCAGCCAATCTATGTCATCATTGTCTTAGATAATGCGGCCTGGAAATTTTTCTGCGTAATAACGCTATTGGTGCTGTTGCAGTGTGAATGATAGCGCGTCTTGTTGAAACCAAAGATCTTCGATATCCATACCTTCCAACTGGTCTCATAAAAAAATCTGTGATCATGCTCCGGAAGCAAACTGAATTGACTGTAAGAGCAATTTTCTCATTGTCTTCAAAAAAATACAAGCCAATTATGCTGCCAGAGTACAAGGCACACAATACAGTCATTTTTTGAGGATGAATCTTCTTTTCGAAAGTCTCTCTTGGATTTTTCAATCTTCAAACACGGCAATTCTGCTTATTTACATAACCGCCTAGATGAAAATGCTCCTCGTCACTAAAGAGGATATTTTTCGAAAATCTGTCTCCTTGTTCACGCATCCATTCGGCAAACACACGGCTCTGTAGAGGATCTCCAGGCTTCAGTTCTTGTGTTATTTGAAGTTTGTAAGAATATAAATGTAAATCTTTGGTCAAAATTTGCTGCTTAGTGGAGTACGTAAGCCCCAATTGCTGCGATTTATGACGAATCAATGTTCTTGATTCTTCGGTTACACTTTTACAAACGTTGGCAATGTTCTGCCCAGTTCGCTCGAATTCTTTGGCCAAATTCCAAATTGTGCGCTCAGAAGGTCAGAAGGTATTTTTTTCCGGTTTCTCATTTTCATAATAGGCTTGTATAATTTTAAGGCGTTGTTTTGTCGTGTATTCTGCCATGACTAGTATTGTTTATGTTCGTATAACTGAAAATTGGTTTGCTACCAAGCAAATTTCGCAAGATTTCATGCGAAACAATCTTATCCTATAAGTACTTCTTAAACTTTTATTAAGCTCAAGTAAAATCCAGGCTTAGATATAGTACTCTGTTGTGGGGTACATTCTCTAGTATGACTAAGGTATTTATTTGCAAAAAAACGATGTATGGTCTACATTGGTTATGGAGATTCTTGCAAACCATAGTTTCAAAGATTTCAAGTTCTTACTACTACTAATTTTACCATTGCGACGGTCTTTTTGTGCACAGGTGCGTTGTCCTGATGGAAGAGCACGTTTTTTAAACAAATGCGGTTACTTTCGCTTCAAATCGGCATCGAATCGGTCCAACAGCTCTTCATAATATACTCCCGTGATCGTTTTGCCCGTTTTAAGGTAATCAATGTAAATTATACCGATCGCATCCCAAAAGACAGTGGCCAGGATCTTGTTTGCCGACAAACACAAGGTGTCGACTTTTTAGCCTATGAAAAGGTAAAATTGATGTTGCATTGTCCGTATTCGTCTGATCCTGCACCAAATGACTTCTTGCTGTTCTTGACAGTCAAAAACAAGATGCGTGGTGAGCGTTATTTTTTGCCTGAAGCAGTATTTAGGCAACTGGTTTCTGAGGTACCAGCTTCAGCTTGGAAAAAATGCTTCGAGAATTGGTTTGAGCATATGCAAAAGTAAATTGATGCTCAGGACGAATATTATATAAAACAATAATGCCATTTACTAAATTTTATTTGTCTTTTTCTTAGCTGTTTGCAGTAATCTTTATAGCAAGCCTGGTATGATGTCTTCAAAAGGTAGAGAGAAAACGCAGCTTTGCAGTTTTCAAATCTCAAGGACCGTTGAACAAACCATAGTTAATCAAATCCTCGAGTTAATCACGTGATTAATTAGCCGATCTGAATAGGCAATTTTGAATTAACTGACTATTTAATTAAGGGTGAGTATTTTCATCGTTGATTACTTTAATCAAATGCTTATTGCAATGAATATAATCATGACAATTGTAACAGTAATTTTAGATAGTATAACAAATCCATATACAAATATGTCTAGTTAGTCATATAATGTTATTTATACTTATTTGCGACTAATTAATTAATTATCATTGATAATTAAATAAAAAAAGAGCCCACTAGTTTTGAAATTTATTCCCTCTTATGGTATTGGAAGAATTGTGAATTAGAGAAAGCGTTTAAAGAAATTAGGGGTCGATTTTAATAGAGACGTAATTCAATTTTACTGTAAATACTAGTACCATTACGTACCATTCTAGAATTTATTATTACAATTTCAACGTTTTCATTGTAAAATAATAAACCAATCCGCCCTTTTCAGGGCGAATGCCCGAGGACGCAACCCGAGCTAGCTTCCGAAACTTCGCGACAAAATATTAACACTTCAAATGAGAATTCACCCTCATCAACTTCTAGACAACATTTGAACACTCAGTATGGGCCCGAAGTTAATAAATGGTTTACAGAGCTTGAAAAGACCTTAAACAAGCTTGCGCAGGAGAAAAAACAGCTAACATTCTTCTGCAAATGCCGGCAAAAGAAAGTAATCCCGAAAGGTCTACGCCTGAAAACATAGCCAACAATTAAACAAAATTGCAGAAAAAGTCAGCGAAGCATTATTACGAGAAAGGATAAATTAGCATCGTTTCTCAAAACAGAAATGCGAGCACTTTAGACACGACATCAAAAATAGGGTGATCGAAGAGGACTACACACGGATAGACTTAGCTATATCAAGAAGCTACCAGAAAAGCAAAGCAAATCACAAAAATGTTCAAAAACGAAAACTGGAGACTGGTGGAAGAAAACAACAGAACCACGCCAGTCAAGGTTTACAGGAAAAACATGGTCATCAATATATCTAGCAAGAAACTGAACGACATCAAAAAATCAGTTCTAGACAGAAGCCTAAATTACGAGGTAACAACAAGGTATATTCAGAAAATAGAGTTGATAACTGCAGTTGAGGAAACACCCTGCAAATTAAATCTCAGAAGAACCAAAAAAGTACAGATACAGAAAGAAAGCTGTACTGGACAAGAAGAGAAAGGTGAAGCAGAACCTCACCAAAAAAGAGATGAGAACAGTCACCTTACTAAAAAAAACAGCTCGATTAAGATACTTCCCGCTGATAAGGGCAACACCACTGTCGTTAAGGACCCGGAAACTTACGCTAGTAATATCCAAAAACTGCTAGACACGGGCGAGTACAAATTACTGTTCAAACATAAAAAGGAGCTCTTGACCCAAGAGAGAAGCAAACTAATCCCGCCCCACCTGTACGGCCTGCCGAAGATACACAGGGAAAACATACCTCTGAGGCCGATCGTGAGCTCAACAAACTTTCCTTGTCATGAACTGGCCAGATTTCTGTTAGACATAATAACTTCTCTGGCGAGAACAACCCCGTTAGCAGTCATAAACACAGAATACAGAAACAATTCGAAGCATAAGATTAAACACTAATGACGTCTTGGTAAGTTTCGATACAGTCAACCTATTTACAAACGTCCCAACAGGTGAGGCTCTGAATATCGTTAGAAGAAGGCTGGAAAATTATTGCACCATGAAAGTATGAACAAACTTAAGTGTAGACGCAATAATGAAGCAAAGCAAAATCGAGATTGTGGCTAAATTATGTCGATGCTATTTTTGTGATATGGTTACATGAGAGTGAAGAACTTGATAGCTTTCTACCCTCCCTCAATAATCACGGTCCGTCGATCACATTTACAATAGAAGTGGAGTTTAAACAACAAATACCGTTCCTGGACGTTTTGGTTCAAAGTTCACAACTAACGTATGCAGGAAACCTACCCACACAAACAGATACTTGCACTACGACTCCAACCATCACAGAAGTGTGAAAATGAGCATCACAAGATGCCTATATGATAGAGCGAAGACAATATGTTCTAAAAGAGGAGGAGAAGGAAAGGACAGCTCAAACCCTAAGTGAGAATGGACACCCTGATACTACAGCAGCTAACTTAGTACCTCCAGCTAACCTAATGTTTGAGAACAACCAAGACACAGAAGACAGAACAAGCAGAGAGGATGCAGCTGAAATACAACGTACAGTTGTCATCCTGTATGTACCGAGCGGCTCCGATCAATTCCGAAAAGTGAAAAGGGAAATGATCACCAAAATTAAACCCAGCAACGAAGACCAGCAGACGAAGAACTGTGTCTACAACGTTCCATGCGAGTGTGGCAGGGCAAACATACGAGAAACAGTCAGACGTCTACTGGTGAAACTTCAAGAACACAAAAATAACATCAAGAAGAGAAAAACCGATAAATCTAAAATAGCGGAACAGGTATGGGATGAAGACCACTGCATTCAATGGGATTATGCGCAAATAGTGGCCAAAGAGGAGAACTTTTAGAAAACTAAAAGAGACCGCATATATAGCGCTAGCGGAAGAACCGATAAGCCAGGTTAGCTTAGAAATAAAATCCATTTGGATGCAAATACTGCGCGAAAAACTACGGCGCAAACACTAACAAACGGCGCAAATCCCCACTGCGCTACGCTATTAGAACCGTTCAGCACGGAATAACTAGTCACAGTCCAGCTTTTCTCATTTTTTCTTAAATATGTTCCGTGTCCAGGGGAGTATTACCGTAATATACTTCCAGATGAACTTAAATCTTGATGATGTGAAAAATCAGAAACATGATTTAGGCACGCTTCAAGATATTTCTGATGGCTTTTAGAAAAAACTTATTGCCGCATACAAGCGTAACGCTAATCAGTATAATTTGCAAAAATGTGATGTAGAATTTAATATTGGGGATAAAGTGTGGAAGAAAAGTATGGTGCTATCTTCTGCTCCAAACGACTTCAGTAAAAAACTTGCTCCACAGTACGTGTTATGTACTGTTACCTTTTGACAAAAACGTGTATTTATTATTAATATTTATTTTTACTTGGTTTATTACAATTTATTTCCAGTATTTATTTACACTAACTTATTTATTTATTTATGTACAGAATAATTTATTTATCACTAATTACATTTATTTCGTTTGGTTATTTACTGTATAACTCCTGGCCCTATTTATGCTACCGCTTATATACGTTTCCTCGTTCCTTTCGATGAGTCTATAAGTTTCGCGCCTTTCTCGCACATTCGACGGTCGGAAACTCTGGACAGTGCGATATCTCTCCGGCACATTCGACCAGCAACGCCGAGACTGTTCGGCACTTCTTTAGTATGTTCGAGGGACAAAAAATTGTCAAAATTGATTTATTGTCTCGATTATGAAGATGATTCTGATGCCGGAGAATGGCATGTAAAGCGTTTAAGATCCTCTTACGCTTCCATGTCTGATCTGTCTGGATCCAACAGTGATTAGTTTGTCCTATAATTATTATTGCCTCTTGTTCTTTACACTTTTAGTTTAGGAAACTAAATAATTCCTGAGAAATATCTTGCTGTCAATTTGTTTCCAAATATTTTTGTTAATTATCGATAGTAATTGATCAGGTGTTTTCTCTGCATTTTCTTTTATTGATTGTGCATAATTGAAACTTATTAAATATTTCAATTATTCTTTAATTGGTCATTACTGGGTTGAGAGTATTTTTTTTAATAAACAAGTTTCGGCCAAGTTTGCTAGTAATTTACTGCTTCAAATGAACCTTGATTTCCTGATTTTCGAAGGTATCAAAACTGTTTTTTTTATCAAATTAGGTGGAGCTCAACCAAACGGTAGGTATATGATTATGTAATCACAACATTTAGATTTCTTTTGAACATTGCTTGTTACACTATTGCATCAACAGAAATAAACCCCTGACCTTTTGATCTACTAACGACGAAATTATATTCGGAACCTTCAGTGATAATCTTCAATAACTTTTTAATTTAAAAAGCTTTATTCAGAGTGATTACACTTAAATTACTGAAATTGTTTAAATTACACAAGTAAGCTTCAAAGCAGCAGGTATGTACATAAAATCGTAATTTCCAGGATGGATGGCATGACCGCCTCGAGGACAGAAGTCAGGTGCAAGTATATTAACAATGTGTTTGTTTTTGACCTATATATGTTTAATTGAGACTTTGTTGCAAATAATTATCACTTTTCCTTATAATTATCCTAAAACCAAACTGAAATCATTAAATGAAATATTTTGTGTAGACATATATGGTTGCGTTTCAATAAAATTGAATAATTCTTTGCTTATGAGTTAAATAAGTATGCAAGATAATAATTTCCGTTTTAACATAATATTGCACTTAAGGTAACTATCAATAATAATTTAGATGATTGATAATTTGTTGTCAAGACACGTGTTAGCTCAATTAAACGGCAAGAGTTCGCTTTGCAAATTTTACGGCACCAACAAGCTTTTACTTCCTGTTCTCCAATCTGCTCATGTTTATCCCTTCATTATAGGTTCAGCAATAAATTAATTCCCGTTATCGACTTATCCGAATCTCTACAAGCAGCCAATATTAATCCTGATCGGCTATTAACTTCCTATAATCAGTGGTCAGGTGCGAGTATTACGATGCTGTTACACCGGAACGTGTGTTTATCCGATACATATTTCAATAAATAATCGCCATGTGCGTGCATACATAATTTAAAATTTTAATTGTTACTGAGCAGCTTTTCTTTATTAATTTTTATTACTTGTAATAGTGTACCAATAACGATAAATAATTTTCAATAAAGCTCTTATAATGTCTTAATCAATTCATACATGAAAGTTTTATAGTAAAACCAGAACGAGGTTAGTCGATTGTCAATTATGCAAAACCTAGGGGTTTCTACACTTTTATTAGAGAGTTAACCCTAAAGAGAAATCGTTACCCGCGATTACAAAGCGCAAAACTAAAATATCCTACTACAAAGGGAATTATTAAAATGGCACGCGAATGCGCTTTTTTCTTTCAACTCTCAATAAAATACTAGTAAGGAGAAAAAACAAACTGAAAATTTCTTACCAACGTTTCTTTCAGTTACGAAAATCTCTGTTATTCCGTGCGCTCCTTTTTATAGAAATCGCATTTCGCGAAAGCAATAAAGCAGGAGTAAATATTTCGATCATTTATTTAGCAAAAACATTTTAATTATCTGTAGAATGCGCCTCAAAAGTCAGTTCCGCTGAATTCAGAAGTGCAAAGGCGTGCCAATCATTTTATTGCATTAGTTGGTTTTTTTGTCTACACACCGACGACCAGTCCGCTAAACTACTTATCGTAAACGTAAAACTTTTAAATTGGACGTTCATTAACTTAATATTTTACACTTTTTGCTGGTCAACCTTCAATTTTAATAATTAAGACCGGTAGTATACAATTTTGATACTATTTTTGAAGTAAGTGTAGGAAAATGAACCGGAAGCCTGCAATTTTTGATTCGGGTAATTACCAAAAAAGTTATTAAAGAATCTTTCTGGAATATTTTGAAATGAACAGATTTCTTTTTAATGATTCTTCATAGTACAACAGCTTGACATATTTTACTGATAATTAAGATTTTGTAGTCCTCTTAAGTGAAAGAAGAAATGAACCTCTCCACAATTAAAAAGTTTTGAAATAATAATGGTTAGTCTTAGCATTCTTCCCTTTATTAAAACGGTAGTTGTGTTTGGAAACTGTGATAAGTAGCATATCTTTGAGAATATCAAAAAAAGTTTACATATCTATCCTGCTGTAAATTAGCAACTATTATCTAATGAGTGAATGAAATAGGTAGATAAACGATAAACGCCAACATAATCATACTCAATTTTATTAGAATCAATAAAAAATACAAAATTATTTCTAATATTTTCTTTTTAAAGTCGCTTTTTTACAATCAGGATAGAGCTTTCTGTGCTCTTGCACACAACGCAGAAGAAATTGCTTCTGCTCTTCCTCGGCGGCGATCAATCCGTGAAAATCTTGCATCAGCTTAAGAGCTCATTTTGCTGTGTCATTGACAGCCTTCAGAGATGATACTTTTATTTGAGCTTCCAAATAGGCTGCACAAAGAAACGCTTTCTTGCAGAAAACTGTGGTCAATCTTCAAGCGCGAAAACACGTTCTTGCTCTTTTTCGATACAAAGTCATCCAAGGTTTTTCCTGAAACCACAAATTAAATAGGTAAGTTTGATTCAGGCAAGATTAAAGACACATAATTACAATAACGCCTTACCTTATAAAGAGTTTGATATTTCTTCCTACATATCTATTTCCAAGATCAAATGATTTCTCACATTCTATGTTGGAAACCATTCTCATCTTCGTTTGGTCATCAACTTCGTCGTCGAGAAACGCTAAGACAGCAATCTCATCAGACAAATTCCTTAAGTGTTAGCAGAACTTGCTCAAAGCTGCATTTGAAATTGATTTATCAATTTCGTCCTACTTTTTCGAAGCTTTCAAAAAGCACAAATCTTAATTTGGTGCTTGTATTGCCAAACTGCACCCAAGCAAGAGTTTTACATAAAGTGTCGCAATGAACAAGAAAACGTCTTGCAATGTTCGTTTGTGTTTCATGCTGATTTTAAGCTGAGGTTGCAGTAAACATACTTTCAAAAAATAAATAGCCCTTGTCATCCATCTCGCTTGGTGCATTGCACCAGGAGGCCTGATCTTCAATTCCTTTTCACGATCTTCCCCTAAAAATATTTTAGATAGTTCAATAAATTCACGGTAGTCATCTCTAACAGTAGATTGTTTCAGTTCGGCCCAATAAAACTTAATGAGTTGGTTAATTTCTGTATCATTTAAATTTTTTTTCACAAAATCAAAACACGTTTGCATATCATCTGGCTTAATATTTTTCTAACTATCTTTAAACTTTTTAGAAAGTGGAATATCCGGGCTGCTAATGACTTGATGAATTTTTACTTCAAGCACTCTTTTCAGAATGAGTTTGTAAACATGATGGTGACGGGAAAGAGTAACACCTCTCTTCGCAACTTTTGTTCCAAGAGCGCATAAGCTCGATTAAAACAACCTGTATTAGAACCTGTTGAGTCGCAGTACATCATTTGTACCTTGTCATTGAGGTCCCAATCTTGAAGAGCTTTAGAAACGACTAAAGCATGCTCTTTTCCTGGCGAACTGTCTAATTTTGGCACGACGAGAAGTTGTCCTTTGTCTTCATAAGTAATAATAATCGGCAGTCGTTCTTCCTTCGAGCTTCTTACGTCTAAGCCAATTCATAATTTGCCATCCCAGTGGATGGTTGCCATTTCCAAAATATTATTCTGGAAATCGGTTTTTAAAGCCTCTGCTCTTTCCTTCCGGGTCTGCGTTTGAATTCGTTGAATTAACGACTTGTTTATTGAAAATTCATCAATACTGAGATCTTTTGTAGCCTGAAGAACGTAAGCAAAATATCTTATGCCTAGCTGACATCTATCTAAAGCTGCAACTAACTTTGGCGTAACAAAATCTTCGTCGTGAGTTCATCAGACAAAAGCCCATTTAGACTTTCGGTAGAGCTACTAGATGTTAAACAACACGATCTTTGAGCTTGGGGTGGCAAATAATCGTGCGAGGAAGTCGATTCAGCCCTTCGACAATGTGTATCTTAGTTTTTTCTTCACTTCCGCAATCTTCCTTTGTCGTACTTTTTCTTCTTTTTCGGCTAACTCTTTATCTACTCCTGCTAAGCAGCCCGGACGTCCTAGTTCTCTATGTCGCTGTAAAAATATTTTGTCCTTCACTATTTTCATTCTGTTGAGGGCATCAGCGTGTGGAATATTAAATAAGTTATCCAAACCCTTTTGAAAATCTTTCTTGCGGCGCTTGTAAACATCTTAAGTTTTCTAACAGTTTTTTGTAGGTCTTGCCAAACTTGGTAAAGATTCACAAGCTTTTTAGCACAGTTTGTTAGTGCTCTTGTGGGTATTCTTGCCTTCTCCCAGAAAATAATACATTCACGAATTATAAGATTTGCACTTTCGTTCACTGTTAATTTAACTTCCCGAGTGTTAAAAAACAAAACTGCCAGAACCTGTCGATTTGAAGGCAATTTTGCGCTTGTTATCTGATGGTTTACCTCTTCGACTAAGAAAATGTCTTTTTTAGCACTTCGTAGTTCCACGGTCATCTTCGAAATGCAAAATAATGCGTGTTAACAACACAACAATTGTCATTACACTGGCTAATCGCATGGGCACGCTCTGCTTCTCCCGTGCTACTTGTATGAACATGTTACGATGCAAGTCGGTACGGGTTTTCGTTAATAGAATTAGCTGAAACTTATTTTGGAAGCATAATAAGGTATAATAAACATAATTAGACGGTATGCTATAAGAAAGAATTGTTCAATGTGTCTTCCAGATTGCGAGCGGCTTTACAAACAGGCAATTCCCAGGATTGGTGGACGATTAGAAAGATTGCAGCTGATTTAAATCTAGAATAAGCATTAAGGCTAGGGTTATTAAAAAGCTTCTAAAAGTTAAATTTAAAAAAATCTAAAGAATCTAAGATTTAAACGAAAAACATGCGCATTGTTTTTCAATCTTTTTTCCCAACAAAAATAATTATGAAGACTCGAGAAATTGATTAAATTTCTCCCTCCAACCGGTTATTTCTATTAGCTTTCCTAAGATATCTAAATATCGACAAATTAAAAATTTCTGGAGATAAAAAGGTGATTATTGGTAACTCTGTCAAACTAACCTGTGTTCAAGTAAGTGAATTTCTTCCGTTACCTAAAACCACAAGTACATAACTTAAAATACAAGCGATAACCCTTACTGTAAACACCCTGAAATACCCAACATGTAATTATGTCAGACATTCAAACCAAAAACAACATAACTCCACTGCAACCTACGGTTAAAATCATAAATGAGGGTGAGCTTTCCCATTCATCTAATTGCAGCCAGCAAAGAAGCCGATAAGATATTTAGTTAGTCAATAGCGCACAGTTTTTAAATTTTAATAGATTTCGTGTACTAAACACCGATAGCGATGTAGTAATCAATGGCAAACGATGAAAATGAATCGAACAAAATATAATTAAGAATACTATAAAATCTCTACTAAAGAATGGATTCACTACCATTTGTTATAGGCGCTAATAAATTTTCTTTGAATATTATCAACAGCTTCTGGAGAATACGACGTATTTCTTGACGAATTCTTGCTTTTAAATCTTTTAAATTTACTGGCGGTATATCTCCAGAAGTTACTGACAATATTCAAAGAGAATTTACTCGTCGCCTTAGCTACTGTTAGGTTGCCAACGGTGCACAATTTGAACATATATCCATAATTACCTTACCGTATGTAAAAAAAATCCTCTTTTAAATTCCCTAATAATAAAATATAGAAATTGCCATTAAAAAAAATCTTGATGATGTTATACCTCCTACATGACTCACCCTGTATAAATATTTTTTGCTTAAAAAATGCGCATTTAAAAATAAAAATCAACCGGTCCGAGCATTTTTCCTAAAAGTTTGTTCCTGAATTTTTAAGAAATTTTTGCATTACTTTACGAAAGCACTGTATATAATTTTGACAGTCGCAGCTACTTCTTGGCCCGAATTTTAAGTTTTATACGTCCATAAAATTGACACTGTATTTAACTGACAGTTTAAAAGTCTCAATAATTGACATTATCATGGAAGCGGATAACTGTGTTCATATTAATAATAATAAATGAATAATATAATAGGCAGCAAAAATAAATGTTAAAATAAACATTTATATTATGAAAGTACAAAAAGACGAGGTTTTCCCAAAGGCGTAGGTGCTAGAACGTGCCAACGTGGTCATCATTTCCACGACTGTCGTAGACCCAGGAATAAATTATGTTTTAGGTGTCGATTCAAAGGAGTAATCTCCAAGCAATGTCCCAGGCCTCATCAGCCATTTCTTTGTCAACTACGGCGGACTTAAATTCCTGCCAAAGCTTCTCGTCCAAGAGTTGTCCTAACGATGGAGAAGGCAGAATGGAAAAAGTGGTAAGAGACGGTTTATTCTTGCTATAAAGAACCTGGAAGCGACCCACACCCTTGGCTATCATTGAAGAGTTCCTCTACCAGTCATCTCGTTAGACTAAAATTTCGTCACCTTCAAGACCAAATATCTTAGGCTGTTGCTTCTAACAGAAAAATATTATTAAGATACCTTCCGCTCTGAATAAATTAGGAGGGAATTGTATACGAAGCCATCAATCCTATGGTACATGAATTGGTGAATCTAGCTAGCGGACACATATAAAGAATATTAATCAATGAATGTACGAGGTGTATAAATAAAGTAATGAGACTAATTTTTTATAATTTTTTTATTTAATTAAAATTAAAATTCCACGTTTTCTCTTCGAAAATCACACAGCAATGGAGACGAATTTTCTTTATAGCAGTGCTGAAACTTAGATACTGAAATTGCCTTTAGCTGGTCGGTTACGACAGTTTTAATGTCTTCTTGTGTCCCAAAATGACGTCCTTGGATGTGATCTTGAGAAGAGAAAAAAATCACAAGGACTCAAATCAGGGAAATAAGGAGGTTAAAAAGCCACAGAGATGTCTTTATTTCTCAAAAACTCATTAATTGAAAATGCAGTGTGGCAAGGCGCATTGTCGTGATGCAGCACCCAGTTGTTCTTGATGCTTGGTCTTACACGCATGACTCTTTTTCAAAGTCTTTTAAGAACTTCTTGGTAAAATTGTTGGTTTACCGTTTGGTTTTGATTTTCGACTTGCTCATTCTTGCTTTTCTTGGCCTTGGTGAGCTTGAAGTGTGCCATTCCTGGTTCTGACGCAAGATCAAAACCCAAGACTTGTCAACAGTAATGACACGTTGCAGAAAATAAGGTTTATTTTTAATCCGCTCCAAATAGTCAAAGCACGTGTCCTTCTTGTTGTTCTTTTGTTCTTGAGACAGGTTTTTCGAAACCACTTTTACGCAAATTTTTCTCATTCCAAATTCATTAGTCAAAACCTCATGAACGTTTGTGTGAGTCAAATTTAGCTGTTCCCCAATCATTCTGACTGTCAAACGACGATCAGAACGTACTGGATCTTGGATTCTAGCGACATCTTTCTCAGTGTTTGCAGTTGCTTTCTTCGGAAAATGCCTTAAACCACCTGAAAACCTGGGCACTTAACAAAATATTGTCCTCATAGGTCTGCTAAAGCTTTGCAACGTTGCAACGAACGCAATAGAAAAAAAAACAGTTCGTGAAAGAAACTCCTACGGACAATCAAATGACTCTACAGAGTTTATATTCGTCCTGGCGGAGCATCACGTATTGTCGGTAATTCTCAGTGTTGCTACATCAAACGTTACATTGCCAGTCTCATTAGTTTATTTACACATCTCGTAGACCCTTTCGTCGTTGGGAAGTTGGTTGTGCGACGGAGCGGTCGCTTTGGCGGACCACCACAATCTAGTTCTGTGCTGTCTTCGAACAGTTTTTTACAGGGCTTCGTCGTTCCAAAGCTGGATGGATAACGGAGTCGTTTTTCGATTTTTTCAGCTCTTATTTGTCGGCCCCAGGTGGATGTGGTGATTTTTTTGGTAATTATCAGCAGACTTAAAATTGTTTTTTTTGTAGCTTCTTTTGAGAATTTCTGTAAGTTGAACATTACGCTAGTTATTGGTATAGTCTGCTTTTCATCCAGTTTAGTTGTTGTTTAATTTCAATTAGTTCAAGCAAAGATGCCTGATGACAGTTTTTAACGATGCTAGGCTGATGTTGAATTAATATGGAAGCGGGTGTGCTTCCGTTTAGGCTTGAGGTTGTTTTAGCTAAAATTAGCTAGAAGTGGTTTTAAGCTGGTTGCTAGAGTTGTGCTTGGAATGATCGAGTTTTCTTAAAGTATTCAGTTTTCCCATGTTTCAAGTGAGGCATTGGTATAGCATTGAGTGAACGCTGTGCGTTAGGTTTGCAAGGTTTTGTAAACAGCATGTATGGTTTCGCATGAAGCGCTCTTTGCAAAATTGTGGTGCACCCCGAGTGGATGTAGTTTGAGTTGTGATGCTTATAGACCGAGCGTAATATAGTTGTACGCCAATGATTCTCAACCTTTTTTTCGTCACGGTACACTTTTAACAATTTAAAAATTTGGCGGCACACTAACAATAAGATAGAGTTAAAAGAATTTTACTAAACTAGTATAATAGCTTTGTTTGGGTTAAATCTAGAACCAGTCCTGAACTGTAATAGTCATGCGCATTGGTTCAGTCAGTCCCCGCTACAAAGGTAGAACCAATCGAACTACTTGTCTGACGTCGTTAATGTATGGGTATTCGTAGTGGCGGCACATTTCAAAAATCTCGCGGCACACTAAAGTGCCGCGGCACAGTGGTTGAGAATCACTTTTGTACGCTTATGTAAGAGCGGATTAGTGATTTAGTTTGCTCTCCTAGTATGGAGAGATTTGTATCCCGGAGGAGATATGTTGATCCTTTTGTACGACCAAGTATGAATGGGTATAGCTAAATGTCGAGGTTGTATATCGAGTTCTTCTTTTGTAGCTATGATTTTTTATTTTAGACAAGATAGACTTTAGGTGACGGTTTCTACGGCTGATTGAGCGGCCGATACTTTAGTTCCTGGAAATTCTGATCCTGATACAGGGTGGTTGGTTGAGCGCAGGTGTGACCATTGTTAGGGCTTGCTTGGTGCACAGTCCCTTACATTAAAAATAAGTTTTGTGTCTGTGTCTTCTTACGTTGGGTCCTGGACTGCTCCTTAAATTCCTAAGGATTAGACTCATCCTTATTTTTTCCGGGTCTAATCCAGGCTTTCTATCTTGCCTTAAGTGTTTCTTCTCTTTTTTCTTTTGCGTTCGTGTGCTACTATTCTGGAACGAATGTGCGTGAACGTCTTGCTTTCTTCTAAATCTTTTTCTTTTTCTATATTCTATTTTCTACTTTTTCTTCTCATTTAGTATTTTTTCAATATTTCGGTGTTGCAAAAGTCTATCTAGAGGAAGTTCCCTTGGCGGGTAGAGCAATTTCAATCCGTCCTTATTTTTTTATATGCGTTGTGCTTTTTTGTAGTCGGGAACGTTTGCGAGCCCGTGTAGTTAGACACGCCACATTAAAAATTTGGTTCCTTGCACCTTAAAGATTACATTGGGTACTCCTGCTGGTGTAAGTGGAGTTGTACTGCTTTACTGGTTTACGGAAGCTTCTTACCGCTTCCCTGACTTCGTTTTGTAAGGGTTGCTTTTCCTCCGCGGATATCAAAGGCTATTAAGGTGTTGGTTTCATTTCTGGGATTGGATGATTTTTAGGGATCTGGTCCTTTTCCTTTTAGAATACCCAGGATTTTCAGGGTTTATTTTGAGGTTTATCGAGCTAGCTGGTGGCTAGAACCTAGGGATCGTTACTGCTACGGCTTGTGTCAATCCTTGAAAAACACTAACTAAAAAGATCGCAGTTTTTTAACTACTTTTGGTTCTTTTTGAAGTTGAGAAACAACAGTGAACGAAGATAATGAAAAATTCTGGTGTCTAGAATTCTTTTTAAAATGATACCTTGAATATTTAAAGTAGTGCAGTGATTACGTGCATAAAAGAATTATTCCAATTTATATTAACCAATAAATTAAAATATAATGCTTGCCCCGGAGAAAGATAATTTTTAATGAATCGAAACGGAAAGTAAAATATTTTAGTTAGAAGCACTAACCTGTCATTGTCATGTTTATCACAGCACCTATCAGCGATTAATGCTGCATTTACAGAGAGTACATAATTTGTAAGTATTATACTTACACTCACAGCTCACTTTTACTTACAATTACATAAGTACTTAAAACTATTTATTCGCGATCAAGCAACTGATATTTTAACTTTATCTGAAACTTGGCTTAACCTTAGAAAAAACTAAACCATCATATGGGATTTAAATTTGTGAGAAATGATAGACTAGACAGAGGGAGTGGAATGGGGTTGTTCTTACTATTGCCAGTAACTAAGTTATTTTTTCTAAGTATGAGATAAAAGTGCAATATTTAGACATTTGTTAAATATTCCTTTTACAACTTACCTATCATAACTAGCGCAATTATAGTCTTCTAACTTTATTATCTTGGTTTATGATAAATTAATTTAAAAAAACATCAGAAAAATTTTTTAAGAATTGTTTTTATTTTTTCTCAAGCATACATAATTATTTTACAAGTTCAACACAATGATTCTTCTAAAATTTAATGGTACTATTTACAAAGAACAACTTATAACTTAGAAAACACTGATTAACAATAATCGAAAAGGCACCAGTCAATGATTATTGGCAGATCGAATAGGTCCACGTTTTAAAATACTCCTGGAAAGTATCAGTTATTTTTAAAATAAAATTAAGGTCGGTTTTTTTCAATGAAAAATCAGCGTAGAACGTTAGAAGTGCAAGTTTTTCAACAAACTTTCCAGAATGACCTATTCCATCTGTTGTTTTTCTTATGTATAACACTAGAAAGAAACAAAACTTAAAATTACAAGAAAATTATCTTTGGTATTTAAGCTGTATGAAAGTTTAGTTAGAAGTTTTCAATTTGAAGGTGCTTTATTTCCGGTCTGAATTTATTTTTAAGTTTGCTTTATAAGCAAGAAATGTAAATTTATCCAAGTTTCCTTTAATAGATTGAAAACTTTTAATCAAAACTTGAAGACCTATTTTAGAAAAAGTGCAAATACAAGCCATATCAGTGCTGGTTTTGTACATACTTACAGTTCATTGTTTTGTTTTAAGTATTATTATTTGCACCCCGTCTGAAATTTTTACGAAGAATCAGATTGAATAGCGCTTACAACCTAAGTTATCATTTTAAATTTTTGTTTATTTGTTTGATAAGATTTTATAGACTAGACTGGTCCTCTGTCCCAATAAAACTATACAAAATCTGTTAACAATTTTTTTAAATTTATTTTTATCTAAAATATTTCCTAAAGGAATGTAAGAAAAACTTTATTTACAAATTATCTGGAAAGAGTTTACAAGAAAACTTTACATACTTAAACATTAAACTTCAAACTTTGGTTTGCCGTGGACTAAATATTTGTACAATAGAATATACATCTCGCGTTATTATCCCTATTTTACAGTAACACGATAACGTAATACGAATAATGCTAGTAATAATAATAATAATAATAATAATAATAATACAAAGACAGTCAGGGGGTGGACGGTTGTGTTCGTCCTAAAAAAGACACAGGCACATAGTGGACGGAAATGTAGCACATATTACAATCATGCAAAAGTCTTTTTATCAAGTAAAATTTCACCATTTAATTGGGAAACGAGAATTTATGGAAATTGTATGACTTGCTATCTTTTGTGCACACGCAAAGAAAGGGGGAATCCAAATCAAATAAGTTCGCGTGTGTCCCTCAACCACTTGTAAGATGTAATAAGAGATTTTGATTACGTGACTATTTTTCCCTACCTTCGCTCATCATCAGTCGGGTTAATTATAAATTTGACTACGAAAAGAAAAACACAAAGAAAATTATCATGGCACGTAAGCACGGGCTTTGTAAATATTCTTCCTTCTTTCAATTTAAATCAACTATAAATAATAAAATGGCACCTACTTAAAATGGCATTCATCGTTTCCCTATAAAAATTATTATTGATTATAAAATAATATAAACTTAACTACTACTGGTAACTTCTGGCTTCATATCTTCTAAAGGTGTGTTCTCCATTTTTACATTTGTGTATTTGTAATTTGCCGTGATCGGCATGTCAGGAGCGGATGGATGTTGTGATTCACGGTGTCTTCTAAGGTCAACTTTGCGTTGGAAAGCCTTTTCGCATAGGCCGCACGAGAATGGTTTGTAGCCTGTATGTTTGCGCATGTGAGTGATCAGATTAGATGATTGGCTAAAAGCTTTAGCACATACAACGCATTTATGAGGCTTTTCACCTGCAACAGATATAATACTATTAGAATTGATGGGAAATTTCCTTGGCTTCATTAAATAAGAATGTTGAAAATAATAAATAAATTTTCTAAATTAGTCTTATTAGAATTATTCAAACTTTACTGTAAATGGGCAAGAAGCGACATCTCCTCTCCTGGGATACCCATTCTATTTATTAAAACGTCTTTATAAGTTTTATTACCAAAAACAGGTTGTTGACATGAAGTGGTACTCATAAAATATGAAAGAGAAAGAGTTCCAATTCAATTACCAATTCTAATAAGTTCATGACTGCAATATTATTAATTGTATAGTTGGATAGATGATATTTATCAATTCTCACTATATAGCGGGTACTTTAAAGCTCATTAATACAGATTAAGAATTCTCTCAATAAATATTTAAGTAAGCGGTTTCTAAAGAGGGACATTTTCTACATAAATATTCTAAATAGCGATAGAACTTAAAATTTAAATAAACAATTTAATAGAGAATTCGAATTGAACACTTAATTTACTTAAAATTGCTCTGTTTTAATTGCATAGGTCTAATCTATAGGCGAATTAATAGGAACACTTTAATAACGTTTCCTAATTACACTATAAAGCTAGATATTAACATCAATTAAGAGATATGCTAGTCAAATATAGTTCTACTAAACTTCTTTGTTTTCGTTCATGGAGAATACTTAATGAAATTCCAAGAAACCGAACATGTAAAATAAGTCCTTACAGTATGACATTAGAGAAGTTTCACAAAACGTTTCGGTATATTATAATGTATAGATTATATAGAAACAAGGACAGTAAAGATGCATGCTTGGTAGTATGTAATTTATTGGAAATGGTGCTGCATTTAGTGAGAAATGCCCTCTCGTATTTGTTTTAAAAAAATGTCCATCAGTCTGGACAATTGTTATTATGTAATGAAATTAATTTTTACTGTGCAGTATTATAACCTTGTACTCGCGCGGCGATAATGTTAGTCAGTTTAGATAAACTATCACAGGAATGATAAGGGAACTAATGAAAGACATAAAAGAAATAAAGGAAAATCAGTTATCAAGAAGAAATTAAACAACTCAAGGAGGAAAATAAATAACTAAAGTAAGCTAATTGAAACCTGCCAAAAATATATGGTCAACATGAATGGCAGGTTGAAAAAATTAGAGAAGGATAAAGCCAAAAATAGCATAACACTAGCAAGAATAACAATAATAAAGAACTTAAAGAGGCAATGCAGAATTTTGTAAAGAGAGCAATAGGAGTAAAAGCAAAAATCAAGCAAGCTATAAAGATAGTCCCAGAAACATGCAAACTTGAATTTATTAACTTGCAAATAAACAAGAACCTGAAATCCAACATAAAACAAGAAATATAGTAGCGCCGGAAAAGAGACATAGCAAAGACGTTAAAATAAAGTATCAAGACATTATCATAGATGAAAAAGAGTGGATATGGGAAAACAAAGAAGAAAGAGAAAACTAACTATATTGAACAAAAAGAATCAAAAAGCTAAGTTTAACCAATCAGAGTAAAAAGATAACGATAATGGCAAGTAAAATGGGCACAAATATATGAACCACAAAGAAGGAAAAAAGAAAACAACAAAGTAGAAGGGAAAAACAAGGAAACAGATAACACGATAAATCAAAAACAGAAAAATATTGAAAATAGGTACATGGAACGTGCGTAGCCTAAAAGGAAACGAAGAAGAAATACTGTAAGGTGGGGTTACTTTGCCAGTGTGGGTGACTTGCCAGTTTGCGTTTCAGTTTAAATAAAAATTTGTACTTTCTGCGTGCTTTGCATTTGCCAGTTAACATTCACGTTGTAGGTTCCAGAGGCACTGCAGAATTCGACATTGTAACTATTTGACAGTGGCAGTTAATGTATCTAGAGGGTAACAGTTTGATGCAGCTACCCCTAGGATTCAACTTGTACAGAAAGAACTTAACCTTACCAATACACGTATATCCATTCAGAGAATCAAAAGACACCTGCGGAAGGCCTCTCCGACGCCAAACACTTAAAGAATTTTTAACAAAACTTCTAAAATCGACTATCTTGACAGTTCACTAGTAAAACGACAACCATGACACTATGATATCGCGGCTGCGTTCCTGCTACTCTCCGACAGCGTACCAACCGACAGTATCAACCCAATTTCCCTACATCACCTGGAGAACATTGACCTAGCGCGAGCATAAATGAATTCATTAAAAAATGAACTTTTAACTCCTACTAACCTAACCACACTCCCGCTTGGAGTGAAATTCATTTTAAAAAATGAACGTTTAACTGCTTCTAACCTAACCACACCTTCGCTAGGCCACCCTCCCGCAAGATTGGGTCATTTTGCAAGTGAAAGAAGCCGCCTATAACATCCATACGCGGTTCATGTTGCAGTAGGGCGTTGGTAGTGTGTGCAGCAGCTGAATTAGTTGCCAACTTCATTGTTTCTATCGTGCAACATAACCTATGATGTGCTTAAAAATCGTGTTTGTTTTTCGTCGGTTTCATCAAGATTGAAATAATTTTCTTTACCCCGGCCACCTAATTGCTTTCTGTGAGTATTCCTGTACCTGCTGATACAAAAACTTGCTCTCAAAACGTCGCTTTCCTAGGGGGTAACTATATCGAACAATTACCCTCGCTTATACTTTATATATATGGCTTGATTTGTTGTGGTGGTATGTAATAAATATAAATCGTTGCATTGACTACAAGTTTGTCGTCATAACATGAAATTTTGTGTACTTTGTTACAGTTGGCAAACTCGCCTCGCGTTTGGCAAAGTCACCCCCTAACAACGTGAATGTTATAAATGATTTGAAACATTTGAGAAGACATGCCGTGGATCTACAGATGACGTCTTGGTTCACGAAAATACCAGAGGATTTAAATAGGGTTTTAAGGGAAATAACGAATGAGCATTTAACCTACACACAGGCTTTTTAATATTCCCAAAAGAATTTTATTCAATAAAGCAAAACATGTACATACTCAAACTGCTGCTGGTCAAACAGCACTGCCACTGCATGTAGAAAGATCCATAGTGGATGTCTTGATAGCAGCTGCAAGGCTTGGTAGTCTTCTAAGTGGTTTGGACTTACGAAAAATGGTAAAACGACATTTAGACCAGCAAGGTGCAACTTTAACAGAATTTAAAAACAATCTACCTGGAAAAGATTGATGTATGACGTTTCTAAAAAAACTTAAAGATCGCCTTACCAACAAGCATTGTCAGATTATCGAGCGGATGAGCGCGGAACAGGTAGAGGGAAGCATGAAAGCATATTTCCATAACTTGGAACAATCACTTGTTGGTATTCAACCAATCAACATATTAAACTACGATGAGATCCACCTTACATATCAACTCGGTACTAAAGAGTGCATCTTCTCTCTGGAACTAAATATCCTGAGAGAATCCTGGATTCAACAAAGACAACAATATCACTAATGTCTGCAGCAACTGCAGACAACAAATCCCTTCCACTGTACGTCGTCTACAAGACAGAACGAATTTATGATGGGTGATGCATTGGTGGACTTAGACATACTAGGTAAAATCACACCAAATTAGGCAGATTCGATGCAGCGTGTTTTGAAGACGGGTTCCTCAATATCGTACTTCCTTGGGCTAAGTCAGCACAACGGCATTCGATTTGTGTTCCTACCACACGAAACACAACCGCTCGATGTGAGCTTTCCAGGTCCTTAAAAGCAGCATGGAGAAGTATCTTAACGGATTATAAGTTAGAAAATCATAGAGAAGAGATACTTAATAAGTTTTCCTTTCCATCTCTATTAAAACCGTTGGTGGACAAAATTTAAGTAAATGAACGCAGCATAATACAGCATGGTTTTAGGGCAACAGGCATCCAACCGTTCAACCCAAACGAGGTTCTTAAGAAACTACCAAATTATTGTGCTGGAAGGAGCAGTAGTTGAAACACTTACATAATTTAAAGAACACTCGCTCTAACAAGGGCGCGACAGAAACAAAGAGAAGAAATATGATGGTCCATATTGACCCAGGGAAACGTATGAAAATCTTGAAAATGACTTACACGAGGAAGATACTGATGATGATGATGATCTAGACGACAACGTAAAAGAGAAGATGCAAAAGAAACATATCGAATCAAATCAATCTGAATCAGTCAGAACTTCAAACCCAAATAGACAGAGGAAGATGACTAATATTGACAAAGAAACTGATGAATCTTTGCTGGCACCAGACTCTTGAAGATGTTATACAAGAAGAAGACTTTATTGCAGATCATTTTGAAACTAAAAAAACTATAAAACATTTTATTGGAATAGTTTTGGAGACCAATGAGGATTCTTTTGAAATTAAATTTTTGAGAAAGAAGCTGAACAACAAGTTTGTGTTTCCCAACAAAGAAGATTGCACTGACGTTTATACAGATGAAATAGAAAAGGTTTTGCCCAAGCCTAAAACTCAAAAATACAATACTAGACACATATTTGAGTTTGAAACTGACTTAACAATGTATACTTTGTAAACATTTTAGTTTCTATATGTTTCTATAATAAATTTGTTTCTAATAATGTATCTGTTTGATTTCTTATTTAAAAAATACACTTTTTGGCGCGCACGATTTTTTTACAATTTTTCTAAAACTACTTACTTTTTAAAATGCTTTTTGATGGCAAAGTCGCTCTTCAGCGCCACCTAACATGTCATTATATACGTTTTTAACATTCAGGCAAAGTCGTCTCAAACCTGGGGTGACTTTGCCAGATATTTAAAAATAAAACAAATATTAAATTTAAAAATTTATTGTACCCTTGCGATACTAAAAGCAAGTACATAAATACATCACAGGCTTGAATTCTAAATATGTAACCGAATTTTTAAAAAAGTTACATCCAATGAACCTTGAAATCCAGGCAAAGCCACCCTACATTAGGGTAGACGAAGAGATGATTAACAATCAGGTAGAAATTTTGGAAATTACAGAAGAGGTTTAGCAGGAATACTTAAAGGATACTGGCTTTTGTGGAGAGGAGCAGAAGACATGGCGAGAGCAACAAGAGACATAGGTATTATATCGTATCTGAACCAAATAAATTAAAAAATATGATTCAAAGAAGGAAGAGTTGTGGACCGTAATAATAGCATACGATGAAAACGAAGATGTAAAAAAATAGAAAAAGATAAATTTTTTGAACTACTACAAGACAAATTGACGAAAAAAAAGGAAACATTTTAATAATGGGAGACCTGAATAGACGTGTAGGAAAACACAATAAAGGTATTGGAGAGTATAAAAAAAAAGAAATAGAAGAAATAAAATAACACTGGGAAAAGAATAATCGATTTTTGTGTAAAAAACAATTTAGTAACAGTCAATTTTAGTTTAAGTTTAGACACAAAGACATCTACAAATATACAAGAATAGAGTACAACAAAAATGAAGAAATAATACTTGATTATTTTCTGATTAGTAAACAAAAACGGTAACTTATAAAGGACGTGGAGATAACAAGAAGGGCAAAAATTGGAAAGCGACCATTTCTTAGTAAGGATGGATTAGAAAAGACAAACGAAAGAGAGAGAAGATACAAGAAGAAAAAAGGTCATTAGTAAAATAAGAAGCTATAAACTTAAGGACTCAGAGTGTAGAGAGAAATATCTAGAAATAATAAAAAACAAATAGGAGAGAATACAATAGAACGAAAATGGGTATCATTTAAAAACAACATACGACTCGCAGCGAAAGAAAGTTGTGGCACGGTGAAAATAACAAACAAAAATGATAAAAAGACATATTACTGAACAAAGAAACTACAAATAAACATTAAAAATAAAAAAGAATGCTGGAAGAAATTCTTAAATAGTAAAAAAAAGAGAAGAAATATACAAAAAAAAAGAAGAAAAGAGATAATAAGATGACAGAATTATAGGAAAAACCAAAAATTATCCTATAGAACTTATACAGAAAATAAGAATATAACATGAAAAATATAAAGGATAAAAAAGGAAAGATAATAACAGAAGAAGAAAAGATTATGAAAAGATAAAGGTAGTACTTTGAAGAACTCACACAATCAGAAACAAACAACGTAGAGGAAAAGAGAAAATAGATAGGAACGTACCGGAAACAGACACGATTAAAGAAGAAAAAGTAACAAAAGCAATAAACAAGTTAAAATTAGGAGAAGCACCAGGAAGGGACAATATAACAGTAGAAATGCTGAAATATATGGATGAGGAAGGTATAAAACAGTCAACAAGAATATAAAAATACTAAGAGAATCAAACTCAGGAACCATACTATTAAATTTATAAGAAAAGGGACAAAAGTGACTGTTCCAATTATAGAGATATAACACTTGGAAGCGTTCCTGAAAAAAATTTAGCAAAAATAATAGAAAAAAGGATAAGAAATGTCAATAGAAGATACAAAATGTGTATTTAGAAGCGGAAAAGATACACAAGATCTAATATTCATTATCAGACAGGCAATTGAAGAATTGATAAATAAAATCAGAGATATCCACATCTGCTTTATAGCTCTCAAAAAAGCTTATGAAAAACTTTGGAAACGAGCAAAATAGACACCATAAGAACAAACAATGAAAAATCAAAAAGATTCGTAACTAAAATAGGAGTAAAACAAGGATGCATATTAAGCCCACTGCTATTTTCGATAGTACTAGAAGAGGCCATCAAAAAGGCAAAAAATAGTTATTGGAAAAGGCAACAAATGTTCTCCGATGATAAGGTTATATTAGCAGAAACAGGGAAAGACCCATCTGGAAGTTTTGATGAGGAGTTAATGAAGATAAATATGAAAATTAATACAGAAAAAACGGAAAGTATGATAATTTTAGGAGTAATTAAATACATTGTATACAGATAATAGAAGACCAATTGAACAAGTGGGGAGTTATAAATATTTGGGATCGAAATACAAAATAATGGAAATAAATGAAAGATTGGGAAAACAAGAAACACATTTAACATGCTGAAAATAATCTTTTTAGGAAAGAAAGAAATACCAACAAGATTAAAACAGAAGTAATTTAAAAAATGGTCAAACCGGCATTAATGTACAGTGGTGAATTAAGGACATTAACAGGAAAGTGCAAAACAGGAGTAAACGCGATGGAAATGAGATTCTTGAGAAAAATAATGGGGAAAACTACAAATCGAAATCGTAAATGATAAAATAGTGGAAGGGCAGTTAAGATGCTTTGGGCACGTGTGTGTCATGTGTGACGATAGACTTACAAAAAAAGTATTTGAAACATGAGTGACAGGAGAAAATAGAAGAGGAATACCACGAGAAAGATGGGTAGATACGATTAGGGAAGAAACGGAGAAAAAAAAAGGAAAGGAATTTTAAACAACGAACACGGGGTATGAAGAAAGGGAGAGAGATATGCAAGACAAGAGAATACGAAGAGAGATAAACTCAACTCCACCAACCCGCCTTACACCAAATGGTAGAAAAGCGTAATATTAAAAAAGTAAGTAGGGTAAACGCACCTAAATGCGTCCAGCTCCAACAGCCCACCGCCTAATGAGTTATTGTTTTATAAATAAATTATGGTGGCTCAGATAACTGCAATTTTTAGTACTGTGTTATCTACTATACCTCATTCTAAATAAATAAAAATTATTTGTCAATGATTAGTTTTTAATTACTTTCGGAACGTGCGATTACGATAAGACGAGAAATTCTTGCATCCTAGATAAATTTAGGCATTGTTTTTAACATCTTTGTGAATATTTTTGTTTGTTAAATCAGAACGGTACTCCTTCTTTATATTAAATGCAGAGAATCAGGAATTATCATTAAGCAAATATCGAAAACAAAGGGTGGATCGCTTACTGGTGCAAAATGCGCATTTCGATGAATTATTTTTTTTTAAATATAAAACTAAACATTTTATAACTTTTGACGATAAGTATGTATACTACTTATAGGTGAACTGTTATACAAAAAGTTTCATTAATAAATACTATTTAGTTTTAAATCTAAACGAGTTTGAATTTTAAATATTGTTTAGGTGGCAGGGCATTGGTGCTTTTACTCTATCTAAGTCTCTCTAAATAGTAAAAAGTAGTTAACTTGCTGGAAATCGTATCATAGAATGTGCATCAGAATTTCTGACTTTCTCACCAGTACTTACAGTACAACTTGAATTGCTTTCTGTGTTCATAAGCAATCTCAAAGAAGACAACGACTCTTATCGACTAGCTTCTGAGTCTGTTAAAGTAAAAATCTGCTTTCCCATGACATCAACACTGACAAATTATCATTTTTGTTTAAACCAGTAAAAATTAGTTTAGATTGGTTTTCTTTAAATTTTTGTTAAAATTTAGATTGCAATATGATGTTTGTGTTATTAAATGATTTGAAATAATGTAATGAATCCAAGAAATAACAAATAATTTTAATAACGCGTTTTAAAAAATCTCCAGTCGGTTCATATCGCCTCCTTACACACGTTCTATACCTGCGATAACTCTTGGTACGCCATAAGAATCAAATATCTTTCAATATATAAATAAATAGCACAAAAAGAACTTTTACCATAGAAAGTTAAAAACAATACTTTACCCTTTTTTGACATTAACATAGCTGTAGTAAATAAAAGTTTTGAATTTTCTATATATCATAAAACAACCCACATCAATAATATCATTCCATATCAAAGTCCATAATAAATTTCATAATCCACCGCCTCATTAACACACCCATGAACAATAATATCCATAAAAAAGAAATAAAGATTATCAAAGAAATAGCGAAGAACAATGGTTACTGTGCAAGAATTGTAGACAAGATATGAAACGAAAAGAATATCAAACAAGATAGGAAAAGTAAAAAAAAACATAGTAACAATAACCTTCAATCGAACCATAAAGGAACTTTTTGTAGACACAAAGATAAAATATCAGAATTAGACAATGCTGATGTATACTATAGGCTTGAATGCGGGGAGAACACCTGTAACACGATTTATGTAGAAATGACAACCAGAAGCATAAAGAAGAGGATGGGTAAGCACTATAGGGACATCAGACCTAATAATGTCAATATAAACTCGCCTTTTGCTAATCATATACTTAATACTAATCACAATTTCAATCCGGAAAAGAATGTAACAATACTGCACAAACTCAACAACAAACTTTATAATAAAATTCACCTTTATGAACAAACGGAGATTGTAAAGCATGCCAGAAATTCTGATTATAATGTATCTAATTGCCCCGCGAGCAACGAAAAACCAAAAATAACGAATTCACAAAGAAATTCGAAATTTTGTATCTCTGAAGCCGAATTTAGTACTGTAAAATAGTCTCTCTCTTTGGAGAACCTACAATACAATTCACTTGGTTCCACATTACTAGGCTTGCCCATAAGACCCCAAACAATTCATTTTCGCCGCTATGTTTGCTTTGTATGCACAGTGCAGTTGTAGAACCTCATGCTTGATCTACCTTCTGAGTTTGGCAAAAATCTGCACACTTTGACCCCTCTTCATTCCCCTCCTATCGACCGATCCTAATCTCGTCCGAATCTAAGAGCGAAACGGTGGATGCAAATTATTTGATTCTTATGGTGAGGAGAAAATAATTAATATAAGACAGGAAATGAGATAATGAAACAATGTGTCATTCTGCATATGTGTCAAATCTTAGAGATAATTTTGTATAGCAACTTCTGAGCGGACATAAGATAATTATTTTTCATTAAATTATTTTAATTTTTGTTTGTGAAAGTGGGCAAATCAGTCGGTGGACAATTCACATCGCTAACTTGAAATTGCTCGGATTTTCGAAGGTCTCATAGAAGAGTAACGCTCAAATATTCAAAGATTATTGGGATTGAAATTAAGTATTTAGAGAACAACAAACTCATTTACGGCTCAAAAAGTAAATTTCCTATAAGACAGAAAAGAAAAGTTCTAAAAAGTCGTAAAAACGTATTTGAAACGCAAAAATGAAAACACTTTGTGAAAAACTTTGAACTGTCTGTTAGCCAGCTATGCATTAGATCATCAAAGCAGTTTGGGACATCCATTGCAACACGTTCTTGTTCTACCACAGCCTATAGACACGGCAAGAGATGAAACACAGTCCGTTTTGATTCGCACCACCAATTCCGATGTTGTAGTGCTGCCAGAGTACCAGACTACTTGAGTTGCCGATTTTTTTCAGTAGTGATGGCAAGTAAAGTTGTCGATCAGTTCATCAAATTTCTGAAACTCTTGGCAACAAGGAGGTTCCCTGGGCTTTCTTTTTTAAGTCGAACCACATTTATCTGATTTTACGGGTCTACGTCGAGTCAATCGGGCCGTCCAGGCCTGCATACCGTGCTGTTTGACCCTGTCGGGCTGTCTGGACCTGTCGCGCTTTTTGGTCCTGTACGGCTTATCAGGCTATTCGGCCCTGTCGGGTTTGTCAGGTTGTTCGGGCTTGTCAGATTTTTGGCTTATCGAGTCGGTCAGGCTTTTCGGGCCGTTACTTCTGTAGCGTAGAAGCCTGTACGTGCCTCAATTTGAGAATCGATCGAGCTTTCTGGGCCTATGTCGGCTCAATCATACCTGTCGGACCGTTTGAGCCTCCGAGTTGGGCCGGGCCGGGCTGTGCCTGAGAATTTTGGCCTGCGCAGGACTCTAGTTGTGACACAACGTTTTCTTTTGGTCTGTGTTACCCTAAACATGAGAAGTCTGTCTTGTTCACTAATGATCACGTACAATTCAAGATAACTCTGTCACACTCAACTCTTACTCTTGTCATCTTGTATAAACTAACTCTAAATGCATAAAATTTGAAACGCCTCTAAACGTTTGAAAACTACCCCATTCTTTTTAGATTACCAATCCTTGAGATTCCGTACACCAGGACAGCTTTTAATTTTGAGAAATTGTTTTTTTGATTTCAAAAAGCACTGCAGGTCATATTATGTATGTAGGTGTTAGAGACAAACACGCCAAGTCTCGTGTTTGTATTATGAAATGAATAATAAAAAGTTAGCAACGTTATCAGAAGTCCACACTGTATTTCATTGCCCTCTATTACTTTACAGAAACAACCAATAATTTTCCAGAAAACGCTAATCTATTTATTTCAAATTGAAACATTTAACAAACCCTTTCACACTAAATTACAACATTTCGATTTTCCGTTAGGGACATTTTAATCAAGATATTTAAATTACAGTAACAATTTTTTAAGTGGGTTTTTCTTTTAATAATGAAAAGTACCTGTGTGGTTAATCATAATCAGTTTGTAATGTAATTGATTGAAGCAAGCACGATCGGGGTAAAGTCGAATAGAATACGCGCCATATTTTTTTTATTAAGTATAACGCTTTATCATGAAGAGCATTTCATTTTCCATGTTGGATACCTCATAAACGATAGTGAAAAACTGTGTAATACCTAGTAACCGTTTTATCTGACATAAAATATCACTTGTCAGATGGATAATTTAGTAATTGCTTTTGTGTATTGCGCCTGACGTATGAATAATTTATGCTCTTTAGATGTTTACATATGCCCCGCGTTTAATAATTTAAATGATTACTGCTGCATAAAACAAAATATTAATGCAAATAAGTAAATAGCATGACCGAGTTATAGTACATTTTAACAGAAAGAATTTGTCTTGTAACTGTATTTTATTGTATGTAAACTATGATAAATTAATTATTGTAAAGTTTTTTAAAAAAAGCTCTTAAGTATGTTATGCGACGACAATTGTAAACTTCGAACCCCGTAGGCCGTCAATCATATAAGTATGTATGATAATGATACCCATTGAATGTTGTGTTTTTTTTTCAAGATAAACAGTTAGCATTATTAGCACCTTATAACATGCTCGTACTGACATAATTATATATTATCAACACATTTGTTGCAATTAAACGTTTTTGTTAGTTTATAAGAATTTTTAAACCTAAAAAGTTGCATTTTATATCTCTTCTAATGATAATAATTCACTGAATTACTACTTGACCTGTATTATCTATTTATGGTTTGGCATTGATCCAGTTGTAAAGATTAATGTAATACGAATAAAAAAATCGAGAATAATATTTAATAAGGAGTTTTCTTTAAAGGGTGCCATTAAATAAATTTGTTATCTTACGCGGACATGGTTATTTACATAAATAAAAAGACGAGCAATTTCCATTTCATTTACGCTTTTCGTTTTGCTCCACTTGCAACCAACAATTGGAACGAACGCGTCCATCGTTTGTTATTATTACAAAAAATTATTTGGTTTCTGGGTTGATTTATAAAAAGCTTCTCTTAATCTTTTCGTTTATTTGCACTGTTACACTTCGTTGAATATGAGGCGTGACATGTTTTCATTGGGAGGTTCTTTATTGTATTACTGTTTATGTGAACTTGTGAATTAATAGAATTAATTCTTAATGATAATTGACATAGTTTTTAGTTTTTAAACTGAATAGTTGAACAACTGAGTTTGTCCTGTTTTTAAATTGTATCTTAATAAATTCTGACAAATTTCTATGTGTATTCAAAGCTACTTCTTATTTAGATAGATCAGCCGGGGTTCGAACTCGATATCTCTTGATTTTGTAGTCCTTCTCAATCAAAAACATAAGTTGCTTTATTGCATGCAAAATATATTTTGTGAACATCTTAGAAATTAAAAATTACAAAATTCACATTTTCCAAAATTAAGGTTACCTTTTCTGAAATTGAGATTAAAAGGACAGAATTACTCGTCAGTCTCACTCTTGGAAGTGTATTGTATTCTATTTGTAATTTCTTGATTGTTTCGATCTTAGCTTTTAATCTTAGATATCTAAAAGAAATTGAGATACCTAATCAAGCTTTTCATAATTGACTGAGTGAGGCTGCTCATTCGGGTGATACGCATAAATCTGATAAATTTATACACAATACAGATCTTTGGCTGACTAGGAAGTAACCAGTATAAACTTGATCTAACATACCTATGGAGCTCAGAAATATCAATTTAAATTAATGCTAACGGTCCATTCTCCTCGAAGACGCGTAGTATCCTAACGCTCTCCATTAGCTATTAAAAGGCTATACTCTCCTCTGGTGTAATGATACAATGCCAAGTTTGGCCAAAACATTGTATCATCCTAAAGATAACATATGTTTAAGAAATCAATCCATTTCGATAGACATTTACGAGTGTAACTTTCTCTATTTAACTCTTAATGTTACCTCGCTCTACATATGATTCAAAAACCGCAGGTGTGGAAATTCCACATCCCACTAATACTTTGTCGGACAATCTAGTGTTTTCTTTGAATTTCATATTATTTGAGCAATCATCAATACTGTCAGAATAGTAATAGTAGTAGGGAAGACTAAAGCTTAGCAAATAGGCCTTTATAGGGCGTTTCCCACTAACCTCTCTCCATTTCCTCAACTGTCTACATTCTCTCCCCTGCTCTCTGCGCGAACCTACCCAGGCTGTCAGGCCAGGCTACAGAGCTCAACTCTTTCCTTGTTAGTGTAACGATTTGAAAGATATTAAACCTCAGTCTTTCGTAACACTCACGTTTTCCCAGAAAATGAAAAAAGACACCTATGAGCGACAGGTGTCCTCTTAAGATGCTATGGCCTGCGAGGATCCCGATTAAAAGACTTAGGATCTTCCGGATCTTGACTATTAGCTAGTCTAACTTTGACAAGTTAAAACCGGTTATATGGTCTTTTGCCCGACCACTGCTTCTTAGTCAGTCTACCTTTAGAATCTCGTAAGTCTGTGCATTTAGGGTTAACAAGATCTGTTGCCTTGATATCTCTACAAAAGGTATTTCTGGCTCCAAGTTTCACGAATTCATTCGTCTTCTCGTTGCCTTGACAAGGTTAACCTCTTATGTTGTGGCAAGTTCTTCAAAGCGTCTGTACATTCCTGCACAAAAGAATTTCTTGTTCTGGCTGCACGGACCACTTTTAGTGTTTCAGATATATACCTTTGGCGTCGTCATCTTCGCATGTTCTCTATACACCATCGATAGAATCTCATAGACTTCAGCCTGAGAAAAACCATGGTGTGCTTTCTCAAAGCGTTAATTCCCTCCCACGTGTAATTTTTCTAGATAGATGCCTGCATGGTCGGTGTTAAACCTATTTCATAGCCACAACTTCCGCATTCTGAGGTGTGCCACCATTGTTTCTTTCCTTATTCATGTTGGAACGTGTGCCAGCCCCAATAGAATTTCAAGTGCAGCCGTAAGGGTCGTCCTCATTGCATTGGTTATAAGGACTAATCCCAGAAATAAAGAGCTCACTGATATTTGCTAATATTTTATTTTTTTTAAATGTGAAAAGTTAAAAAATAAAACAACTTTTACATGTAGTACATATGATCAAACGGAAAAAGCAATAAGAAATCAATTGGGACGGTAAAATTTCCTAATTTTTCCATGACTGCCTTTTATTAAGCTTTGCACACCCTTGACATTGACTTTACGAACAGTAGCGCCCTAGACTTTTTAAATTCTTCCATGCTGTGGGCAGTCCATCCATCGCGCTTAGTCTTCCTCTTGACAATTGCCCAGTAGCGTTCGATAGAACGGAGTTGTGGACGATTTGGTGGATTCACATCTTTCGAGACAAAATCGACATTGCTTGCTCTAAGCAGCTCTAACGTGGGTTGGACTTAATGCGCTGATACCAAATCTACCCAAAATAAAGGTGGGTCTTTGTGCTTACGATACACTACCAGCAGACGTTTCTGTCTACATTCGGTTCTGTAAATTGGTCCGATTGTTCCAGTCGTGTAAAATGTGGAACTTTTTAGTCTGCATGAACAAATAGCTTGCCACACTAAGACTTTGTCGTCAAATTTTGCTACTTGAATTGTTTTGTCTTCGTCTCCAACAACTTCCCCTTTTCTTGCTGTATAAAATTGTGGTCTCTGTAACGTCTTAGTGTCCATTTTTACGTAAGTCTCATCGCCCATTCTTTTTCATTTAGCAATAGACTATAAAGCTGTTTAGCTCGCTTAAGAGCACGGTCTTGCTGATCTGCACTTCGTTTTGGTACTTTTTGTTTTCTGTACAACCTAATATTGCATCTTTCTTTAATTCTCTGAATAGTTGACCTACTTGTACCAACTTGTTTTTGCTGTATCGCGAAGAGATAAATTTCTTTTAGTTGTTAAAAGCCTTATAACTTTTTCTTCTACTCTTCGACAGAATGTTCCCCTTTTTCGTCTTCTACCCTTCAAATTATTTAAAGAACGATGCTATTCGTACTTACGTATCACTTTTCGCACACCACTTAAAGAACATTTTGTTAATTTTGCGATACTTCTCACTGATAATCCTTCTGTAAACCATTTGTGCACAATTGGTTTTCTTCTTTTTGTATTAATTTGCGGCATAACTGTTTAATTTGAAAGATAGATTGAAACTGATCTTCGCTAATGACACTACAGCTTTGACACTTTACAACATGCCATCTCTGTTGCAATTTGGAAAACTGTCATACTTTTATCGCCCAATTTAAAGTGAGCTTTTTATTTCTGGTAAAGTCCTTATTTACACAAGCAAGGCATTGTGCTCTGCACCAGCCCACTCAACCATATAGTACTTCTAGGTCTGACAACTGTCGTGTGGATCCAGTAGACTGACTAAGGATTGATTCCCCAGAGCCTACCTACTAGTCTATCTGTCGACTTGGTTACCATTTTGTCGAGCTGTGACTTCCAGCTTAATTTTCTTACTAAGGTCACTTTTAAATACTTAATCTTCTGTGCAAGCGGTAGAGTTCTACCGTACAATATGGATTCTCTTAGACCATCGGTTTTCATTCTCTTGGTGAAGAAAATTACCTTAGTCTTAGATAGACTGATCAAAAGGCCATTCTTTCTGTGATCCTGCAAACCACTTGCATTTGGTTGCAGACGACGTTGAGAAAGCGTCCAGTGACTAATACCAGCCTGTTGTCTGCGTATGCCTGAGCAAGAAAACCGTCCGCTGTTAAGCGCTCCAAAAGATTCATTAAGAGACACCAAATATGGGATATGGGCCCCAGGACCCCGATGTTCACCTAACAATCTCCTAGAGCAGCTTTAACGTTTCATGCTTCCAGTGCAGTCTTTATCCGGCTAACCAATACGGGCAACATTCCCCTGGTTTGCGGGGCTTCGATATTGTCAGTGTTTTTTATTTTACAAATCTAATTAACACATTTAAAGCTTTCCTCGAAGATTATTCGTATTGTGTTCGATTATATGATTTCAATAAGGAAATTCCGTGTGAGGTTTCAATATTGAAACTAACCCAACACTCCAAATATAAGGTATCTGTACTCTATACGGTCTAAGACCCATTGAGGCCTTCTTCTTCTTCTTAGAAGTAAAATCCGATGGATAGCGCTGAGAGTCTGTTTTATGGTGTTAATTAAAGTCGTTAATTTCAATTTTTCATTCTACCAATTCTTGTAGGTTTTTTTATTTAATTGCTGTTCTAGATTGTAGGTCTTGATCCACCAAAAACGTTCCGTGGAAATTTAACTCAGGAAGGCCTTGAAGCAGTGTCAACCAAAAAGATGTCAGACTAGAAAGCATCAGAATAATATGGTATTCCTCGAAGAACAATCGGAAGGTATGTCAAGGTCGATTTAAATCAGGAAGCTAAGTTAGACCGTAAATTGCTCTTGCTCGAGAGAACCATTCTAAAACATTTTATAGTTTACTAAGAGATAAATCTGTTCGGAAAGTCTGAACGATTGTTCCATATGGACAAAACAGGTTGCCAATTGTACTTGCATAAGAAGCCCAAATACGTCTCGTTAGTAACGAACATGACGAAAACCGTTACGGTACAAATGCGTTGTTTTACAATTCCACCTATGATTTTTTATAAAGGTAAATGTATAAAATCAGAATTTGCAGTGTCTTCTTTTCTTTAAGTCATTTACATTATGATAGTGCTAATATCGCCCAGTAACACGATATTCTGCTGTAATGCTTACAGGGTTTAGAGCTTGCGGCAATTTTTTTACGCCCAGCACAGCGACAGAGTTACCAAATCCAGCACCAGCAGTTACATCAACTCTGTTAACGTTCCCTAGCCTTCAAAAACTTTAGGTCATCACAGTTCGGCTTTTCAGGACTTGAAGCTCGTCTGAGGATCCCATTCCCACAACTCGCTCCATGTGAATTTCGTGCTCGCCTTGATGTTTGCATTTTCGCATCAGAAGAAGAAACTGCAATACTTCGGGATGATGATTGCAATTCTTCGAACTAGGAAAGCAGCTTTGCAGAAAGGAGTACTTCATTTCAAGAATTGATACTCATTTCAAATAAGAAAGTGACTAAAATTACCGACAAAAAACCGGTTTGTTTTAGAAAAATTTATTTTCCAATCCAAAGCTCCAGCACGCCCAAAATGATCAGCGTAGAAAACCAAATTGATCAAAGAGAGAAGAAGGAAGCAAAAATCTGGTTGCGTGGTTAAAGATATACGCAAGTGGAGAGTTTTTGGAAATAATATCCATAAAGTGTGTGTGCTTAATTTGGCCTAAATAAGCACTTTTTATAACCCGGATACTGTATCAATCCGAAATTTTTGAATTGCTGCAAATTTAGAGCTTATGTTCAACGATTTGAGTTTCTGATTACCGAAGAGTTCCTTGCTGTCACAATAAGATGTAATTGTGTATTTATTTTCTAGACTGACGTTTTTCTTGTTGTTTGTGTTGCTTCTACTACTACCTGTCATAGTTACTTTTTGGAAACTAAGAAAAGCTGTAGTAACAGTCGGCCCCTGAACCTTTCGAATGCAAAGCGCGAAGACCGCTAAGTATCTGCCCGACATAATATTTTCTATCTTTTACAAATTTTCTTTGTTAATAGAAATAATTGCATGATAGGAATGACGTAGATTTTGTGAATCAATCGAAATTTTGAATTTTTCAAGACTTGTTTCTTTTAATTCACTTGATCTGGTTCAAATTCTTTTTCTTTGATAGAGCCGTAACCAATGTTACTTAATTCGGAGAGATTTTCAATAGTCATAAATAATAGATGAGCAAGACTTGAGTTTATCTTTGTGATTTGCAGATTTAATTGTTTGTCCAAAAATTAAATCCAGGGCCAGAGTTGGGCGTGCAAAACTGATAACTTGCTATAGTCAAGCGCTGCACAGTGGACAATAAGATAACTGAAACTGACATTAAACGCACTACACATTAACTCTGTTTATTGCGCCCATTTGATGTGAAAATTCTTTTACGTTTCAAATGGCGTAATTTTCAAACCAATAATCTGTTGGTTATTTAGTGTCTACTAGTGTTTAGAGTAGATTTCCAGAGTTGTTTCCAGAACTTCCAGTATTCCTTTAAGCTTTCCTTACAAAAGTTCGATTTGCAACTTTACAAGCTTGTGTATTCTAAATGTACCTTTTTGTACGATCAGTTTAATGCCGCGGATTTACTAAACTTGTCGTAGGTGCTGCAGTGACTAGGCACTGCAAAATGGGAAATGAGACAATTGAAATTGACGTTAAACGCATCACGCACCACCGTGTTTATATTACACGAAAGCGCATTAAGAAATTTTGATATAGGCGCCAAATACCCTAGACCCTGTAATATGCCCGCGATCCAACAGAAAATGATTTTATAAGAGCATGGACTCACCAAAGCAGTATTTGAGCTCAGAATTTTGTATTTATGGAACAAATTTAATTCTTGAAAATTCAAATGAAAAATAAACTTTGTACCTAACCTAAAGGTCAATAATAGTCTGCACAGACTAGAATTCTAATAAACGTAGAGCCCTCAAGGAGTTTTCTTTCGAGAGATCATGGTAAAACTAATCTAAACGGTTTTTTATACAAAATCAAAACAAAAAACCGGTTTTGTATAAAAATTCAAAACAAAGAAGTTTAATAAACATATAAAGCACATAATCGTTATATTAAAAGCCTTCAGTGCTAACGAGGGATGATATATTCCCGCACGTCGGTCGTGTGCGTGCAGAGAACGTGAGAGGCACGTGGTGAACCGGAAGCTACCTCCCCACTGACAGCCGCTTAGTGCACACTTCCTTCCGATGTTCATACACGCTTATTACTATATCATTACAAGCATCCACCGCTCTCAATTACAGCCCCTTTATAATAATTTTTTGAATTATAATTACGAATTTCGTGCACATTTAAAATAATACACGAGCATGCTGCTCTCTGCCTAAATCAATGGGAAAGTTGCGGCCGCGAAGCCCCAAGTTTTTCAGATGTCTCTCGCTTTCCCTTCATTTACATTTTGAAAGCGATAAATGTGTCTAATAAATAAGTATCTTTTGTAATTACTATGCTGTTGTGGTTTAAATAATCGTTAATTGACAGTTAATATACAATAATTATTCCAGGAAAAAAATTGTGCAGTTTGCAGACGAGCAAGCTGAAATTAACACTATTGTTATTACAGATTGGTACAACGCCATAATGTCTTTATAAAAGCACACAATTTAAAAGCTTCAATAATCTTGCTGTAGGTTTCTACAAGATGCACTTTTGAAATGAAATGAAATATTAACAATTATTGCTAGTAAAGTAGGCCCTAGGAAATATTTCTGAGTCCGCCTATAAACGTTTAGAATGATAACAGGTAGCAGTGTGCTAGGCATCATCAGTAGCTCGTAACAAATAGCATCTTGAGGCGTATATATTTAAACGTTAACAACGAGCAAATATTATTATTAAGGCGATTACATAAATTTCCAACCTTGAAGGCATTGTCAGTAATTGGAAATGATAAAGACATACTTACTATAATAAATGCAACAGGCAACGGCTGTAGTACTCTAATTAATGCCCGCAAGCTTGTAGAATTCAAATTCAATAATTGCGGGTTTTCATACGTCGTTATTTAGTAATTATTTGTTTGCACAAATGGTTAAAACAAAGAAAGAAAATGTTTTAGGGTCTTTTGTTCTTTGTCCCCATTAAAAAAGTATTTAGTTACCAAATAACTCGATTTAGAAACCTTTGGATGTATAGTTAGTTTATTCGATGAGTTTTCTCTCAATTTACACTTGAATATCGAGGAATATTCTGTGGCAAAATCCTCTAAATCTAAAAAAAGTTGCGGATTTATATCTGAATCCAGATGAACCAAATGTAAACAAAGAACAAATGTTATTTAATTTTTTGGTCTCGGATCAATGCTACATACAAATTGCCGTTTATAATTTTAAAACTTAGACCAAATTAAAAATTGTGAAGCCAAGCATTTTGGAGATAATAGAGATATAGAAACTTTAACTATCAGTTTAATTAATACAAAGCAAAATCGTAAGTCTTGTGTTCAGTATTATCACGAATTTTACGAAATTTCTAGCAATACCCTATTAATTGCAAATGATACAGAAAAGTCACTTTAAAAATCTTTGGAAATCAAACACTTTATAAGAAACGTTGACCCACAATTAGGTTTACATTTAGCTGGTCAAGATTTTACTGAATTATCTGATGCTTTTACTAAAGCCCAACGTATCGAAGAAACGTATCCCGACTTTTCTCAAAACACAAGAAATACCACCAATTTAGATTCAAGTCAAAGAAAAATTCAAAATTCAAAAGCAAGTAACTCAAAAGCAAATTCAGTTTTTCCTAGTAATCAATTAGTTTTTGGTAAAAGAAATGTATTTGCCAAAAACACAAAAATAAGTTTGTTAAGTGCAGACAAACATAAAAAGTCGCAGTATTTAACAAACAAAATTATGTTGAAAAAGATCCCACAAGAAGACCCAAGTTTATTTTCAAAGGATTAATTGAAGTAGAAAATGATGAAGTTAGTGCTGAAGAAGATCTACAAACTTATGCAATTGAATTCGGAAATATGCAAGAAAAATTTATTTTAGACAAAACTCAGAATTTTGCTGATTTGTTCTACAAAAATCAGGTTCACATACTTTTGAGATGAATACTTTTGAAGAAAAAAACTTCTTCCTTATATAATCTTAAATAACCCCCCATGTAAACTTTTAGTAGATACCGGCGCTACTTATAGTCTTTTAGACTCCAAATCTATCTCAGAAGATATAAAATTAAACTCAGTACAAATTAAAAATAAAATTTCTCTTACCACTAGTGGCATTGGAAAAACTCCAATCAAACAAGAAACCCATATTCTTTTGTGATGGAATGATTCGCGAATCTGATTCTTATTCATCTCATATAAATGCATGCAGCAAAACAAAATGGAAAATGGTTGTTAACTATCGAAGATTAAACAAAAAAACAATAGACGATAACTACTCCATTCCCAGTATAGAAGAAATTTTAGACAAATTGGGCAAGTCAACGTTATTTACTATCCTGGATTTTAGTAGCGGTTTGCATCAGATCGAAGTCGAAAGAGAAAGCATTCCGAAAACTGCCTTCCCTGTGCAAAATAGACATTATGAGTATCTGAGAATACTTTAAAAATATTGTCTTGTTTATAATAGATGACATTATTGTGTATGGCTCTGGCTTAACTGAACATCTACGAAATTTGAGAAGGATGTTCCAATTACTCAAAAAGGTTGTTAGGAAAATCCGAATTTTTACATAAAGAAACAAGATTCTCAGCAAATGGCACAAGAAAAGACCCATCAGAAATCAATGTAATTTAACTTTAAGTTACCCAAGACTCAAAATCAAACTAAGTCTTTTTTAGGTATCACCAAATACTACAAAGAATTGGACTCAATGTTACTGAAAAAAGTTCCAGATCTCTTGAAATCGTGAATGTAGATTTCTTTTTCAAAGATAATCAAATATTTTCAACAATAATTGATCAAGTTTTCAGGTTTCTACAAATGTACCCTATACAAAGCTAAAACCAAGTAAAATTCATGAGCCAATTAAATACAATAATAGAACCCTATATATTAATAAAACAAGACAATATCCGTATTGCCAATAAATTCACTAACTGTTTTAGCATATGAGGATAAAAGTATACACAGTAGTACTAAATTAAAACCAAAAGTTATTGTGTTTGGTCATATACAGCAAAATCAAGAACTATTTAAAAGACATCCTTAAGAACAACTAAAGAATAATTACGTAGAAAGACAGAAAGAAATTATGTAAATTCTATATCAGCAAATTAAAGAAAGAGAACAATTAAGTCAGCAAATTGTTAATGAAAAAGTGAAAGAAAAACTAAATGAAGATAAAACTAAGGACATTCAGTACTCAACAGAACTTTAAACCTTTGAAAATTGTTGCAGATTCTAGGCAAGTGGTCATTACAGACAAGGATAAAAACGACCACAAATTCAGCGCAACACCTAGTCACTTACACTGGCTCCGCATAGACTTTCTAAACTAGAACTCACGAATTCTTTCACGTACAGATTTTATCCAAGCATTCCCTATTGGAACAAAAGACCTTGGCTGTCACTATCAATAACATTATCATTTTCTTCAATAATTGGTCTTTTCGGGTCTGTCCAGCCTGTCAGGGCTTTCGGGTGTATCGGGCCTCCCGGTCCTATCGGTTCGTTTGGGCCCCTCGAATCGTTCGGGCGTCTCGGGCTCTTTGGGTTGCTCATGAAGTTATCACCGAGTTTTTCTCGGGCTGCTTCAAGTTTACTTCAAGTAGCTGAGCTGAGCCTTAGAATTTCAAAGTTCAAAAGGTCCGACGCGACGGGCCGAACGGTACAAAAGGTCCGACAGGTCCAAGCTGCCCGACAGACCCGTATGATTCAACAGTCCCGAAGGATCCAAACTGCTCGATAAACTCGAAAGCCCTAAAGAACCGAAAAGTTCAAAAGGTCCGAAGCCCGAGAGGCCCAAACGGTTTTGATTTTTCGTTACAATTTTCGTCCGTTGACAATATTATTGACGTTATGAACCGATCGAGTAGCAGTAAGTAGCGGTAGCCGCTTTCCCTGCTGAATGCGTCCATTGTCGATTAAACTTTGTTTTCGAATTCTAGTTATATCACTTTACAGATTTTGGTGAAAATCAAACAAAAAGGTAATAATTCCTAACTCTGTTATTACACATGAAAAAACAGTAATTGATACCGATACTGTTACGACTAATCACAATTAAAATTTCAAGAATATAAAATTGCTCAAGTTTCGTAAGAAGCGGTAACTTATAAAAATGAATCCAACGCATATTCTTTTGCGCTCATTCGTCTAGTTGCCACCTATCAAAAACAACAATATGAAATAGAAGACGGGTATCTTTTAAATCTATGTACTTTTATGTACCAACTTGAAAAGATACATACTAATATGTACTTGCATTAAAAATATGTACCATTTCTAAGTCTTGTAACTAAAAACATTGTTCCAGGTAATGTAGTGGTAATGAGACCTGAAATAAAACCCTGCACGGGAGAAAATTTTCAAGCACGCCTGGGAGTAAACTTAACGCGGTTCGAAAAAAATCCGGTAATATTTCGATCGATCAAAAAAGCCCGAGAGACCTGAACAGCCAGACAGGTCCGAAAGGTTCAAACTGCGCGAAATCTCTGAACAACTCGATAGGCCCGAACGACCTGACAGGATCGGAAAACCTGACAGATGCGAGATTTCTAAACGAGGTCCAGGAAGATCAACAGGCCCGTCAAGACCAAACGATCCCACAGGTCCAATTAAACCGACATAGTCCTGGAAAACCCAATAGATTTTTAAATTAAGGCCCGGCCTAACTTAAGCCCAAGCCCGGCCTGTGCAGGCTTCTACAGTACGGTACGAAACTCCTCCGCTTCGATTCAGTATAAAAATAATATCTGACCCAGTCCGTACGAAAATAACGCTTGTCTGACTCAGTAAGAAAACGTTTTCGGTGTGGTGTAGTACCAAGATCCTTCTCTTCAGTTCAGTATAAAAATAACGCTTGTCCAGGTGAGTTCGGAAATAGCGCCTGTCTAAGTTAATACGACAATTTCCCGATCCGACTCGGTGCGAAAAAAACGGCTTGAAAACCACTATCGACTTAATAAGCTTGACAAGTCCGACAAGTCTGAATAGCCTGACAAGTCCGACAAGTCTGGATAGCCTGACAAGCCCGACAGACCGGAATAAAGCGACAGAACCGAACGGTCCGACAAGCTCGACCTGAACCCGAGTTTCATGCCGGGACGAGCAAAAGTTCAACTAAAAGATCCGGCCCATGCAGACCTCTAACACTGATAGACTTTGCGTAATATAAACGGCACAAACAGCAAAGCCACACCGAATCGAAGTGAGTTCGATCTTGGAATCGCAAAGAAATGTTTTTAGTAGGGCCGTTCCAAGCGCTTGTGCAGGGTGTAAAGCACGCGGGCAGCAGCCTCAGGGAGGCGGAAAATTTTGATAAATATTTGTCAAGATTAAATTGACAAAGAAAGTGAAGCCGTGCCCGACTGAGGACAAACTTAATGCTCCCCAAAAAAATCCCGTTAACTTTTTAAAAAGCCCGAAGGGCCGGAAAGTCCAAAAGGCCCAACAGACCCAAACGGCCCGACAAAGGGCGAAAGATTCAAACGGCCCCATAAACTTTAAAGACCCGAAAGACCGAGAAGTTTAAAGGGCCCGACGGCGCGAGAGGCTTGAACGGTTCGACAGGCTCGAAAGATCCAAGCGACTCGACAGACTCAAGAAGCTCGAAGAGCCAAGAAGTCCAAAACGCCCGACAGGCCCGACGTGCCGAAGAGTTCAAAAGGCCTGACAGACCCAAACACCCGACAGACCCGTATGACCCAACAGGGCTGCGAGATTCAAACGACCCGATAGACCAGGAAAACCCAAAGGGCGGAGAAGCTTAAGAGGCCCGAACGGTCCGACAGGCCAGATAAGTTCCAACAGGCCCCACAAGGCCGAACGGTCCGATCGACCGGAAGTAGGCCTAAAAAGCCCGATAAATTTTCAACCCGAACTCGTTAGTCGCTGATCACTTTCTTAAAGTCGTAGGCCTCTACCGTTCGAGCAAGAGATCAAGTAATTAAAGTCGACAAGGTTATAACCAAGTCGACAGTGACACTCTGACCACTGCGTCAGATGATAGGTAGACTCTGGAGAATCAATCCTTATAGTCTACTGGATCTATGCGGCAATTATCACACCTAGGGTACAGTTATGGTTCAATTGTGCGATGGGGTAATATGAAGCGCACCACCATCGCTAAAGGCTGGCCAAGCTGCAATGCCTGGCATTTCTGGCTGTAACCGGTGCAACGAGGACGGCTGCACTTGACGTTCTACTGGGGAAGTAGACAATTGCGGTCCATCTTAGAATGCGAGATGCAGGGTTATTGCTTGGATATGGATTGCCAAGCAAAAGACCATATAATCGGTTTTAACTTATCAAAGTTAGACTGGTTGATAGGGAAGAGCCGCAGAATTCTTAGTGTTTCGATTGGAATTCTCAAAGACTTTTGCATCTTAAGAAGGCACCTGTCACTCATAGATGTAGAAGAAAACCATATATGCCCTAAATGTGGGAATGGCAATAAAGCGTCTTTCCACTTTAACTAATTAACAAAGGTGGACTTCGCAAAGAAGTCGGGTAGGTTTGGTCAGAGAACAGAGGAAAAAATAATAGCTGGTCGTAGTGGTGATTTGAGGGAATAACGAGGAGTTAGTAGAAAAGGGCTATAATGAAGGGCTGGGATTTAGCCTTTCCAACTACTTCTGCTACTCTAACAAAATCGATGATTGTCCAGATAATGTGAGATTCAAAAGAAAGGCTAAATTTCCTGATAAAGCATTAGTGTGGTGTGCAATTTTGATAGCTGGGATTTCTTAATCGTATGTAGAGCGAATAGGAAGTTAAGCGTTAAATAAAGAAAATTACACTCGTAAATGTCTATCGAAACTTTAACACGTGTCAACCTCAGGATGATACAATCTTTTGGCCAAACTTGGCGTAAAAATGATAATCCATCGAAGATTTTTAGGCAGTTCTGTTGAAGAAAGTTTATAACAACAAATAAGGAGCTTATACTGAAGAGCTAATGGAGAGCGTTAGAAGACTACGCGTCATTAAGAAGAATGCACCGTTAACATTAATTTAAGTTAATATTTCTGATTTACTAGAACTTTGATAAAGCAGAAGAGTTCATCATACTAATCGACTACAAACCAAGGCATATTGAGTTCGAACTCTATCAGACTCATTTAAACAAACAAAATATAATAGGCAGCCCTTAATTAATTAAATTAATAAAATTAAAAAAATTAAATAAAATAAATAAGTGAATGGATGGTAACGGATTTTTGTAACTTTCGACAATTTAACATAACGATGATAATAATAATTTATAACATATCTTTCAAGAAAACAGTTGCTTGCCTAGATATGACAAACACTGCTGTCCCGTTGCGGTAGGTAACCGGCAACAAATGTTTACTGATAATAATAATTAATTAAAACATCAATATTGATCGCACTCCTGAAGATGATTAATTAATTGTCGAGCGTTCCTGCACATTATCGAGTAAAACGAGCTTTACCTCCATGAAATAAAGGTCATTAAGGATGCAAACGCTTCCTTATTCAAATATATAAACAAACACTCGACGCCTTTTTGTTTTACATCGCGTTATACAGGCACTGATAATATCCAAAAATGTTCTTTCTAGCATTTTTATCAAATCGATTGAGTATTTTTTATTTACAATATAATATATAGTATTATTGACGAGGTTCATATAGAATTTGAATTATTAATGGCAGCACATCATTATTTTATAACAACGCAGATAGTTCGTAGAACACTGATCATTCGACTTTTTAAACGAAGCAATTAACAATGAAATGTTAAAACTGATGAACTGGTTTTAATGTAATGATTTAAAAGATAGAATTATTTATTAAACGAATCGTTCTTGATTTCTTCTTCGTTTTAACCAATGGTTCCTATGAATTTATTATTAATTCTCCGATAATTTACTTGAAGTTTTAAGGAAATACCAAATTACAGAGCAATTTTTAAGTCGAGACCTGTTTTTCTGGTAAAGAACTATTAGGTATAGAAAATAATAAAAGCTTATCGTGAAATGAACATAGTATAAAATGTTTATTATTTTATTTATCGCGATGGTCATCATTATGCTAAATGGCCTGATTGGACGTTGAAATAAAATGAGTCATAAATCTCAGAATACCAGTAATCACGAATAAGGCAAAGTGAATCAATAATTGATTTAAATAAGGGGACCCACTAATGGAACATTGCGTGCTTTTCAACCCGTGGATATGAACATATGCCACGTGTTTTGTACCCGAATTTTTCAGATTGAAGCTTCTACGTAATTACCCATGATTGTTGTGAACTTCCCATAAGTTTGAAAAGTATCGGGAAAAAACTTTTTCTGGAGATTTCTTTTTACAAAAATAAAAGCAATCAAAGGCAATTATTGGCGTTGTTTTATACGCCGCTTACCTGTATGAATATAGGTGTGCTTTTTCATATCGGATTTTTGATGAAATCGCTTCCCACAAAACTGGCAGGGATACGGCCTCGTGTCTGAATGTATTAGCAGGTGGGTCGAGAGCGTCGAGGATCTCTTGAAGGATTTTCCACATTGTTGACACTAAAAATATAAACGATTTTCCTTGAAATAATAATAATTTAAGGGTTAAAATAGGCGAGAAAACGGTAGTCTCTTAAATAAAATATGTAGCTTGAAATACGTCATGCTCAATTTCCAGTATTTAATGAAAGGGTTTTGTACATGAATTAGAGTTGTTCTAAACTTTCGTTGGACACGGCATGGATTTATATTTTAATAATCCAAACTTCACGCTATGATTACTAATATCGAAACTCTAAGGTTATTAATAATGCATTCGGTTTGTCCTGAAGTTTTAACCTCTGTAAAGCATCCATACAACAGTTTCAATCATAGTCTACGTCTAGTGATCTACTTTTTCCGACGTTTCAATATTTTATTCCATTATAACAAACTTTAATCCCAGGTTTGTTACTGCTTAAACTACACATTAACCTTCTTCGTTACGTATTTCAGACACAACATACCATAGTCATTAAATATGAAACGTGAAGTTTCACAAAGTTTCCTGAACTAAACTTGATAAAATAATCCGTTCTAAACTTATATTCGATATTATAAAACTTTTTCTGTATTCACTTAGCAAATAAAAACGGACGGAGTTTTTACTGTTTTCTTAGTCAACAAACTGACAAAAAAAAACCACAGACATTAAAAATTTAAATGAAAAATATATATTGTGATACAATATACAAGTAAAACAAATAATTCTGACGTAAATACATAATATACTTTTCCAAGTTTGAATTAACACGGTTCATTTAATACCTACGCGGAGAGATTGAAAAAATCGTCTATTAGGTCGGTGTTTTCGAACCGGCGCCCAATTACGTATAAATTATTTAAGGAAGAATCGAGAATACGCTTTTTGAAATCCTAGTCCCTTCGTAACATTCAACACAGAGTGGAAGGTGGAATTTAGTTGCTGCGACTGAAATCAGTAGATAGTTCTCTTTTATAGTTTACAAGTAATGAAAAATGTAATGAAAAACATCTAAAGGAAAAAACATTAAGATTACAAAATTCAAGTGTTTATATAACACGTACGTTGCCAAAGATATAAAAGAAAATTGTACAGTTCATTGAGTACATCTCATGTCTCGTCAGTATCAGAACTCTGAGAAGATTTAAAAAAATTTCAGAATTAATATTCAACGTGCTAGCAGCTGGACGTGTTTTGCAGTGCGGTGATAATGTGGTGAAAATTATTGTCCTCTAGCTTGATACAAGAAAAATCTTAATATTAGTGATATATTATAGTCTGTTACATAAACTAAAGTGTGTTTTGTGTGTTTTGTAACGTCGAGAACATTCTCACAATTTTTGGTGGCCGATTCCTGTAAAAGTTTGTAACTGTAAATTTACAAAAAATTCAAGCAGGAATGATCTGTGATGTGTGTAAAGATCCATGGTATTATAAATATGCAGATATACCATCGGGTGGATATGTAAAAATTGCGACCTGAACTTAAACGTATGATTGCTCAGAATGTGCAGATATAAAAAATTATCAGATAAATATTGATGACACTAAATCTAATTTTATGCTCCAAGAAATTAAAATAAGTGATTTTATAACTAAAAATGAAGAATTATAAAATAATTAAAACAAGCAGCTTAAAAGTGAGGTCTGGACTTTGGGTAATAAATTAAATCAATCTGAACAATACTCGCGAATAAGCAGTATTGGGATTCTTGGGATTCCTGAACCAAATAACGTAAATACATTGAAAACGTTTTAAGTTATTTGCGGTTGAAAGCCAGTGATAAAAAGCTACACTGAAAAAAATTAGCACGTAGATAAAAGAAAAAAATATATAGTCTCAATAAAAAATTTCTTAAAATCGTTGTTAATAAATTTGTTTTTATTGTAATGAGTACAATTCATAAATGCAATGAATTTTACATTCAGAATGTGTTGAATATATTTGTACACTGGCATTATAAATTTATTAATTATATTAATGTAAGACTTTGCATTTAGATAATAATTAGTTCATAGCATTCACGAATAATTGTACATTTATTTTATAACTTTTAATTATGTTCATATACTACTGCTTAACAAAACAATTAATCGATTTATTGATCTGAAGAACAAATCTCCAGGGTGGACTATTACTTTAAATATTCCCTGGCATATACCTGAGCAAATAATGAAATCATTTTCCATTTTTATAGATCTTTACGTAGGATTAAGTATCTTATCACCAAGCCAACTGCTTAACAAATGAAATGGTACACTTACAATTTGGGTCTGCTTCAAGTTCATGCAGCTCACGAATTTATTTATTCACTTCAATAATTCAAATTTTACCAGTAGCAATAAGCACTACGACAGATTTTCCATCTGTCAGGATGATATTCTAAGTTTAGCGGGCGGTTGAAATTGATGAAAATAAAAAGTAAATTGGCAGGTTTAAATTCTTGTAATTCTTAACGCGTGGAATAAAAGTTAAAAAACTAAAAATCAAGCAAATAAATATGAAGGTGGTAGTGATAGTGTCAGAAATAGTGGATGACTGCTTGATAGAAGAAATTGCTTAAGATCAACGGAAGAAACATAGGCGTAACAACAAAGGGGTAAAGATTCGTTTTCACGTGACATTTTTTTGTGATTTTTACGGTCATGACACTAAAAATCATGACTTTTGTCATCGTGAAAACTAAAAGTCGCGTTGTCATGACATTTAATTTAATGTCATGACTTCAGTGTCACGGAATCAAAATGTTTTGATTTTTCGTGACATTTTTGAAGTCAGCTACAACCACCTCACTTAACGCCATTTTGAACAGTAACAAACTACCGTGACAATGAATTGTGTGAAAACATCCACAAAAAAGTGTCACACTGTCGTTACATCAAATGTCACGACTTTTAATGTCACGTGAAAACGAACCTTAAAGGAAAAAAGAAATAAAACAGCTGAAATCAGGTAGATTAGCTAAGTAATACACCGAGAAAAATCAACCCTCCGAGGGGAGGAACCGGGGAGGAAATCAGAAAGATCCCAAAAGTGAAAGATTCAGAAATAGAAAATAGCGGTGAAGAAAGCTACGAAAAAAAATAAAAAAAGAAAAGAAAATCTTTGGTAAAAGTAAGATGATAAGAATGCCAATCGGGATAAATGAGAGCGGGAAAGGAACTAAAGATACATTAATTGAAATGAAAGAAGGGACAAAATGATGGGTGAAATCAAAGACATGAGAAGAGAACAAAAAGCAAATCTGAAACAAATAAATGACTTAAAAGAACAAAACAGAAAGCTAGAGAAAGAATTGCAAAAGACAAATAATAAACTCGAAGGGATCGAAAACGGAAAAACCTGAATATTTCAGGAGTACCTATAGAAACAGCAAACGATAAAATACTGAAGATTTTATAAAAGAAAAATTAGAGCTCGAGGTTAAACTAATAAGAGCAGGAAGGATAGAACCCAAAATATGTGTTTTCACAACAGAATATGTGTCAGAAAACATAGAAATACTAAAGAACAAGAACAAACTAAGAAATACCAAAGAACACAAAATATACATAGAAGATGACATGACAAAAAAAAGAAAGAGATGTACAAAGATCCAAAGAATAAGGGTCAGAGCAAAGAAAAGCAAAAATAAGCAAGTAAAATAGGGTAGAACAATGGAAATGGGACAAGGAACGGGACTAATTGAAATACGAACAAAAGAAACATCGAAAAAAGTAAGTAAAAAAACAGGCAACGACTAAAACAATGAAAAGGAATAAAAATAAGGACAATGCAAAAATAGCAGAGACTGAGAAGGAAGCCAACAAAAATGCAAGAAAAAAGGTAAAAAGAACAGCGAAAAATAAAGCGACTATAGACAAAGAACAGATAAAAATAATGTTCATGGCAACATAGAATGTAAGATGCTTAAGGAACAAAGAAGAACATATAGTAGAAGAAATGGAAAAAAAATAGATTACCTAGGCATAACAGAAACCAAAAGAAAGAGAAATGGCACCAAAAGAATACATAAAGGTCAGAGAAACAGAGATAGCGAACAAGGAGTGAGATTAATAGTAAAAAAACGACGAAAATAACACACTAGAAGGTACGAGTATAAGGAATATAAACAAAAGAATACTAACCGTTAAAGTACGAATAGAAGATCAATAAGAATATTGTAATTTAATAATAACCTACGGACCCAACGAAATCAAAGCGATTGAAGTAATAATATCCTTCTTTGAAGAGTTGACAAACGTAATAGACGACATAGATGGGAAAAGCATAGTTATGGGAGGCCTCAACGGTAGAGTGGGGAAAAACAATAAAGAAATAGAAGAATACATGGGAAAAGAAGAAGGAAAAACGCAGAATACATGAGAAAAAAAGAAGAAATACCGCAGAAAAGAATAATAGAGCTATGCAGAAACCTACAAATGATAATCGCTAACACGAAGTTCAGACATAAAGAAATCCACATATTTACATGGAAAAAGTGACGCAAAGAAGAAAAATCAATTAGAGACTATTTTCTGGTAGATAGAAAACTATGGAACGGAATAAAAGATGTAAGAATATGCAGAGGTTATGAAATCTAAACCGATCATTATATGCTTAAAGCGAAAATACAAGTGCAACAAGAAAACACACCCAAAGACATGAAAAGAACACGAGAAAATAAGGAGCTACAAACTGAAAAAAAGCAAGAGCAAAATACCAAAAAGAACTAGAAAAATCCATGGATAAAGCACTCACCAAAGGAAACCTGGACTGCGAAAAATATAAGGAAACGATTTAAAAAGTAGCAAAGAAACTATTTGGAACGATCAAAATTAAAGGAGGTGGAGCTAAAAGAACGGAATGGTGAAACGAAGAAATCAGGAAAATAGTAAAAGAAAGGGAAACGAAATGGAAAAATTATCTAAGCAGTAAAAATCATAGAGAATATGAAGAATATAAAAAGGCAAGAAAAAAGTAACCATCAAAATAAATAAGTCAAAGAAAGAAGCATGTGAAGCATTTGGAAATAGATTAAGAGAGTCATATGAAAAAAATCAAAAACAGTTCTATAGCTTCTTAAAAAATATAAAGAATAAAAAGAATTACATTTCCCAAGAAATAAGAGATACAAAAGGTAGAATAATTAGAGGACAAGAATATACCATGAAAACAATACTTACAAGAACTGTTAATAGACGAACAGAAAATATATGAGGCTTAACAAAAAGAAAGGAAGAACATAAAGCAAATAAAAAAAAGCCAAAGAGTACCGGTAATTAAGATCGAAGAGATAGAAGACGCAATAGAGAAGATAAAACCAGGAAACTCTCCTGGAATAGATGAGATAACACCAAAAAAGGTCAAATATTCAAGACGAACAGAAACAATAGCCTTAAAACAAATATTTAATAAGGCATTAAAAGAAGGTGAAGCACCAAGTGATTGGAAAACATTACACAAAGAAGGAGACAGCAGGGATTGCAATAATTAACGTGAAATAAGCCTTCCAGGAATATTAGACAAAAGAATAAGAGATCAAATACAACAAACAATAGAAGAAACACAATGTGGATTCAGGAAACAAAGAGGAACACAACACTTAATATATACAATAAGACAAATAGAAGAGAGAACGGTAAGGAACAATAAAGCGTTATACTTATGCTACGTCGACCTGAAAAAAGCATATGATAGACGGAAGAGAGAAGAAATCTGGAGGAGTCTAAGCAAAAGTGGAGTACATCAAGCACTAGTGAGAGCAGCTAGAAGCTTATATGAAGAAAGCAATTGACTAGTAAGAGTAAGACATAATACTTCAGAGGTATTTCAAACAAAAAGGGAGTCAGGCAGGGATATAACGTTAGCCCACTGCTTAGTGTTTGGTGTTAGATGATGTGATAAAAGAATGTAAACAGGAACTATAATCAATTACTTTGTACACTGGAGAAAACTGCAATCAATAGAAACAAACGAGATGGCATTTGTAGACGATATGGTACTAATGGCGGCCACAAAACGAGCCCTGCAAAATAACTTGAATATTTACATCCCACAGATGGAGAAAATAGGAATAAAGCTGAATGTCAATAAAACAAAAACAATGATAATAGCAAGAGAACAAAAAGAAAACCAAATATACGCCAAAGACGTACTTCCGTACGTTTACTTTGCAGTCACTGGATTCCACATAATTTGAGTGAAGCTCGAAAGAAGAATCGTGTGAATTAGTGCAAAGAAATGCTAAACAAATTCAATCGAGGTCATTCAAATTTAGTGTATGATATCGTTACTGGTGACGAAAGTTGAATCTACTCATACGAGCTGGAAACCAAACAATTTACTGTTTCGATGTTTCGGGGTAAGTCGAAACTCACAGTATTGCAAAACATATAATCGCTTGTTTCTTCTGCATTTCCAGACATATGGCAACTATAGCTTTAGAGGATCAACGAACTGTGAACGCTGATTGGTACGCAACAATTTGTTTGCCGGAAGTCATCCGTGAAATCAGAAAAGAACAATCCAAATCGACGCATCATTCATCACCGTAACAATGCAAGTGCCCACACAGCTTCACAAACTGTCTCTCTATCTAAACAACCTGTTTCTAATTATTTTCGCAGCTGAACTGTCTTTGCTCGCAGCTAAATGTCGTAGACAGTGCTCGGCTATTAGCAAGAGCTCTCAATCATCTCATACGTTTGAAAATCGAACGAGTAGGGCAAATAAAACTCATTCTTCCTGCACCACCTCGTATAACATGCAAATTCATTTTCATGAGATGCACAATTTATACATTTATCAACTGGCATCTGTGTAAAGAACATTCTTGGTAAATGTTACTACCACTACCACAAGATGTAACTGTGTCATTGTTTTTATTAAACACAAATCGCTCTTAGTGTACACAATTGTGGCTAGTTTTCGAGGTTATGTTATTCCTAAAGCTTTTAATGTGCATTTCAAATCTACTTCGTCGATCGATAATTTCTTTTCTATACTTTTTACTCTATAGTCGCATGATGACGCTCCATACTCTATTCGTTAACCGCATTGCATACACAAGCCAAATGTAGGTTATGTTAATATGTGCAAGAGTTTTGATGTGATTGTGAAATTTTTTTCTTTTGCAATAAGGTGATTTGTATATTTGTTTTATTTTATTTTAAACAAAAGAATACAAAATACAGTACAAAATACAATACAATGATGATAAATACAAAAACAAAAAAGTTGTGCATTTTCAAGATTTTTAAAATAATTCTAAAGATATTTCACGTACTTCATGCATTTCATGTACATATATGTAATTTGCTTAGCAGTTTGGCATGATTCGCTGTATCAAAGGCCTTGGCAAGGTCAGCAAAAGCAGAAATGCTTAGATTTGCATTATCCAGATATCCTCTGATTGGAGATGTAGCGTCTTCTGTACTCTTACTTTGTCTAAAGACGAATTGCCAATCAGAAAGTATTTTGTGTTGCTCAAAGAAAAAGACGTAAGCCGTTTCTTAATAATAAACTTTTAAAATGTTTTAGCAAAATTTGAAATCAAAGATATATAATTTTGTAGATGCTCAAGTGCGCCACTTTTGTGTATTGGTATCACAACAGCTGTTTCAAGAAATTGGGGAAAGTAACCCACTGAAAGGCAATTATTAAATATTGTTCCAAGTGCTATTTTTTTTCAAGTTTTAGCTGTTATATTATCTAGACCCGGAGCTTTATTGCTTTGTAGTTCGTTAATCGCTCATATTATCTCGTGTGAATCTGTAGCAACCATAAACATACCACTGGCGTTTACCGGATGTTCCTTAACATTTGTTCAGTTTGTTTTAATTTTCTGGTATCATATTTTTGTATCTAATGTATGTATCTCTTAACTCATTATTGTCAGGATATATGCGAATTTAGTGATATAATTTATCACTAAAGACCGGCTTTATATGCACTAAAAATCATCAAATATGCAGACAAAATATGCTGTAAAAAATCTAAAATATTCTCGATAAAGTATGTAAACTCAAGTTTGTTAATTTTCTATTTTATAAATTATGCATAATACAAAGATTACACATAATCTGTTTATCTTTTATACTTGATATTGCTAAAATAACAATTAACTTAATTGATGATTAACTACATCTTGTTAAAATTACTTACTAAGTATTTTTCTACGTTTTCTGCAGCAAGATTGTGTCTTCCATTGAATACTTCACACGATGTGATTGGAGGAAGATAAGAATTTAATCAGATCTTCCTTCATATTTTCCACATTAAAGAAAATCCCGCCACATTTTTCACGAACAAATCTACAAAAGCCCTGAAGAACCAATGAGAGATTCTTTTTAACTAGAAATTTCTAGATGGCAAGTAGAATTCTCCAAATGATATATGAAGATTTGCAGATGACAAATGAAAACTTCTAGATAACAAATGAAAATTTTCAAATGACAACTGCAACTAGAAGTTCCCACTTGTCACGTTGAAATCTCAGTTGTTTTCTGGAATATTCTAGTTGCCATTTTGAAAGCTTCTACTAGAAGATATTGAAAGTTTTCAGTTGTCATTTCCACCCATTTACAAACACCCCGCTGTATCAATTAAAAATTTCTTTAACTGGAAACTACCAGATAGCTGAGATTTCCATATGACAAGTGGGAAAATCCAGTCATCATTTGGAAATTTGCAGTTGCAATTTAGAGATCTCCAGTTGAAAAAGTTGTACATTGGCCCATCGGGGTTTTCGTACATAGGTGGAAATGACAATTGGAGATTTTTAATATTTTCTGGTAGAGAATTTTCAAATGATAACTGGAAGTTTTCAGAAAACAACTAGAAGTTTTCAGATAACTACTGAAAATTACCAGATAACTGAGATTTCCATATGACAAGTGGAAAAATCCAGTCATCATTTGGAAATTTGCAGTTGCGATTTGGAGATCTTCAGTTGAAAAAGTTTTACATTGGCTCTTCGAGGCTTTTGTAGATAGGTGGAAATGACAATTGAAAATTTTCAATATTTCCTGTAGAAAGTTTCCAAATGATAACTGGAAGTTTTCAGAAAACAACTAGAAGTTTTCAGATAATAACTGGAAATTACCTACAAAAGCCCCAAAGGGTCAATGTAAATTTTCTATTACCTGAAAGTTTCCAGATGACAACTGGACATTTGCAACTGATAACTGAGCATTTCCAGATGAAGACTGGGAATCTCCAGGCAATAGTTAGAAATAACAACGGGAAATTTCTAATACTTTCTTTTAAGAAGCTTTTAAAATGGTAACTAACAAATTCCAGATAACTACCAGATAAGAAGGGAGAATTTCCAGATACCAGATGGGGTTCCTATATGACAAGTAGAGATTTACAGTTATCATTTGGAAACTTGCAGTTTCTATTTTCAAATTTCTCCGAAAGCCAAAAAAATCTTTTGTAACTGCAAATTTCCAGATGACAACAGAATATTTCCAAATGAAAACTGGAAATTCTTACATTTCCTTTTTCCTGGAAGTTTCAAATGGCAACTGCAAGTTTTCTGTTGTCATCTAGAAATGTCCATTGGCCCTTCAGGACTCTCGTAAATTTCCTAAATTCTAAGTTGTCATATAGAAATTTTAACTTAATCACCTGGAGAATTCCAGTTACATTTGTAAATTTTTAGTTATTATCTGAAAATCTCAGTTTAATTTGTAAATTTCGAGTTGTCATCTGAGAATTCCCACTTTGCTCTTCGGGGTTTTCGTACTAGATAATTTCTAGTTGTTATCTGAAAATTCCCAGTTAACAATTGCAAGTTATTGTTTCCGATCTGGAAATATCCAGTTAGAAAAGTTTTACATAAGCCCTTCGAGACTTTCGTAGATAGCTGGAGATGACAAGTGGAGATTTTCAATAATTTCTAGTAGGAAATTTGCAAACGATAACTAAAAGCTTTCAGATAACAACTGGAAGTCACCTGCGTAAGCCCCTAAGGGCCAGTGTAAATTGTAAAAATGTCCAGATGATGACTGGAAATCTTTAAATGACTACTGGAAATCTCCAGATGATAGATGAAGATAACAACTGGAAATTTTCAGATAACAACTAAAACTTGTCAGATAAAAAGAGGGCAGTTCCAGATAACATCAACTGGAATTTCGATATGACAAGTGGAGATTCCCAGTTATCATTTGAAAACTTGCAATTGTCATTTGAAGATATCTACGAAAGTTATGAAGAGGTCGGTAAAAACGGCTTCTTTAACTGGAAATTTCCAGATGAGAACTAAATATTTCCAAATGAACACTACAAATTTCTGCATTTTCTTTTTCCTGGGATTACCAAATGGCAATTGCAATTTTCTACTTGTCATCTGAAAATTATGCGGTAGAAATCTTTCTTGGGCCTTCAGTGCTTTTGTACCTATCATCTGGGGATTTCCAGTTGTCATTTGGAGATTTTCAATCGCTATCTGGAAATGCCTAGTTATTATTAGTTGGAATCTTCACTTGACAACTGAAAATTCTTAGTTAAAGAATATTTTACATTAGCCCTTCAGGGTTTTCGTACAAGTCAATTTTCCAAAATGTGGGAAATTTTCTGCAAGTAAGTGCATATCCACAATACAGTCAGTGACTCACTGCAAAAACTTTATATTTCAAGTACCCCTTCCCAATTGTTAACACAGAAAATGCATATACTTCTCTATATAACCAATAATGCATATAAGCGCCCAGCAGTTCGTGGTCCCTCAAACTTTAACTCTGAGGAAGACCCTCATGTGCCCGTGATAACGTTGCTATACCAATGAGTTGGAGGGCCCCTTAAGGAAATCTTGCAGCGGCCCCCCAGGACACTTAGTTCGTCACTTAGGTAGAATTTTAAATAAACGTAAAGTACAACTTAAATTAAGATTTTTCCCAATATCTACATACCAAACGCCAGCTAGGATTTAGAATTTAGGATCTTACAAAAATCAGAAGCTTGAAAGAATGTAAAAGTCTTTACAAAACTGAGCTCTTCATGAACAAAAACCTTGCAAGAATTCAGGGCTTTTTAAAATCCCAGATAACATGACTATCTGGAAATATAAATAAATCTAAAGATCTACAAAAAAAAACCACAAAGATCTGTTGTAGACAAAAATCAGTTAATTTGCTGAAACATCAAAGTCCGTTATGAAGGTTTTACAAGAAGGTAAAAATGTACAATATGATATGTCTTGCCGAAATCTACTTTTTACGATGCAAAAGAAAACAAATGTGATGACCCTTCAAAATCAGAATTTAATTCAAAGCATTATGAGCTTTTAACTACCAAGATGGAAAGTTATTGCAGACTCGGCTCTGGATGGGCCAAAATTTCCAAGTTATTTCCAACTGGGAATAAACCTGACGCGGCCCAAAAGAACCCGGCAACTTCTTGATCGACCCAAAAACCCCAAATGGCCCGACATGTCCGAACGACCAAACAGAAATGAATGTTCTAATTGACCCGACGCACTGTGGTCTGGGAGCGTGTTTTAGGCGGCAAAAAGTCTAGATTGTACCTGATTCGCTAAAAAATGTATCCAACAACGTTTTTTAGGTTTTCAAAATATTTTATTTATATTTTATAATAAAATATAAATTATACATTTTATATCTAAGCGTCATTTTCATCTTCCATAATTGATAAAGATTTGACTGCGTCACAAAATGTGGCAGTTCTTTTAATTGGCATTTTTCACAAAGTCGTTATGTATGGATCAGAGGTTACCAGAAGTCTATGGAATAAATTTGTATTTGTATTTTTTAGAGAAGATTTTCTGGTATGGTGTTCCCTATTACACATCAATTTTTATTCGATCATATCTTTTGAAGCGGACAGAGGCGGACAATGAAACTTTGTGAAATGATAGCTTTTTACTTATATTTTAAGACATTATTTAGTTCATTTTGTAACTAGTTGTAACTAAAAAGTTCTAGTCCAAAGAATTGAAAAAAGTTACGAAAATGTGAATTTACAACTGCCATGTTAGATAAATTGAAGATAATCAGTTCAATAATAATGTATAAATTTATTTATACTTAGATGTGTCCATTTACTTGAGCCAAGAAAACTTCTACAATAATCATATTAATAAATCAGTGTCTCAAAGAGATCCTTATTTCAACGCACTTTACAAAATTTTCGACTTCACCTCTCGACAGTATTGAATTACCTAATTTAAAAATAATATAAACGCTGTTCCACTGTTTTAACAAGGGTTAAGAAAGTAAATAAGCAGTAAAAACAAACTTTTAAATATCTTGACTTTTTGACTTTTTGCCGCCTAACAACGAATCTCAGACCACAGTGCGACGTAAACCGGGTAGATCTTCAAAATGATGCCAGACCTGACTTAAATGCAAGCTTTCAGTTCTGAGGCAGAAATTTCCAGACTCGGCTTTTCCCGATCCGAATGGCAACTTCTTTATCGGCCCGAAAACCCCAAGTGAACCGACAGACCCGAACGGCCCGATTGGGCTAAACCAATCGAACGACCTGACAGGCTAAAAGGGCCAGACAGTTCCGAGCAGCCCGAACAAACCGACAGGCTCAAGAGGCCAGGTCAAACGTGAGCCTGATAAATTTTCAAACTGAGGCCTAAACGCGAGCTTTGAGCCGGGCCGTCTAAAAGCCCAACAAAGAAACAAGTCCCGTTCACAGTTCAGTACAAAAATCTTCTCCGGTTCAGTATGAAAATAATACTTGTCCGGGTCAATACGACAATAACGCCTGTCAAAGTGAGTACGACAATGTTTCGGTGCGCTTCAGTTCAAGAATAATCCGTTTGAGTCAGTACGAAGAAGATCTCAGTAGAGATATAACAGCCCGACCGACTGGATAAGCTCGACAAGCCCGACAGGGCCAAAAAGTGCAATCCGACAGGCCTGAAAGACCTGACGGGCTCAAACGGCACAATTGGTTCTAACGGTCCGACAAGGCCAAACGACCCGACTATCCTGAACAATCCGAGCCAGTGTGAAGAAAATCTGGGTCCAGTGCAGTACAGAATCATACGTTTCGGATAACTACAGAAATAACAGCAAAAAAGCTCGATAAACCTGATAAGCTCGACAAGAAACCTGAGAGGCCGGAACGGTCCGACAGACGCAAATGGCTCGACGGGTCTGAGAAGACCGAGTAGCCCTACAGGTCAGACGTAGACACGAATAACTCGAGAAGCCCAACAGGCCCGACAGGGCCGTTAAATTTTTAAACCAAGGCCTGATCTTTAGAACGGGCCGAGTAAAGGTCCGACTAAAGAAACCGGCCTGTGGAGGCCTCTACTTTATTGAGCTTTTGAAACAAGGATCTATAGGCGAACAGAACATTTGCTCGTTGAGGTCGATAGGTTCATTTAACTGAATAAGCTCTTTTGAACGTCATTAACTGATTCAACTCTTCCATCCTAATTTCCCAAAATTTAAGATATTCTTTAGCTCGGTCTGTCGTGCAATGGTAAAAAGGTGTTTCTCACGGTCAATGTTTGACTCGAAGGTCAAGAGCTCTCATGGTGATGGTCACCACAGTATGGGACAAAAAGGAATGGGCTGAACAATTGTTTTTGTTTGTTGTTGTTTTCTGGTTTGTAGTCTTAAAGTTTTTGCTCCATAAAATTTAGTTTAGTCACTGCAGCTCTTACTTTTCAGGCTGAATTTGGTACTTGGAATTTTATCGTTTGACCAGTGCTAGGAACAATTCAAGTGGAATAAACAAAAAGCATATTAATCTAAGGTTTGAGAATTCTTAAGAGCTGTATAGCTTTTAAAATTCTTCAATTCATACTTTAATTAATTTCAACTTACATTCACACCTACATAAAATGTTCATGACACTAAAACTCCAGATGGACAGTTCAGGATCGCGTGATCAGAAATCCAAGATAGATGTTTGATCTTCAAACGGACCTACATAGGTTGAAGTATTTAGCAGCAAATAGCTTTGGTGTTAAGTTAATCATATAGGTATCTGACGAAAATCAAAATTTATAAAGATTTAGTTCACGTTTTGACCTTGTTTGTGTACATATGTACTATTCTAGAATTTTTGGTTATTTCGTAGTTATGCATTCAACAAACTAAATTAATCACTTTTACGGACAACAATTTGTAACAAAAACGAGAAACAAAAAAACCTTCTTGATACTTCAGTTTATTCACAGCAAAGATCGTAATTAAAATTTAATTAGAATCTTCATTATAGAAAAAAGATTGATATAAAAAAATCTAACATTAAAAATTTAAGTTTTCAATACTTGTTGTATCAATATGTACCTAACATAAAAAATACAAAACGTAGTGTGTATACATAGGTAAAGATTTCTTTACTGTCCAATTAATAAATCAGAATAAGACCACTCGTTAGACATCAGCTGCCATAATAAATATTTCAAATACACTAGCGTGACAAAAGATACCTTTGAGAATAAAATAAGGGAACATATAAAAGCGACTTTAGTAATTATAAAACAATTAAATCGAGGATAGCAGTCTAAGACAATAGCTTTTGCTTCTGAATAATTCCTGAGTGCAATTAAAAGAAGCAGATAATTCCTGGTTCTTATTTTCAGTCCCCTTTGTTTGCCTTAAATATGTATTCAGCAGGATGTAATTGTAAAAAAGAATCGAAATTACTACCGAAAAAAACCTATAATTTTATATTACTTTCGATTTATGAATTATACGTAGGTATAGGGATTAATAAAAATTAGTATTTTCCATTCGTAACCTGCCACGTTTCACACGGAGCCGTATTTTATTCCAATTATGAAGTACCTATCACTAAATTATTTGTAATTGGTTTGTGAGAGATACACTACTATAAAAATATGATTAGTCGCGTTTTTCTTTCAGCGTATTTGTGCACCAGGCTATACTTTATTTAATAGCTTGTGAATAAGTTAGGAGACAAATAGCTAATATCTGATTCTAGAATTCTTCATGTACAATTCTATAATGAGAACATAATTTTTATGAAAATGTGAGACTGAAGCTTCATTATTTATTTAAACTCTACTTAACTGCTATCCCGAGTTTTAAAAAAAATTGCGTCATTATTAATTCTAGTATTAATCGATGTCCCGCAAACGTTTTTACATTCATACATACATTCAATTCCAACATGCATTAATGCATTCCGATGGTATTTATATAATATTTAATAATTGTATTGGTTTACAAGACAATATACTGTTTTGTTATGTCTGTCTTAATGCAAAAGCATAAATAAAAAATGGTCGTACATTAAAACAAAGCTTCCATGTTGAAAGCACTTGAATTATTAATTTTATTTGCATATAATTTTTCTGATAATGTGTTTACATCTCTGTTGCAGTTGAAACTTGTTTTTATAGCTACCCTTGTTTGAAAATCATTAGAAGTAAAGATTTTTTTTAGTCGTTATACAAATTTCTTGTTTTTTTTATCAATTAGTTAAATTCTTATTAGTATTCTTACCGTAAAGGTTTTTTCTCCACTCGATCCAATCGCGGTTATTTTTGTATGCTGCTCTCTTTCTGAAGAATCCCAGGCTTTCCATCGACTTTCTACACTTTTCACCGATCCTACTATAATGTTTCCTACGCTAGAATCGGGTTTTACTTCGATTCTTGATTTTATTTCTTGCTCACATAAACTTCCTGGTGACCATATACTGTGTGATCGTGATCTTCCTTTTAGGGATAGATTTAGTGGTGCATCATCTTCTGAAACAAAAATAAAAAAATTCAAAGGGGGAAAAATATTTAATTGTGTTTAACGTTATTACAGGGTCGGCGTAATGGGAAAATTTAGGACTTTACCAAGACCGGAAGCCGGAACGAACCTAAAACCCTACAAAAATCTACAGGAAGTTTCACTAGTTTCATACTAACTCCTTCACTGGATATATTCGAAAAAACGTTCTTTCTTCTACTTTACCTGACGAATTTTTATTTGATGTTTTTCAAAAACTCAAACTTATCAAAAATCACTTAAGAATTGTCATACAGTCTGTAGAACGTTAAAGTCTCATTAATGAATTGAGAACCAAATAAACATTAAAGTTACATAGTAGAAAGGTTCATTGCATAAGGCGCATTTACACCGACCATCAAGAATAAATCATACAAACTGAACGCACCCAAAGCGTGCAGGGGCAGGGAGTTGACCTAAAAAACCATTGCAGTTTTCTAAACTGCATTTTCTGCTTTGTACATAGTTCGAAAACCGAAACTTGATTTTAACATGGTACCACGGCCGTTCGTACTCCAGCAACTTAATTTAAAGGTTTCATAGAAAAAGAGAGAAATTGGAAAAAAAGGCGATGATAGGTAAAACTATCATTAGATGGGACAATATGGGAATATTATAAAATTAATATTGCAATCGTTTTAGCTTTTAGAAAAACAACATTTTCTAATACCGGTGAGTTAAGCTCTGTCTTTGTTTATCCTAATGTATAATAATGAGAAAGAAATTAAAAATCTTCCGTTTCATAACTGATTAAGAATCTTCTTCTTTCCTCATTTGGTGCTCTTAAATTCTACTCGAAAATGAGATTCTTTTAGCAAAAAATAATTAATTGTAGGAAGAATCTTTAGCCTGAATACTTTTGTTGTTGATAATAATGTCAAATCGAAACGGTTCTGGGCGCTCAAGCGACAAATGAAAATCGAAGTGTTCTCTGGTACCTTTCCCGCCAACAAAGCTTTATACTTAGAGGAAAGATTCATAATTCCAATATTTTATTTAGATTTTCCAATAAAATCTTCATTTCACCTGAACAGGTGCTAGGATATTTGGCGCCTACGGTAGAAAGTTGTAAGCAAAAGAAAGAAATTGCTCAGATAAAAGTATTGAGGAAAAGAAATGTATCCATGAAAAGCATAGCATCATCATCATTATCATGTTAGTAAAAATGATTGTAAGCTTGAGGAGAATTATGAGAAAAATAGAAAGTTTGATCAAAATAAGAAATTATCAAAACGAGACAGAAGTAAGATTCTTTGTAAAATAAAAGGATCTTCAAGAACGGCAGATGAGATCAAATCAAATTTACAATTTTCAGTAACTGTAAGACGAGTATAACAGGTCCTACAGTCTGACAAAAACCTAATTTATACAAAATCGTTGAAAAAGCCACCACTAACACCTTTGCATAGAGAAGCTCGTTTACGGTTTGCTCAAGAGCATATGCACTGGTACAGAGAATTGGGAAAAATAATATTTAGCGACAAAAAGAAATTCGATTTGAATAGGCTTGATGGATTCTCATTTTATTGGCATGATCTTCGCCAGCTAAAAGAAGTTAAAATGAGTAGTAATTTTAAGGGAGGCATGATATGGCCAGCATTTTTGTCTCATAGAAAATCAAACATTGCTTGGATAAGAGAATTTTCTGTTTCGGTTCAATATAAAAATAATATCACTGGTTTAACCCAGTAAGAAGTTTTCGGTCTCGTGTAGTACAAACATCCTTTTCTTCAGTTCAGTATGAAAATAATGCTTGTTCGGGTGAGTTCGAAAATAACGCCTGTCTCGGCCAATACGACAATCCTCTAGTCCAACTCAGTGCGAAAAAAATCTCACTTCGCTCTGTTAAAAGCTTGACCGACCCGATAAGCTTAACAGGTCCGACAGGCTGGAAAAGCGCGACAGAACCAAACGGTCCGACAGGCCTAAACGGCGCAATTGACGCGATGTTGGCCCGTAAAGCGCAATGAATTTTTAAAATGAGATCCCGCCCAACCCGACCCCGAGTTTCATGACGGGTCGCGCAAACTTCCAACTAAAAAACCCAGCCCATGCAGACTTCTAACTTAGAACACATACACTTTGCATACTATAAACGACACATACAGCAAAAACCACACAGAATCGAGGTGAGCTCGAGCTAGGAATTGCAAAGAAATGTTTTGCGCAGGGCCGTTTCAAGTGTGTGAGCAGGGTGTCTGCAGCACATCGATAAATATTCTTCAGAATTAGATTGACAGAAAGTAGAGCCCCGCAGAAAACTCGTTAACTTTTTTATCGGTCCAACAGAGAAGCCCGAAGGGCCGAAAAGTCCAAAGGGCCTGGCAGGCCCAAACGGCCCGTTAAACAAACTCGTACAGCCCGACAGATTCGACAGGATCCAACAGACCCAACAAGATGAAATGGTCCAATTGACTGGAAGCAGACCCAAAAACCCCGATGAATTTTTAAACTCGACTTGACTATCTGGCCGCTGCGTCATGTTGTAGATAGGCTATTAGATCTATACAGCAATTATCAAACCTAGGGTACTGTTTAATGGTACGGTGGTCTAATATAGAGCGCACCACCATCGCCAAAGGCTGGTCAAGCAGCAATACCTGGCATGTCTTAGTATAATCGGTGCAATGAGGACCGCTGCACTTGAGGTTGTATTGGGGCTGCCGGACTTCCCAATTTTGATAGGAAAGGCCGCAATTGCGGTCCACTTCAAAATGAGTTAATTCCCTTTGAGCCAGTCGAAGCAAATCAAGTTGAGTGGAGAACCTAATACGCACGCGGGAACGATTTGATATGTGGACAAGATTCAGCAATACCCAGAGGTTTATAGTAGATGAAAGGAGGAAATAAACGACAACGGAAAGTATTGGTAGTTTTATTTGGATCTTTCACTAAAACCCTTAACTTACTGAATTATTAGATTGTACGTTATTATTCCAGATTTTTTTTTGCTCATATACATGGGGCTTTAGGTTTGTTTTGTAATTCCTTTTTGCGCCTCTTGAAACTAATCAATTTCAAATTGAGATCAAGCAACTTCTAATTCAGACTAATCAACTTTCAATTGAGACTAATCAGCTTCAAACTGAAACCAATGAATTTCATTATGACACCAATCAAGTTCTATTTAAGACCAATCAGCTTCAAATTGAAACCAATGAACTTCTGAGACCAACCAGCTTCAAATTGAAACCAATCAACTTCACGTTGGGACCAATCAACTTTAAACTAAGACCAGTCAGCTTTACATTGAGACTAACTTCAAATTGAGACCAATCAACTTTAAATAGAGATCAACCAGCTTTCCATTGAGGCCAATAAACTTTAAATTGAGATCAATCAACTTCCAATTCATACCAATAAACTTCAGTTGAGACCAATAAACTTTAAATTAAGACCAGTCAGCTTTACATTAAACCAACTTCAAACTGAGACCAATCAACTTCAAATAGAGATCAGTCAGCTTTCCATTGAGGCCAATGAACTTCAAATTAAGACCAATCAACTTTGGACTGAAACCAATCAACTTCAGATTGAGACCAATGAACTTCACGTTGAGACCAATGAACTTCAAATACAGATCAGCCAGCTTTCCATTGAGGCCAATGAATTTCAAATTGAGATCAATCAACTTCCAATTCATACCAATAAACTTAATTGAGACCAATAATCTTTAAATTAAGACCAGTCAGCTTTACATTAAGACTAACTTCAAACTGAGACCAATCAACTTCAAATTGAGATCAGTCAGCTTTCCAATTGAGACCAATGAACTTCACCTTGGAACCAATCAACTTCAAATTGAGATCAAGCAACTTCTAATTAAGACCAATCAACTTTAGATTAAGATTAATCAACTTCAGATTAAGATCAATCAGCTTCCCATTGAGACCAATAAACTTCAAACTGAGACCAATCAACTTCTAATTAAAACCAATCAACTTTGAATTGAGACAGATCAGCTTCAGATTGAGACAAATGAACTTTAAATTGAAATCAATTATTATAATATAAAAAAATTGTCTCCCCATCAAAAGATTGTGTAAGCATTGGAACAGTCCAGAATAATCAGCTTGATATTGAGACCAATTAGCTTGTAGTTAAGATTATTCAAATTGAGATCAATCAACTTCGAACTCAGACCAAACAGTTTCAAGTTCATACCAATCAACTTCAGATTGAGATCAAACAAGTTTAAATTGAGATCAAGCAACTTCTAATTTAAACTAATCAACAACCAACTAAAACTAATCGGCTTCAAACGGCAACCAATGAACTTCATGTTGACAAATCAACTTCTAATTGAGACCAATCAGTTTAAAATTGAGACCAATAAACTTCACGTTGGAACCAATCAACTTCGAATTAAGACCAATCGACTTCAGATTGAGGTCAATGAACTTCACATTGAGCTCAATTAACTTCCAATTAAAATCAATCAGTTTCAAATTGAGACCAATAAACTTTACGTTAGGACCAATGAACTATTAATTGAGCCAATCAGCTTCAAATTGAGACCAATAAACTTCAGATTGAGACCAATCAACTTCAAATTGAGACCAATCAACTTCGAATTGAGACCACTCAACTTTAGATTGAGACCAATAAACTTCAGATTGAGATCAATTAATATAGTATAAAAAATTGTCTTACCATCAAAAGATTGTGCAAGCATTGGAACAGTCCAGAATAATCAGCTTGATATTGAGACCAATTAGCTTGTAGTTAAGATCATTCAACTTTAAATTGAGATCAATAAACTTTAAAGTGAGGTCAATGAACTTCAAATTGAGCTCAATCGACTTTAAATTTAGAAGAGTCGACTTTAAATTCAGATCAATCAACTTCAAATTGAGATCATTCAACTTCCAATTGAGATCAATCAGTTTTAAATTTAGCCCAATCAGCTTCAGACTGAAATCAAGCAACTTCATATTTAGACCAATCAACTTCAGATTGAACTAATTAACTTCAAGCTGAGACCAATCAACTTCAGATTGAAATCAATAAACTTGACTTCGAGTTTAGATTTGTTTCAATTGAAAGTTGATTTAATTTGAATTTGATTAGTCCCAATTTCAGCTTGACAATCTACGGTTTGATTTCGTAGCCGGTCCATCAAATTTTTCTCTATGAGTCCTTTTCAAAAATCCAGTCCTTTCTCAAGTCAGCCCTGGACCTTAGAATATTCCTTTTCTTCTTAATTGCATAATCTATGTATGCGTTCGTCTTTATAGATCCTCATTGTATTCATTGCTTTAGAAAGTTTTAATAACCGGTTACTATCAGTCCACTTAGCAACCTTGGTTGTGCCCTAATTAGTTGCAGTGTCAGCGATCAATATGTTTTAAGATGTTCGTGTCATTGTTTTGTTATGTCTTAATCCTGCTTTAGTATTGTCTGTAGATTTATTCAGTCATTCAGCAAACTACAGATTGAGGTTTTAAAAATTCCAAATGCTGGTTCTGGACCAGTAAATATTTTTTCTGACCCTTGTGTGACGAGGATATCAACTTTCTCCTTGCCTGTATCTTGGCACCCACTCAAGAATCATTCTGTTGTGGTTAGTCTAGTGTTATAAGATTTTAAAAGCAGTTCCGAACTGATTTGGATCCAATCGTGGCTTGCTAGTGCTTTTATGACAGTCTGGTTGCCTGTTATGATGTGGCTACTCGCACTGTGATAGTTCCTCTTAAGATTTTTCTATATACATGCATCACTGGCATAGATTTCGACCTGAAATGCCGTGGCACGTTTCCCTAGTGGCACATGGGTATTAAATCTAAATAATTCTCCGTATATTTCAGAACCTGTTTCACTACCAGTTTAAATCAGGGTATCAGCCAAGTTCTTCCGACTGGCGGCGATTTTGATCAATTTCTCCATTCCAGTCAATTTCGACGTTGTAGGGCTCGTTCTGCCTCTCAAATAGAAAGTCACAATGTCTTCTATCTTTATGGTCCACAAGCAGGTCCGGTTTGCCAATTTCCGTTGCAGTTCAGTTTCTACACTCTCATCCATAAGAGCATGACAATCTATGAAGTTTCGATAGTTCCAGTTTAGCTTGCCTTTGATTCATCTTAGCTCACAGGTACCATACCTGAATACAGCTAGTGTATCATGCGGAGATTTTTCTATAAGCCATGTCTTGACTTTATTTACAACTCTACGCGTATGTGAATTCCGGGTTAGCTTTTCATCTATTACTACTCCTAGATACCTAACTTTCCAGTCTATATACAATTGTTTGTTTGAAAAGTCTAGGAATACTAATCTGACTAATCTTTTCCTTCTAGTGGAAAAATTCAAATGTAAATTGAAAATTATTCAATCCTTGATAACTTGATTATTTGAATTAAGTTATGAGCAGTGTGACGAGTTGCACGTTACAAATTCTTGCGGGGTTGGTTCTGTTAGGCGTTTAAAACATTGTCCACTAAAAATATCTGGTCCAATCTTTACTTTATTTCCAAACCGTTCTGAGACTCCTGAAACAATGGAAGGCGTGTATAAAACGAGGACGCGGCGAAACTACGTCAAAACTAACATTTTATTAGTTGAGTTCTTCATTAAATTATTAATGCAGCATGGCAAAGTTCGGGAAGATTTAGAAAAGATATAAATATAAATAATAGACTTCATTGTCAGAACTTCAAGAATTCCTCAATTTAGCAAATAGGAAACGGGGAAGGTAAAGCTTCTAGATAGAAAATAATATGGAATACTGAACCGAAAAGGAAAATTATTGGCATAAAGAGTAGGAAGAATCGATATATATATATATTCTAGAGGATCTGTATTCTAAGAAAGACACAAGCGCTATCTCTTCTAGTTAGGTCTAAAACAAAGAAAAAAATTATCTATTTTTAGCAACAATTTTACTGTAAGTGATTTTTTATTATTAATAGCTTCCTAAATTCTGTAGATGACATTTAAAATTAATTTAGGCGTGGATATTTTTTTTCTGAACCTTTCAAGTGAATATTATTTATGCAAGAGAAATTCTTTGTTTTAGATAACAAGCACTAACCTAAACGTTGTGAATAATTTGAATTCTTTAACTGTAATCAAAATGGTCGTCTTAGTGTAGGTTGTCAGTAAATATTATAATCTTTTTGGTGCTACAGCAAGAAATACCAAAATAGCAAATTTCTCATTAATCGGATAATTATTATATTGGCAGCTTGGGAATTGTTACTAATAGACTTAACAAGGTTCGTGATCACTTAAGATTCGTTGATAATTATTTTGCGATTCTAGTAAGTTTTAATAAGATAATTTTATATTATAAAAAGGAATAAGCGTATGTTAAGTAAAAGTACATACGCACGCTTTAATTATTCTACGATTATTTAATTTAGATCAGTTGGAAGTAAATTTAGATTATTCTTATTTTTCCAAAAAGTTGTTAAAATTTAGTTTACAAATTTAATGTTTCTGTTGAATTGACTATTTAATTTAATTAATTTAAAATTCTGTAAGTAGAAACTAACACGTTACACTTGATACTAGTTCAGGAAGTGAGACAGTAAAATATTTGCAGATAACTAAATTAATACAACTTCTAACATTTAATCATAAAAAAATCTTTGATCCACAAGTGTGCACGCTACTGTATTATCTATCGTCGTCTTAAGATGTAACTGATTTACAATTCTGAAATATTTAAATGTCAAGGCAAACTGCAAAATACGTAAAAAATAAAATACTACAATACGTAGCAATTACAGATATCTGTACACAACAAGTTAAATCGTACTACCACTATCACATCATTAAAAAGAAAAAAAAAGACAAAGCGATTTTCATAATCAGTACTTGTTACACAATAGTACTAATTAATTGTAATCAGCCTTCTAGTATAACGTAACCAGTAACTATTATCACGTAAAGTTTTAAAAACTACACGTATCTGCAAATTACTAATACTCTTCTACTGATACTCTATCATTCAGGTCTTTTCGAAGAATACTATCACGGTCGACTACTTACCCATTTTCGCATTTTCAGGTGTATATCCTTGGTCTACATTTGTCGTTTTATCAGGACTAAGCGTTTCAGGTCTTTGTATCGATGAATAAGGCAGGAATAATCCAGGTAAATGCGGCCATCCATACGGAGGATATGCAACAGGCACTAACGGACTAAAAGGGCTAGCATACATTAGCGTCCCGACATCTGAAAGAAAAACTCACTATAATATAAAAATCAAACGTTTAAACTTTAATATTTTACCTCTTGATGATAGATAGTATTTAGAATGATGAAGATCTCTGGGGCAAACTAATGAAAATGCACTGTGTCTAGATGATGATAACGGTGATCTCGGGGAAGATGGGCTTGCACTTCTTGATGAGATTTCGGCTGCAGGACTACTCGACGGTGAATAATGAGGAGATGGTGGAGGAGGTAATGCTCCTGGGTCCCTGTACTGATGGGACAATAATGCTAATCGTGGCATTCTGCAAAACATTAATATCCGTCATTAAAAAGGATCGTTTTAGAAACATTAACACAAATGTATTATTATTTCGACACTGTTTCGTGCAAGACGAGCAATCGAAGGTAGATTTCTTGAAGTCTAATGTTTTATTCGATTTTAATGTATGGATATGTCAAAATCAACGTGAGTCACATATAGTATACAAAAATACATCTACCCCTAAACATTAACTTATGTGGTATATTTAAAGCTAAGTGCTATTATGGGACAATCACAGGGATCAATATACGAAATCGTCGCGTGATCAGGGATGTAAACAGCATTAGTCGGTGCGTTGTGTCCGCATTGATTTACTTTATTACCTATGCCCGGTCATCAGACTGAATTTTATTTATAGTTTTTATGACCAATCTAACTTTTTAGGCTTTTTTAACAGAAAAAGTTTATTACCTTAAAATCTTTATACAAATGTAACCTTTTCCATTACCATTTTAACAAAATTTAAAGAAAAAGGAATGTATGGCTATTATTAGTACAATATTTACATAATTCATAAGTAGCACTTAATTCCTCTCCAATTATAATCTATCATTAGACTGAAATCGTAGAAATTATAAATTTACATAAATTATAACCTTTTTATTGGAATGCTTAAATAAAGGTTAATTAACTACAAATTGTCTCTAGATACTTAAAGCATCAATTATTATTGCCGTATGCGAGTTCAAGTTGCCACATTTGTTTGCCTTTGCGAGATGATGCAACGCTTCCAATAAATCAATTCAGACAGTTAAAAATTATTTATGATAAATTGCATTTGTATAATTGTTAGGTTACATACGTACTTACATACGTTGATATCCATTAGGTTGAGCCGATTAATAGTAAGTTTACAAACAGGAAATTGAAGATAATATTTCTGGAAATTATTGGCAATCATGTAATTATTAAAATGACTAATCTAAGATTCAAAATAAATAAATTATTTATATCTTATTTATAATAGCAAATATATCATTAATCCGGAAAGCTCAAAGCTTCTTGAACTTATTATCATTATTGCTATTATTTCCTTGAAAAACTGCAAGAGAGTTTTGCAGTTAATTCTGAATCTTATATCTTAATTTGCGTCGACCCAACGATCTTCTTTTAGGGACGTAACAGCAAGTCACAAACTCTTAAAAGAAGAAAATTTAACATGTGTAGTAAACTCGGAGCTCTTCGTTTATATTTTAGTTTTCAATGCTTCTCGAACTTAGCCGGATTAGGAAACTTGCAAGGCAGAATTTTATCAAGTCTTAGTTTCGTTAGTACAAACACAAACCAACAGACCCCCACCAAAGCAAAAGGTAGTTCTGATGGGATTCATTATGACGATTAAAGATTTCTATTTTGGATGAAATATATGAATGCTACCAAGCCTTCATGAAGTTTCTATAGAAGAGAAATAATCCACTACCAAATTCTTGCCTTTAAATTGATAAGCATTACTTCCAATATTTTCTGATACTTCCGGCTAAATTAAGGGTTCTTTAAGATTTGAATTTCTGAGTTTCAAACATGTAATAAATGTTTTAGTTTTATAAAGTGTTTTTTATTTTGTCATAGTCTCCACAAAGTTCAACACACTCGCCCCAAGTTTCTCCAGGTTCGTGATTCTTTCGCAAAAAGTGGCTCTCAAAATACTTGTTTACGCCCTGTCTTCTCCTCGTCTGACTAAAATTTTTGTTCATCCAACAGGAAAGAAAGAATTCGAGGCTAGATCTGGTGAATTTTAAATCTTGCTTCAATCGATTTTTGTTTCAATGCGCTAAGCTTTGTCATGGTAGAACAGTACCCTTTTTTTGTTGTGGTCATTCCAAGGCGATTTTTGCAATCGCTGCCTTGAATCTCTCCAGAAGTGCCGCGTAGTATTTTCCAGTAATGGTTTTCCGTTTCTCGAGGTAACCAGCCAATAAGAAGAAATCCCTTTGCGTCCCAAAAACTGAAAGCCATTACCTTTCCAGCGGATGGCTTTTCGCTTTTTTCGGAATCTAACTTTGCGCAAAGGCTTCTCATGTGTAACTCACTGTACAAAACAATGTGAACTCGTTTAGTTGAGATGACTGTTAAAGAACTCCAGGGACCGAGATTTCCAGTCCGGAGCGACTAGGGATAAACTTGACGCCGCTTGAAAAAGCCTGGCAACTTTTTGATAGGTCTAGAAAGCCCGAACGGTTTAACAGACCTAAGAAGCCCGACAGATATGAATGGCCCAACAAACTTTAACGGCTCGACAGGCCTAACAAGTTCGAACAGCCCAACAGGAACGATCATACTAGACGTAGGCCCGAAAAACCAGATGGTTTTTAAACTGAAGCAAGATCTGACTTAAAATCTGCGCAAAACCTCGACCAAAAAATCCGTTGCGTCTGTAGCGGAGTATGAAGATTGTTTTTGGTTCAGTATGAAAATAACTCTTGTTAGGGTCAGTACGAAAATAATAATGACCGTGTGAGTCAGTATGACATTCTTCCGGAGCGGTTCGGCACGAAAACACTTGGTTCGAGTCAGTACGAAAAAAATCTTGGTTCGCTGCAGTACGAAATTTGTCCGCTTTGGATCAGTACAACAAAAAGAACCCGATTACCTCGACAAGCCCGGGAGTTCCAAACGGCCTGGCAAACCCGAATGGCCCCATTGACCAAACGCAGGCCCAAAGAGCCCCATAAACCAGAACCCGAGCTTCGGGCGGGCCGTATAAAGACCCGACTAAGAAACCCTGCTTGTGACTTCTGCTTACTAGCGTTCTTTCCCTCGTCTATTGGCCAAAACCATATCAGACTTTGTCAACTATTTCTGGTGTGGCAGCTGTTTTCAGACCTCCAGAACGTCTTTTTCTGCCTCTCTTGAATTTATTTATCCAAAATCGAACGGTTTCATATAAAGGGAATGTGTCGCCCAATGTAGGCAAAATTCTTTCATGGATTTCCTTCTCTGTTTTCTCTTCCAAGACAAAGATAATTGAGTCACGCCGCGAATTCAAGTTTTATCTATGTTGCACTGTTATTTGAAACTAGCAGTGCACCAAGAGCGGGTTGTTACCAGGTGCAGAGTTCAATTACCCTGAGCTACTGGGTTTTAGTAACAGGTTTTCAAACAACCTTTTTGAGAGCTGTAGACAATACTGATTTTATATTATTCTCGTATGATTATTTCAATACAAAACAACAGAAACAGGTATCGTTTGGAAACTAAATCATGAGCGTACAGGCTGGCTATAAAGTTAAGCGAACGTGGTCAATTCTATCTTACCGGGAAATAAAGTAATTTTGTCTCGCAGAGTAAGTCTCCCCTTCCCTATTATTATTCAACTTCTATTTCTTTGCTTGGCTATGTCTTGAATACCATGGATACCAAAGATATCTTACGATTTGTTGCAAAAGCTACGTCTTAATTTAGACTAATTTTTTAGTTTTTAATAAATTGTTTAAGGTCGCCGAAAGTGGCGTGTGAAACTACTCTTGGCACCCGCGGGAAAAAAGTATCATTTTCTTCCCTTGTAACACAAGTAGCGACACATTGTTTTTGAAACTTTACAGAACATGTACCGATTTTCTTACTACAATGCTTACTAAGCTTCTCGAAACCCTATTATTCTTAGTTCTACGTTAGTTTCTGTCTATGAGAAATAGAAAGCTCATTATTCTAGAAAAGTCTTTTAGAATAAAAGTGTTTTTGTAGTAAATTGGCCGAGTAGCTCGGTGGCGTATTCAAAAACTTGTAAAAACTAGGCCGAGACACTGGAGTAAACTTGGTGCGGCCTGGGAAAACTTGATAACTTCTTGATTAACCTGAAAAGTCTAAACGGCTGGACGGATGCCCGAGATGCTTAAAAGAGCCGAACGGCCCAATAGTTTTTTTATAGTAAGTCCTGGCCTGACTTAAGCCCGAGTTTTGAGCCGAGCCGCGCAAAGATTCGATGCACTACGGTGCAGTACAAAAAAAACTCCTTTTCAGTTCAGTATAAAGATAGTACTTGTCCGGGTTAGTACAAAAATAACGCATGTCCGAGCCGGTACGGCAATCCTCCAGTGCACGAAAATAGTCCGTCGGAACCATACGAAAAAGATCTTGGAGCGATGCAGTGCAAAAATCGTCCGCTTTGGAGCAGTACAAAAACTAAATAGTTCTGTAGGTTTGACAAGTCTGGCAAGCCCGAGAGGCCCTGGCGGCCCGACAGGGCAGAACGGCCTTATTAACTGAGTGCGAGCCTGAAAAGTCTGATAAATTTTTAAACCCGAGGCTTGATTAAAGAACCAGGCCCTTGGTGGAAAACTCGATGCATCCCTACTCGAAACACTTTATACATCGCAGGACATTTAATAATTAAACAAATTGAGGCAAGGATCAGATTTTACACAAGAAAACAAACATGATGATAATAATTCCTATGGGAACTGCTCAAATATTTGTTCTAATTTTTTTTCGAATGTTTAGTTGGAGCTTTTTATGCCTAAATTTGATCGAAACGAAACTCTAAATGAAAAGCTATTTAGATCGCTACGTACACTGAACGTGCCTGCCAATTATGAGCTCTTTCATTGACTATGATTACTGTTCTTGAACAAGTTACAAAATTATCCTAGTTCACAACACTATAATTTTAAAGAACTACTAATGGATGAGGCCATTTATAAAGACGTTGTCAGTAAATCGAAAAAAGATCAAATGGTCCGGCCGTACTAAGTTATTTATCAAACCACCTTATTTGACCAAAATGGGCCTGCTCTGAGTTGACACTTGACTATTCTCATATAGTAAGTTTTTGTTTATTTTCCAGACAACTTTTCTTGACCAACTGTGTAAGATTAGCTAAGACTTCATAATTTTGAATTTTCTGTTGGAATCTGTTAAACTTTTTTTAGGCATGGATAAACAAATACATAAATTCCAGATGTGCAATATTTTCGCAGAAATCGGAAGATTGATTTAGTAAACTGAACCTACAAGCTTCAAGGTCATAGAAATATGGTGTTATGAAAATGGCCTTTTAATCAATCCATTTAAGACTAAAATAATTCTCTTTACCAAGAGAAATACAACGGAAGGTTTAAAGTAGTAGTCAAGTCGACAGCGACGTTCTGGCAGCTGCGCCAGGTGGTAAGTAGGTTCTGGAAAATCAATCCTCAGATAGCCTACTGGATTTACATAGTAATAATCAGACTTAAAGTACTGTATGGTTTAGTGGTCTAGTCTAATCGATGCAATGAGGATGACCTCTAAGCGGTCCTCGAGGTTCTATTGAGTTTGCCGGAGTTACCAACTTGTATAAGGAAGGAGACAATGGCAGCCCACCTTAGAATGTGGTTGGCTTGAAAAGGAATTTAACATCGGCCACGCCAGGATAGCCCAGTTATTGGAAAAAGTAGTGCCTTTGTTCGTTTACAGGGTTAAGGAAGTAATCACTCACAATTCCAACTAAGAAACAATAGAATAGCGGTAAGGTGAACTTCCAACAGAACTCACAGAAAACCCACACGTACAGGAGAGCTTCGCTCTGGGAAAGCACACCATGGTTTTTTTTTTCAAGCAAACGATATATATTTGCTCCGACACTAGAAGGATAAACAATTCTTTTGAGCAAGAGTGCGCAGACGATTTGAAAGAGCTTGGCAGTACAAAAGAGGTTAATCTTGTCTGGTCTGCTTGATACAGCATGATCCACGGCAATGAGAAGGCGGATGAATTCGCTAGACTCGGGACTTGGAGCCGATGATACCTGCTTAGGACCAGAACCAGGTGAATTGGCTAAGAAGCACTGGCTATTGCCAGGTAGAAGACCATACATATAAGCGGTTTTAACTTGTCAAAGTTAAGCTGGCTAACAGGCAAGAACTGAATGACTGTAAGTCTTTTAATTGGGGTCGTTACAGGTTACTGCATCTTAAGAAGACACTTGTCGCTCGTAGATATAAAGGAAGACCCAGCATGCCCTAAAAGCGTCTCTCTACTTTTTGAGAGAACGTGGGGGGTTATGAGAGGCTGTGGTTTAAGATATTTTAGGCCGGGAGTTAGGTAGGTTCAGGCAGAGAACAGAGGAAAGAATAATAAGTTGTGGTTGAGGTGATTGAGGGAATGACGAGAGATCAGTAAAAAAAGGACCTATAAAGGGGTATTTACTGTGCTTTAGCTTCTCCAACTACTACTACTACTACTAGGTACTACTACACTGACAATATCGATGATTTCCCAAATAACGTGAAATTTAAAATTAAATTTTCCGACAAAGTATTAGTGTAGTGTGCAATTTCAACAGCTGGGATTTCTCGACCGCGAGTTAGGAATTAAGCGTTAAATAGAGAATGTTACACTCTTGTGTATTTATCAAAATGGGTTGATTTCTTTAATGCATGTCTCAGGATCAATGTTTTGTTCAAAGTTAAATGATAACCCCGGGAATGGTGCTGTGTACGATGAATTAGAATGGCATTCTGTCCAGTTGCATTCACAATGGCTGAAGAATCAAAGTTCTCTCTCATTGCAAATTTGAAAAATGCTTGTAAATTGTAGTAGTATGTAGAGATGTGCGCTGTCACCGGCCCGAGTGGACTTTACTGTCACACAGTCGTAGTCGGCGCAAACTGAGTAGTAGGTCAAGATATTACCAATGTCATTTATACATTTTGGGCCTTACTTATAGTCCTGCATCATTAAGAATTAAACGCGCTTAAGTGTAGAAGTTTCCATCGTACTAAACATGTAGACATACTAAGAATTATTCTGACATTCTTCTTGAAAAGAGTAGTTTGTTGCTGCAAGAGTGGGCAAAAATAATTTTTCTCCATTTTCTCGATTTTCTCTTGTCTTTATGACATCATCACGGGCCTGGATTCAAAAATTGTCATGACCAGATACACAAAGACTGTCTTCCCTGAACTTCCCAATAAAACACCAGGGGACCTTCTTCTTGGAGGGATGCGAGACACTGATTTTGCGAGATGGCTTTAAACATGTGCAACACAAGAAAAATTGTTTTTATTAGAAAAATAACAAAATACACTAAATCAGTCTACGAGTAATGGAAATAAATCGCCTTTGTCTGAAGTTTAAGGTCTAGTAAACTATAGTAGACTCAATCTCTCGTTTGAAATAATGGTTCCTAGAAGAAGGCTCGACTGCATTGGCTGGTGATAGGGAAGAAATAGCTGGTACTGATAGGTGCTGGTGAGAAGCGTTCACACCTAGGTTGGTCAGTTTTACAATTGTTGACAAAGTAAAGCTTCATACACATTGGAGAACAGAACAGTAGACCGAGAGGCAAATTGTTCACTAATACAGCTAAATAGCGAGCACTGACAAATGGTAATGGGAAATGTTCAAATTTCGGTTTTCCACTTAACCATTTGTTGTTGAATTAAAGTGTCGTACGCATTGGAAAGCAAGACAGTAAACCGAGCTCTGATTGGTTCGCAAACTTAGCCAAACAAGATAGTGAGCACTGGCAGATGATGGCTTTTGCATGTAGATTTATACGATTTCCACACTTTGGATATGAATTCACTAAAACGTTTGCTATTTCATTCGCTTGAACGTTCGATTTACTGTTCTGCTCTTCTATTTTTTGCTATAACAAAATAGATTTCCTCTTTTCTACGGGATTCTGTCTGCAGAGCACCAGAATTCTAGTATTTACTGTGCTTCTCTCGTTATTATACGATTCAGTTTACCATATCTGCGATGTGCTGAGGCCGATTCAGGTGTTTTATTCCTTGAAGTCCATTATGATGTATCGGAGTTTCTTGTGTATCTTTGGTCGAAGAGCCTCACAGTAACATACGCTAGAATATGCTGGACTTTCAGCTTCTTTCCGTCCTAAATCTCAAATATCCAGTGTAGAAAAACTTTCAAGCCATAAAAACCAGTTTAGATTTTACTTTCGGTATAATAAATGCGTTTACTGCAATTCGATTCTCAGATATAATGTAAATTATACAGTTACTGTTATGTCTACGTCTTGGTGTTGCGCCATATCAGGCCGTTTGTAGAAATTCTACGGCTGTTTTCTTGATTGAATCGTTAAGAATGCCGTAGCATACAAATAATCGTTAGTTTTACAATATTTTTGTATTGCTTCTGATTTTTCAACGAATTCATTCTAGTTTTACTTTTAACATAATTAGCATTTATAAACTAATATATACTGCTGTCTCTAGAAAACAAATTTTGAAGACTGGATGTAAGAAAAGTAGAAGTGTACATAACTAGGTACAGATGCAGTTACCGAAAAATATATCTAGATATCCATTAAGTGTTGCATTTGCACAGCTGATCAAAATTGCACATGATGTTTATTTCTATAGCTTCTTACACTTTGAAATGTAAATAAAGAGAAATTGACAACCACCTCTTAAAATTACAAAACTAGATAAAAGGTGTCTAACCAGACAGGCAGCGTATATCTCATATAACACCGGAATTAGCCCGAAAGTTCAGGGATGTAAATCAGACATCTACTAGACGTCCGTTTTTGGATGTTCATTGGATGATTTATACAAATTGCATCCAAATTCTTAAATGTTCAAAATTGTGGCAAGTATACATCTCATAGACGTCTACTGTACGTCCATTAGCTAAGAATTAGACTAACGAAATAAACAAATTTCTACTTAAAGATAAATAAAATTGTTACATTAGCTGATAGGATATAAATTATTTATAATGATACAAAGGTTTTTTTTTATTTTAAAGTAAAATTATAATTTTAAATTAAGCCTTGAAACTGTTCTAGCGATAACATAAACATTTTATTTGAATTTCAATCTATTAGAAAGTAGTTTACAACGAACATATTGATTATAAGCTTATAAATTATTATAAAGTGACCAACAAATTACCTCTTCAAAATTAATAACACCTATCGGCAGCTTAATAGCTGTGTACAAATCAATCAGAAACGTTTCATATCTTTGTGTATTTAGATGGGGGTAAATTTAACTTAAACGTATTTTGATTCTACAATTACAAATATTACATAGAAATAGAGAAACTGCACTAAAATAATTCAACTCATTTATTTCTCAATCTCATTAAGCTTTGAAGTATAAAAAAGTAAAGAATAGTTTGCCTTTTAAAATATTTTTTATTAATCGTACTGTAGATAATCAAAATTTTAATTTGAATTTTGTCTCTTGGGGAGGATGTGATTTTTTTAAATGTATTAAATAAAACCTTTATCTCCCTCACAATAAACATGTTCCTTCAAATGATTAAACTGTACATAAAAATCATATTATAAATCCAACCTATTTATTCTTCTTCATCTAGTAATAATTGTGCGAAAAACGATAAAAATTGTTGAGGTTATGTTATGAATGTTGTAAACTTACCTTAAACTTAATTCTAAAATGGATAGCGAGAGAAACAACATCCATTTTAGGTAAGAAGTGGAAAGAATTTTAAAAGAATTAAACAAGAAGTTAGTCTATCTTAAATCAAGACAGGAAAAATCAAAAGAAGAAACCCCTCCACATGCATTCCATAAAAAAGTAACCAACTTCAACAAGGCAAAGTTTAACGAAGATGAATTAAAAACATTAAGTTAAAATTTCAAAACCAATTTAGATTTTAAGGTAACTAACAAGAAAATTACGGATTACATTTCAATAAAATTATACAATGGTTAGAAAGATACAAACAGTTGTAAGAGGTGTCACCTGACACTCATGTTAGTATGATTTTCTCCTAATTCATGTTACAGCTTATACTCATTAATTATACTACTAATTATACTCATAATAAAGTTTAATCACTTTACAAGAACAAGAGTTAACAATAATAATAGAGTCAAACCCTTTTGATTCGAAAGTATTGGCGACGAGGAGGGGAAAATAGTACAAAAAGGTACCGTAATGTTTTGAAGGTTGTTTCAGATAAAGATTTTATGTTGTGAATATTTCAGAATCAAGGAAAAATAATAAGATTAAGCTGTCAAAAATTGCAAGTGATTCTGGTATTGCTGCAGTTGTTACTTTAAAAAAGGACAGCTATCTTATTTACTGCGCAAGCATGCTTGATGGTTCTTATAGAATAGGTACCTAAACAGTCTTTAACCTCCACTGTCTAAAGTAGGCCCTAGTTACAAAGACGCACTGATGAGTATATCAGAATGACTTCCGAACAAGTTATGCATGCATGCAGTGAACTCCTGAATCAAGCTTTCTTCTTGTGACTAACTTGACGTTCTTGTGTTACTGGCTGTTGCTGTTCACCATGCTCCGTCTGACCCTTTTCGGCCGGAGTAGTGTTAAGACTTGGTGGAAGGGCACATATGCAAACAGCATTACTCTGGTTGTTGTTGTTGACGCACTGCGCGGATGTATTGACGAAGACGAACGGTGCTGCTGATAGTGATACTCATGGTAAAGGTTAGGCTTTAGATATGTATTGGCTGTTGCGGGAGATGACGAAAAAAATTTCTTGTTCTCGTTACGAAAGTGTGGTTGACGAATACAGCGTGCTCGCACAGGCCTGCCGTAAGCGGGTGTGTTGGGTGTGCACGGCACACGAGCGGCACTTTCAGGGGAGCGGCAAATACGGCGATCTCCTCATGTTCATACATTCTCATTAACCAGTGCACAGATACAATTTAGTGAATGACTTTATTGTCTTTCAAAATATTCACCCTTAGCATCAATACCCTTTTGCTTAAGCTCGAGCCGATTTTCAAAGCATTTTATTCCAATCTACAGCTGGCATACCTCAGAAACCAGTTGCCTAAATGTCTGAACGGCTGCTTCAGGTAAAGAATAACACTCATCACGCATCTTGTTTTTGATTGTCAGAAACAGAAAGAAGTCATTTGATGCTAGATCAGGTGAATAAGGACAATGCGACATCAATTTCACTTTTGCACTGGTGAAAAAGGATGCGTCGATGTGGATTGTTTTTACTGATTTCGCCGATGACTTCCGGCAAGCAAATTGTTGTGTTCCAATCAGCGTTCGCAGTTCTTCGATCCTCTAAAGCTATGGGTGTCACATGTCCAGAAATACGCAAGAAACAAGCGATCATTGACGAAGACTTTGCAACACTGCGTGAACGAACAACTATTGTGGGTTTCGATTCATCTCGAAACATCCAAACAGTGGATTGTTGTTTAACTTCCGACTCGTATGAGTAGATCCAACTTTTGTCACCGTACACTAAATTTGAATGATCTCGGTTGAATTCTTCGGCATTTACACGTTTAAATGATCGTGTAAAATCGTGTGTATTGCTTTCACGTCAATGCCTAAGGTAACCCGTATTTTATAATATGTCACATGCCAATCGCGCTCAATCGTTAGTGGACTGGACGAACAACCTTTACAAAATTCATTACTGAGAAAAGAATGCCCACGCTGGAACTCAGCAAACCAATTATAAGCAGTTCTATTTGATGGAGCTTTCTCACCAAAAGCCGCATTAAGCCGTTCGATGCATTGTTTGGGTGCTAAGTTGCTTCGAAAATAGTAAAAACTCATTGCTCGAAAAACTTATAAACTGCTGTTTAAACTTGTCAAATTTAACGT